>QNUK01000681.1:0-192987 GCA_013621035.1 Clarias magur
TGTGATGGTAAATTTTATCCTTTCCATATGTCTGTAGAGTATGTGACCTTTTTTGTTAAGGGTTTCCATGTGCTGATATGTGCATTTAAAGTTAGAATGCTACTCATTTCCTTAAGAATGAACATTTCCTTTCTCTTTGTGGATCTGTGTGAAAAACTCCAGATCTTGCAAAAGGTTATCTTTCAACATCTTAGGGAGTAGTAAACTGTTATCTGTTACTTCCTTGTTTCCTGGTCTGTAACCCCCTTCTCCTTATCTATTTACAACAGGGCAAAGAGGCCCATTTGAAAATCTATCTTGTAGGTATATAAGGAGGGAGGAGAAGAGGAATGACACACTTCTCTTCTGCATACTGTTGGGTGTGTGGTAGACGAGTGTCATTACTTTATTGCAATAAAGGAATTGTTTTACTGTTGCTGTGACTTGATTGATCTTTCTTGCTCAAATAATACTGTTCTTATATATTTTTCCATGACAGTTTTTGGCGCTGCGAGCAGGGTCCTTCTCAGCTGGGATCGGTCCCAAGGTTTTCCCAAGTGGGTCTGACTGCAGCAACAGCCCGAAGCCCTTGACTTCGTCCAACCACAAAACACAAAATTAAGTGGAAGGAGACTTGGGGAAACAGCGGGGCCACCCCAGCGACAGGATCCTCGAACAAAAGGTGAGAAGTTCCCTGGTTTTTGTTTAATGGTGCATATCACTGCTTGTGTTAGGGACTGAGTGGTTCTTACAGAGGCAAAATTTAGACTTGGATTTTGTCAACGGTCAGGGACCGGCAAGGGTTACAAAGGGGAATCGTCTAACGTGGTTAGATGATCAAGTAACTTAGTTTTGCGAGCTTAACGGAAAAAGCCGCCGCTGCAGCTGACGAGCTGAGCGTGGAAACCTCCGGAGGTGAAAACAAGTGCGCGTCGAGGTAAAAGGGAAAAAGAAGACTCAAGTCAAAGCTAACACAAGTAGTGATAAAAAGGGGAACACTGAGTGATCATGGGGAACAGCAAGAGTAAAACAAATAAGGGGGAAGATAATTTGCAACCATATAAACATCCTAATGTTAAGTTTATGTTAACTAATTATGGGGCTCGTAGTTTGAGCCAATTCAGAATGTGGGTCGAGGATTGTGGTTTCCCTGATAGAGGTAGTTTTAGTGAAAGACAGATACGTATGTTGGGAGAAGCTCTTAAGGAATATGAAAGTGATAAGCGGAAAAAAAAGAAAGTTGATATAGATTGGGTTGCGTTTAAGATGTGGCAGAGCGAATCACGTGTTCGTGCACAGAGATCACAACCACCACTTAATACTAACACAAAAGCTAATTCTTCTCTTCAGTGTTCTAAGTTTCTTGTAGATCCTGATCTGGATGACTGCCCTCTCAGACCGCTGGTTCCTCCGTCTCCGCAAACACCCCCATCCCAAGCAGACCTACCGAAGCCTGAACCTTCACCTCCTGAGCAGACAGATAAGCAGTGTCCGCCTCCTCCCCCCCAGTATGCTTCTATGTATCCAAGTCTAGAAGAAGAGGAAGCCAACGAGATGCGGCGAAAGCTCAGGCCAAGAAAGGAAAAGAAGCAAGAACTCGAAAAAGTGAGCACGGCAGAAACGTCCGACGAAGAAAAAAGGGATTTGAACTATGATGAGAACAGCCCACAAATGCCGATGGTGGAAGTGGCAGGCCCAGATGGAGCAGCGGTCCTGGTGCATCGACCCTGGACAACAAAAGACATAGAAGATGCACACCGGCAACTTCCGGACCCTCGTGAAGTCGGGGGTGATAAGTTCAGTAAAGAACTTGTTCGATTCTGCAGAGAGTTTCGACCCACTTCACATGAATTGAGACGCTTACTAATGCAGAAAGTGAGTGTGGATATTTCTAGAATACGATACCAGTGGCAGGATGCCAACGTCATTATGCTTGATCCAGACTGGGCTAATTCGAGCAACGCAAGGTATAGGACTTTTGTCACTGAATTACGGGATGCCTGTCAAGCTGCGTTTCCGGAGCGGATGGACATGACAAAGATTTCAATGTGTAAACAGTATGATGGTGAGTCAGTGATACAATATCTAGCTCGACTCACTGAGGTTCATGATGCACATAGTGGACTAGAAAAACCTGAAAATATGGATGCTAACAATCAGGTTGGGGTGTATGAAGCTCATTTGAGGAATAGCTTCATTAATGGACTAAAAGAGGACATTGCACAAAAGGTTAAACAGACATGCATTACATGGGACACTGGAAAACTGAGCTTGGTTGAACAGTATGCTGTACACGCTGAGAAGTTGCTACATCAAGAAAACCAAAAAAAGATCAAGAGAAAGGATGATCAGACGCACAAGGCCCAGCTCACCATGCTCCAAATGGTTTCTGACCAATTCCAAAGGGATTTCAAAGGACGTGGTAGAGGAAGTGGCCGAGGTCGAGGTCGTGGTAGAGGACGAGGCAGAAGGGATGGACAAAGATCCAATGGCTGCTATATTTGTGGCAAAGATGATCATTGGATGAAGGACTGCCCGCAAGGAGCAGACAATCAAAACCAACACGATGGTGGGGACTGAGGATCAGCGGAGTCTGAGGAGGGCAGGCCAGAAGGATCGGGTGAGTCACAATCTTTCCTGCCTTGCAATGAAGATCTGCTTCAGCAAACTATACCTTTCTCAGACATAGATAAAGCTATCCAGATAATTGAAGGAACATATACTAAGTACACCACACATGTATATTCTAAAATGCCTTTACTTACACTGTTGGTAGAAGGAAAACCAGTAGAATTTTAGTGGATTCAGGGGCAGGGCATTCTGTTATTCGAAAGGGTGAATTTAAAGAACCACCCAAGTTGAGTGGGAGATTTCTGCATTCATTAGGAGCATCAGGTGTAACAGTGACTGAAAAATTTTCTACACCACTAAGGTGCCACATTGAAGGTAAATCAAATTTCAAATTTTCCTTTCTTATCTCGGATTGTTGTCCAATAAATATATTAGGACGAGATTTGATGTGTAAATTAGGAATAATTATTGCAAGTGATCCAGAGGGATTAAAGGTTTCCTATGCTGGTGAAACATTTCAGGGAGTCAGATATGACCTCTGGCCATTTTTATACATATATAAATGGAAAATTTGCTCCTTTTCATTGAATGCAGTAAATCAAGCGCTCGTTGACAAGGCACATCAACTAACCTCCACAGAACACACTGAATATATGACACCAGATGCATTGCACTGCACAACAAACATCGGTAGAGACGGGCCAGATGAAGATTATGAAATGGAATGGTTTAGGAAGTTATGTGAACCGGAGCTTTTGCTCCTTACTAGGCTGATATGGGATGAGCATAGATGTGTTGCAGAAGTTGATTTATCTCAAATATACGCAAGGGCCGGGAAACCACATCCTTTTCAAATGAATCATAGTTTGCCACATGTGTCACTTGCAAAAGGGTATTGTGAGTCACCAACAATCTATAATGAAGCGCTTAAAGCTAGCTTAGAAGATCTTGAGCTCACCCCGGGGTCTGTTCTTTTGCAGTATGTAGATGACTGCTTGTTAGCTGCACCTACAAAGGAACAGTGTGAAAAGGATACAGTGGTCCTGCTATGTCACCTGGCAAAAGAGGGACATAAGGCTAGCCTCTCCAAATTACAATTTGTTCAACAACAAGTTAAATTTTTAGGCCACTTGATTTCTGCAGAAGGTAAAAGATTAGAGTTAAATAGGATAGAGGCAATTCAGAAAATTCCTAAACCAATCACTAAAAAGCAGTTAATGTCTTTTTAGGCATGTGTTCATACTGCAGAATGTTTATTCCGGATTATGCAATCCTCGAGGCTCCCTTGAGTGCAATAGCTCATGGGAAGGGCTTACTGGCCCACAGTGCACTTAGTTGGACAACAGAGGCTGAGCAAGCATTTGAAAGTCTGAAAAAGGCCTTACAAACCACACCCACTTTAGGAATTCCAGATGCAAATAGACCATTCATTCAGACAGTAGATGAAAAAGAGGGCTGCATGACATCAGTACTATTACAGGACCATGGGGGAAAACTAAGACCAGTACCATATTTTTCTGCAAAACTAGATCCGGTAGCAGCAGGTTTACCAATGTGTCTTAGAGCTGTCGCTTCGGCTGAAAAAGCTGTTAATGCTTCACGAGACATAGTGGGATATGGTGATCTTACCCTTTTGGTTCCTCATGCAGTTTCACAATTATTATTGGAACAGAAAACAGCTCACATGACCGCAGCTAGGTGGTTACGATACAACACAGTGTTATTGGAGATGCCTAATATCACTGTAAAACGGTGTACTGTCTTAAATCCAGCTACTTTATTACCTACTGAGAATGATGGTGAAGAACATAATTGTGTTGATGTTGTTAATGAAATCTGTAGTCCTAGGCCAGATCTACAGGAAACCCCGCTGACAAACCCGGACCTGGAATTATTTGTAGATGGATCAGCATCCAGAGATTCGGTGACGGGCAAGAACTGTGTTGGCTTTGCCGTAGTAACACAACATGAGACACTAATTGCACAACCACTTCCTTCACATCTCTCTGCACAGGCTGCAGAACTCGTAGCTTTAATTGAGGCATGCAAGTTAGCTAAAGACAAAACTGTGACTATTTATACTGACAGTAGGTATGCATTTGGTGTAGTACATGATTTTGGCACATTATGGAAACATAGAGGGGTTTTAACATCCTCTGGTAAGCCAATAACACATCAAGGCCTGATCGCTGAACTTCTGGAAGTAATCCTTCTTCCAAAATCTATTGCAGTATGTAAATGTGAAGCACATACTAAAAATGATGATCTTGTTTCACAGGGTAATGCAAGAGCAGATGCAGCTGCGAAAGCTGCAGCACGTCAAACACCACAGAAAACACACACACTATGTATGTCTAACATTCCTTCCTCAACAGCAAGTATACAGGATTTACAGAGTATGATCACATCGGAGGAGAAAGTACAGTGGAGAAAGGCGGGTTGTATCACAAAGGATGGTGTTTGGTATGGCTCCAACGGTAAACCTTGTCTTCCAAAGAAACTGTTTCCTTTTTATGCGAATTTGACACACGGTTATGACCATGTGTCAAAAGGAGGGATGTACAACAGTATCTCTAGACATTGGTACACTAAGGGCTTTACTAATTACTCCCAAAAATTTTGTGAAAAATGTGTGATTTGTGCCACTAATAATGTAGGTCGAGGTGTTAAAACCTCTCAGAGTGCTCACCCTCCACCACAAAGGCCATTTGAACATTTACAAATGGATTTTATTGAATTGACACCCAGCGAAGGAAAACTATATTGTCTGGTTATAGTAGACATGTTCTCAAAATGGGTAGAAGCTTTTCCTACATCAAAACAGGACGCAAGTGCAGTAGCCAAAGCCTTGCTGACTGAAATTATTCCTAGATGGGGAATACCAGACAAAATAGGAAGTGACAATGGAACACCATTTGTAAATCATGCCTTACGGAACGTAGGCGAATATTTAGGATTTGACTTAAAACAGCACTGTGCTTACCATCCTGCTAGTGGAGGAGCAATTGAAAGAGAAAATAGCACTCTCAAAAATAAACTAGCAAAAGGCTGTGCACAAACAGGCTTGTCGTGGGTAAAAGCACTTCCTATTGTCCTCCTGCACATGAGGACTAGGGTAAGGAAAAGATCAAACTTGAGCCCATTTGAGATACTGTTTGGACGTCCTGCCAACACAGGAATAGGTCCCACAGGAATTCCACGACAGCAAACTGGTGAATGTGAAGACGAAATGTTAAATTATTGTGCAAATTTGTCTTCTGTGTTGTATGAAGTCCACAGGCAGGTGAAAGACGCCCTACCGAGTCCTGCTCAGACGCTTCTGCATGATCTAAAGCCAGGAGATTGGGTGGTGGTGAAGGACTTCCGCAGGAAAAGTTGGAAGGCGAAGAGGTGGCTGGGACCCTTTCAAGTTCTCCTTACAACTCCCACGGCGGTGAAAGGAGCAGAAAGAGCAACTTGGATTCACGTCTCCCACTGTAAACGGGTTCCAGAACCGAGCCTTGGCCCAGAAGATAACCAACCAATACAGGTATAAAATTAAGCCCGATGTGACTAGATCCCATTTGGTGTGCTTGAGTCTCGGTGAGGTGGGACGAGTGCGTAAACGGGCGTGCCTGCACTCCGAGCACCAATATCCGTCAAGAAAAGGCAAAGGCTCACCGAAGGGAAGGTCAGCGCTATGGCGCAGGGCATAATAGTTCTCTTAATGATGCAGTTCCTTTTGATTAGCTTACTTTTTGGAGTGGGAATAATTGGGCACCCACATGACAATGTATTTTGGCAATATGCAAATTGGACAGCTAAACAACATACTAACCAATCTTGTTATGTCTGTCATGCCTTTCCTGTGGCTGTGGGGTCACATTCCCTTAGGCCGTTACCAGGGAATGAATCCACCCTTAAAGAGGTGGCTGCTGTATGTGTTAGTTCGTACTGTTTAGGAATAGTAAATGTTTCAGCTGCTTGTCCAAATTGCACCCACAACTCCTTTCTACGCCACACAGGATTTCACTGGTGTGAAAATAACACAGATAGAGAATTCTGCATAAATGCCCTCCGAACTGCCCTCAAAGTGAAATCAAGCAAGACCCTTGGGCTTTTGGGCGTTTCTCCCACCAATGTTTAAATTTGCATATTGTTTTGTGGGAGAGGGAAACACATTTCTGGGAGTAACTCACAACAACTCATGTGAAGGGATTTATTATCCCTATTCCAAGGAAGGGAAATGTATTGGAGATAAAAATTGTTCTTTGATTCATCCTGCAAACAAGGGAACAGTAGTTCATAGTTTTGATTGGTACTGGGTGTGTGGGAAAGCAGTGTATCTTTTCCTCCCCAAAGGATGGGGTGGTGTATGTGCCTTGACTACGTTTAATGGTTCAATGGTATTAGTGACACACAACCCGCACGGTCAGTCCCACATACAGCGTTTAAAAAGAGATGTAGAGTCTGATTTTCCTCCACCTGAACATCAGATAGAGTCCAAGTGGAACAAATTCTGGCAGTCTATGTTCCCACAATATGGTCTTACGCAGGTATGGAATCAAGTTGAAATCACTCATTTCCGACTGGCTTCATTTGTGAACTCCACAAATATGGTTATGGAAGGCATTAAAGCCGAATTGACAGCCCTTAGATTAACATCTGTGCAAAATCGAATGGCATTAGATTTGCTTTTGGCGAAGGAGGGAGGAGTGTGTGCAATGGTTGGTGATTCAATGCTGTACGTATGTCCCGGCTAATGATGACGAACATGGGGTCATCTCAACCGAGCTAAAGAAAATGAAAAGTATTGCTTATGACTTACAACTGGATGAAAGAGCGGGACATGGATGGGGTTTATGGTATACCTTGTTTGGACAATGGGCACCCTACCTGTCCCTAGTACTACCAGTTATTGTAATATTGATAATACTCTGTATTTTTGGGCCCTGTGTGTTTCAATGTATACAGGGGTTAATTGTTAAGAACTTGAGTTATCAGATGCTAAAGTGTAAAGAAGATGACATTATTGAGCTTAAAGATCAATGGATTTTTCCTTTCCAGGATGTTTCAGATGATTCTTATTCTGGACTAGCTTCCTGATCCTACGACCTATGATCCAATTTGGATCCGATTGAACTGGATGATGAATGTACAGCATATTCCTTAAGAAAAGCAGTGTAGATTAACTTCTGTGTGTAATCTTGCTAATGATGGCCATGTTGAAAATTCATTAGAAGAATATATGTGTCTGATGTTTTATGGACTACATCGAAAGTATTTACATGTTTTCTGGGATAAAATGCTGTGCATTAAGTTATCCTGTTAGGATAAAAGGAGGGACTGTGATGGTAAATTTTATCCTTTCCATATGTCTGTAGAGTATGTGACCTTTTTTGTTAAGGGTTTCCATGTGCTGATATGTGCATTTAAAGTTAGAATGCTACTCATTTCCTTAAGAATGAACATTTCCTTTCTCTTTGTGGATCTGTGTGAAAAACTCCAGATCTTGCAAAAGGTTATCTTTCAACATCTTAGGGAGTAGTAAACTGTTATCTGTTACTTCCTTGTTTCCTGGTCTGTAACCCCCTTCTCCTTATCTATTTACAACAGGGCAAAGAGGCCCATTTGAAAATCTATCTTGTAGGTATATAAGGAGAGAGGAGAAGAGGAATGACACACTTCTCTTCTGCATACTGTTGAGTGTGTGGTAGACGAGTGTCATTACTTTATTGCAATAAAGGAATTGTTTTACTGTTGCTGTGACTTGATTGATCTTTCTTGCTCAAATAATACTGTTCTTATATATTTTTCCATGACACATGGTAAATCAATTTGTCTTTGTGTACCTAGATGACATCCTGATATTGTCTCCTTCTTTGCAGATACACACTCGGCATGTCCGCCAGGTGTTGCAATGGCTTTTGGAGAACCAACTATTTGTGAAAGCGGAGAAGTGCGTCTTCGTTGCAAGGTCGGTTTCGTTCTTGGGGTTTGTGATTTCGGCGGGTGAGATCAGAGCCGACCCTGCTAAAATAAGGGCGGTAGCTGAGTGGCCAACTCCTGACTCTCGGAAGGCTCTGCAGCGGTTCTTGGGGTTCGCCAACTTTTATCGGCGCTTCATCCATAACTTCAGTCAGCTGGCTGCACCTGTAACAGCGCTCACCTCTACAAAGATGGGGTAATAAGGCCCAGGAGGCCTTCGACAAGGAGACTCCCTTAGGAGTCGACAGACCCGCTGGCGGGTCCACTTGCATTTTTTTCTGGTAACCGTGAAAAGAATTTAAAATGCTCTGTCATTTTTTATCCTACACATAAGTGTATTACATCATTTGAATCTGTAAAGGGTCTACTTTTATTGATGAACACTAACAATATCCACAAAACGTTGTGCTTTTGTAAAATACAGAAAATAAACAGGGTGCGCTTTCAGCCGTCTCAGTCTCCGCGGAAAAAAAAATTAACACGTCGTTAAAATGAAATGAAACTCCGCGAATACTGCACACACAGACATGGGAAATATATCTATAGAAAGCTTAAAGGGTCTACTTTTAAATGATGCAAGTTACATTCTCAACAAACATTCTCATTTTATGTAATCCGTGTGAAATCAAGGAGAGGCACAGAATTTCTCTTGCACTTCATTATCCGATAATGAACTGAGGCAGGACACGCCCACACGCTATTCACAGGGAAAACAGTCCGGGTAATCTACAGACGAGGCCACGCCCCCCAGACACCAGCTTCAAAAAGCACAGCCTGGCTTGAACACACACACAGTTTCCACACAGATTCAGTAAGTTTTCTGCGCGTTTGGAAGATGGCACGCGCTACACAGCCGACGAAGCTCTTCAGATGATTTTAGACAGTGAGGAAGAATTTACCTTTTCCTCAGAAGAAGATTACAACTCCGACGACGAACGGGAGCATTTTGAAGAGAGAATAGATTCAGCAGAGGATTTTCAAACAAGCTGTTATGACAATGGGTAAGTTATTAAGTATTGTATAACTCTTTTTCTGATAATATAGAGCTAATATTATATTTTTCCTCACCTCGGTTAGCTTATGTGAAACCTTGTCTTTCAATGTCACATACATGGTTTAGGTCAGCATGGTAATCATGCTAACGTGCTGCTTTATGTAGCTTAGCACAAACATGTTAGTTCAGGTGGCTAAGCTAATGCCTTATGGAGTTTACAGATGTTTGTAAATGTTCCAATGTATTTAACCTCATTTTGGATAGCTTTAGATTATTGTTGCTAATATATATTTGGCTCAGTTTTGTTTAGCTTATGACACTGCTATCAGTAATGTTATTTAGCACAAGCATGTTAGCTACAGCTGGCTAAAATAATGCCTTATGCAGCTAAGAGATGTTTATGAATATTTTCTGTGGTGTAAATCTTCACAATAGCTTTAGTTTAGCAGATATTTATAATATCTGCTCAGGTGTAAATGTTTAGACTGTGTTAAATGTGTATGAAAAACATGCCTGGTGCATGGCATCATGCTAATGTCTCGGGTGTAAATGTGAGATGCACTACATGGTCTGTGGCCCATCAACAGATATTTGTCCAGCCTATTGGCCATCAACACATACAAAGGGCACAAAATTGTATACAAACTGACAGTTATCTATGCTCTTTTTAAAACTTGATTGAATAGTGATATGTTTGTGTAGTTTGAGTAGTGTTATGTTTCCTCCAAAGATATCAGTATGCATTTTTGGGGCCTCTCTGTATAATTTTGTTCATTTACTTGGAACAATACAGGCTAACAACTTAAAAAATTTTTTTTTTTAGGAATGTGTCTGCATCACCCTTGCCTTCACCAGCACCTTGCACCGGGACACATAAGCGTCGTTCAGTTTTGAAGGCAATCGAGAATCATACTGAGTAAGTGCACATATATAGTGTGTGTATATGTATGTGTGTATATGAAGATGATGTACATTAGTTTCTTTTAATGTGTTACCAGCATGCTCATGGGTTTTTTTTTTTTTTGGATTTTTCCCCGATTTTCTCCCTAATTTAGTCGTGTCCAATTCCTCCCC
Organism: Clarias magur; assembly: GCA_013621035.1. Classification (NCBI taxonomy): domain Eukaryota; kingdom Metazoa; phylum Chordata; class Actinopteri; order Siluriformes; family Clariidae; genus Clarias; species Clarias magur. The sequence goes on from QNUK01000681.1 coordinate 10,586, forward strand.
GTCACTAGGGGGCTCATACATTAAGGCTACTACTACCACTCAGCCGGGAGGGCCGAAGACTATCGCGTGTTTCCTCCGAACCACGTGACGCCAGCCGACCGCATCTTTTCGAACTGCTCGCTCGCGCACCGTTGGGGGCGGCGTAACACACTCGGAGGACAGCGCTATCCGCTCCCTCCGCTGCGCGAGCTCACAGACGCCCCTGACTGGCTGTAGAGCCGTGATTAATGTGGGAGCACTAAGTACCTCTCATCCCTCCCCTCTGAGAGAGCTCGGCCAATCAGCTCTCTCTAGACCTCCGGCTGCGAGAGGTTACATCGCCCGGGATTCGAACTGGCGATCTCCGGATGATAGGGCGAGCGCTTTAACCACTGCGCCACTCGGAGGCCCGGGGTTTTTTTTGTTTGTTTTTTCCCAAAAAAATAGTTGTGACAGTGAAAATGATCAGCCACCTGTCCCCAAAAAAAGCAGAGGCAAACAAGCAGGCAAGATGCAGACAAAATCATGGAAAACACAGACTGATGACGACACGGTTCCACAGATTCTGCGATTCCTGCCTGCACGGGAACCTGGACCTCACCTGCCGTCTGCTAACTCCTATTCTCCCATGAGTCTCTTCAAACTGTTTTTTTTTCAGAGAACGCTGTGTCAACTCTTTGCCACAACACCAATGCTCAGACTGCCAAGGCAACTACGAAGGGACGCAAGTATGTTTGTTCTACCATCCATTCTGCTTATACAGGAGATACTGTACAGAGGAGGGTGAAATTACAGGGTACATGGACTACAAAGACATTTCCATGTTCTGCACCTGTGACTGCGTACAACCAGAACATGGGGGCGTTGACCTGTCTGATCAGCTGTTACAGTACTACACTGCACAGCACAAAACAATGAAGTGGTACAGGAAGATTTTTTTACACTTCTTGGACATTGCTGCCACCAATGCTTTCATTGTGCATAAAGAACTATATGGTAACCTGTCCCATAAAGAATTTATGGAACAACTCATCAAAGAGCTTTGTGGTGTCTCACAGGAAGTAGCACTAAAACGGACAAGTACTGACCATGTACCAGTTCCAGTAGCTGTGCTGACCTCAGACGCCAGAGATGCTGCCACTGCAGGTCGCAGGTTGTGTGTGCATGGCAAGCAGCAAAAAACACCTTGGAGATGTCAGGCATTTAACATTCCCCTGTGTTTTCAGTTGAACAGGAACTGCTTTCAAGAGTGGTACAGGGATGTGCGACGGTAGACACCATACACCCATACATATCTTGCACTGTTCCTGTTTGCACCATTTTGCTTTGAATGTCTGTTTCAGTTGTTTAGTTTCTTTTTTTTTATCTTGGAGCACTTTTCTCACCGAATGTATTTTTTCAGTTTATTTTGTTCTGCTGTCGTTGCAGTTTTACCCTGAATGTCTGTTTTTACGCATTTTATTTATCTCGAACTGTCCTAAATAAACTACAAACAAAGAAATATGTTTTTTGTCGTCAAATAATTTTCTTGCAGCACTTCCCTCAGTCACATACCTGACTGAAAGGGGTACTTATGCAGCTCATTATTCAGGTCTTTGTCTTCTCTGGTGTGAAGTAGAGCATTATTCATGATTATTCACACCTCCTCGCATATAGCCTTTCCAAAACAAAAAGTGTCTTAGAAAATGTAAATGAATATATTATTTTCTGTGAATGAGTGATCAAGATGATTATCACATCATTTTGAAGTAAAAACTCTAGACTACAAGATCCAGGTAACCACAAAAAAATATAAAAATATAAACAAATGTTATGAATGTATTTTGTCAACTTATTTCAGTGATCTTTTTTTTGTTTGTTTCCAATAATCACGCATAACTGTTTTTTTCTCCAAAGTACAAATTTGTACATACATGCTGCTCACATATTCTTCAGGGCCCCAAAACACCCTCAGACTCCTAAGGGTTAAAGTCCTGGTTTGTCTCTGCTCCTGTCTTGTCTACTCCAGATCCTGAACAACAGTTTATTGTTGAGGTGGATGCTTCCGATGTTGGATTGGGTGCGGTCCTGTCACAACGCTCTCTTCGGGATGGTAAGGTGCATCCTTGTGCCTTCTTTTCCCACCGCCTGAGCCCCACTGAGCGGAACTACAACATAGGTAATCGGGAGTTGTTGGCAGTCAGACTGGCTTTGGGTGAGTGGCGTCACTGACTGGAGGGCGCAGTCCAACCATTCATGGTCTGGACTGACCACAAAAATTTAGAGTACATCAATTCGGCCAAGAGACTAAATTCTAGACAGGCCTGCTGGTCCCTTTTCTTCAGCCGTTTTAATTTTACTCTCTCCTACAGGCCTGGGTCTAAAAACACAAAGCCGGACTCCCTTCTTCTAGGCTTCTATTGACACCATCCTGCCCAAAGGCGTTGTGGTGGCCGCCCTCTTGTGGGATGTCGAGAGGGAGGTTCAGGAGGCCCTGCGGAAGTGCCAAATACCCAGAGGGGTTCCAGCGGGCAAGTTGTATGTTCCCTTGAGACTGCGCTCCAAAGTCATCCGGTGGGGTCACTCATCCAGGCTAGTTAGTCACCCAGGAGTTCGGAGGTCGCTGGTCTCCATCCGTCAGCGATTTTCGTGGCCCTCCATGGCCTGGAATGTCAAGCAGTTTGTGGCAGCTTGCTCAGTTTGCACCCAGAACAAGAGTTCATCTTCGCCTCCCGTTGGTCTGCTTCAGCCATTACCCATCCCCGCCCGCCTGTGGTCACATCTGGCTCTTGATTTTGTCACTGGCCTCGCCAAGTCGAGGGGCAACACCGTCATTCTCACGGTAGTGGACCGCTTCTCCAAAGCAGCCCACTTCATCCCTCTCCCCAAGCTCCCCTCTGCCAAAGAGACGGCTCAGGTGGTGGTAGACCAAGTATTCCAGATTCATGGGCTTCCGGTTGACATGGTCTCCGATAGGGGCCCACAGTTCGTCTCGTGGTTTTGGAAGGAATTTTGCAGACAGATCGGGGCCTCAACGAGTCTGTCATCTGGATTCCATCCCCAGACCAATGGGCAGTCTGAGCGGGCTAACCAGGATTTGGAACATGCTCTCCGCTGCCTGGCATCCCACAATCCGGCCTCTTGGAGTCAACAGCTCTCCTGGGTGGAGTATGCCCATAATACTCTACCAGTTTCTGCCACAGGTATGTCACCATTTCAGTGTTCTGTTGGCTATCAACAACCTCTGTTCCCTTCCCAGGAACCCGTGTCAAACTCCTGGTCTGATCTCTATGATTTAAGTTTTCCCCCCTTGTATCCTGTGTTTACAGGGCTATTCAAGCACATGGCCTTTGTTTTGATCCTTTGCCCGGGTCTCTGTGACATCACTACGACCCCTCCCACTTCCTCTTTATTATTCTATCAAGATGATTTCATCATCCGTTTCTGTTTTTCCTGTTCCCCTCATTTTTTTTAAATCATTCACCCTATTTATTCCCTCGTTTCTGTTGTCCTGCGTCAGATCGTTGTTCCATGTCACCCACTGCTTGCCTGTTTCATGTCCCGTCTAGTCCAGTATATGCTGTGTCTTATTTTTGGCTCCAAGTCATTATCCTTCGGTTTGTTTGTTTTTTCACCTTCTCCCCCTCTCTCTCAGTGTTTTTGCCCTTTTTTCATCCAGCCTGGGTCCTGTTTTTCTTAGTTTGCGCTGCTCTGCAGTTTCCCATCCCGAGGCCGGCTTGCTCTCTCCCTTCTTCGCGGCCGTGCAGTTCAGCAGACTTCGGCCCTATTGCCCCCTGCTAACCGCCGAAGGAACTACTGCCACGTCTCCTAGACCAGACTCTTTTTCCTCTTAGGAGTGGTTTTTGTTTTCTTGTTTTTGGGTTTTTAGTCAAGGCTTCTTCCCTCTTCAGATTTGGTTTTTGTTTCCTGGGACATTGGCACTCCTGTGTTTTTACTTCAAGAGAGTAGCTCAGTTTTTCTATTTTTGTTTTTTTGTTTTTGTCTTTTTGCCTGAGTCAAGGCATCACTTGGAAAAACAAATAAATAAATAATACCCTGAAGGAGACCTGCAATTGTGTCCGTCCTGTTCCCCTGACAGGCGGGCAATCACTGCGGCTCATGGTGCCCAACACTGCATCTCACGTGAGTCAAACCGCATAGGTGAGATAGGGGTATAAGGTGGTAAATAAAGTTCGTTGTACTACCAGTCCTGGCAGGGACGACGGTCTTGCATAATTTGCAGACAACATTGGTCTGACTACGCTTATAATATCCAAGGAACTGTCATACTGGCAAGCTGACTTTTCCTCTTTATTATTATTATTTTTTTACAATTTCCTCACATGCTGCAGCACTCATTTTCTGCTTATGAAGAGGAATTCAGCAGACTAGCACGATAGACAACGATATGGCGCAACCAAAGGTGATACTGTTACATGACTGGCAGTTAGCGTATCACTCCCTACGTTGCTAGGTTACCAGAGAGCGAGTGCCTTTGTTCATGCAACCAAACTAGCTTTGCAACCTCTGTTTTCTTCCGACAAAGAATAAAACATATCAAACGTTTAATCGAACACATTTTTTATTGATATCGATCACGTGCCTGTCGCGATACATATCGTTATCGTTTTATCGCCCAGCCCTAGTTTTATGTACATTCTTAATGTAATAAGGACATAATTGTTAATACAGTGGAACCTTGGATTACGAGCATAATTTGTTCCGGAAGCGGGCTCGTATTCCAAAAACACCCAATGAAATAATGAAAACTCAAATTATTTGTTCTACATCCCAAAAGAATAAATACATAAAAATGATTAATACAATATATAAAGTAAAAATGCGTGCGTGCGTGCGCGTCAAATTACGCGCGCGCGCACACACACATAAAGTACACATGAGTAAAGTCTGTGTGGGGCAGAGAGTGGGAGCGCTAAGACGCAGCAGGGGGGACGATTACCCATAATTCCCGCAGCACAAGAGAGAGAAAAATCATTGGCTCAGTTGTGATCACTTGCCGCTCGGTGTCAAAATAAGTTAGTTTTCCTTTTATGTTAAAAACTTCAGTTAAATTATTCCTTTTATATTTACTCAATAAATACTCTGTATGGAAATTGTAACATGCAACATTGTAATTCCCCTTCACCAGATCCAAGAGGCCAAAATCTGTTTCAGCATGACAATGCCTCTGTGTCAAAGTGAGCTTCATGAAAGCACCAAGCACCAAGGTTGAAGTGAAGTGAAAGAGTCGTAACCTCAAGCCCACTGGACACCTTTGAGATGAACTGGAACACTGACTGCACCCAGGGCTCCTCACCTAATATCAGTGCCTGACCTCACTAATGCTCTTGTAGCTAAATGAGCACAAATTCCCACAGATACACACCAAACTCTAGTGAAAATCTCTCATAGAAGATTGGAGATTATTTTAAACTTTTTTTAAAGAGACAAAACAATGTGCAAGCTGTGATGTATTTGTGTATCTAAAACTTTTCTATCATAGCAAGACACAATTCTATAATAGAAGATTTCCTCTAGATCACTGGATTACTTATTATATAAATATTTAGTAAAGGGTCTTAATACTTTGGTCATTCAGTGTTTCCCCGTTCAGGGTGGCATACTCTGTAACCATCTTCCCAGATTAACTCTTTTTAATTAGAGTAACTCCTACGGCTAAATATAGCAAGATTTCCTGGTTGAATATTGATGTAACTCTAGAAGATTTTTTTAGTTTGGTGTCCTGTCAGTGTCTAAATTATGCTAAGCGGTGAGATAACGTGTGATGAGAGAACATACAGAAAGCAAAAATCTTTTTGTACAATTATTCCTTACTTAGAAACATCATTTACCTACATTGACAGCATGTCAAACCACATGGCATTTATTTTAAGAGTACCACAAACACATAAAAAAAACACAATCTAATTAAGACAAAAAATATTTGGACACTTAATAGTGACTTCATTAAAGATAACACATATGGTGTTTTAGTATTTAGTTTGCCATCCTGTTTATCTAGATGAATTGCCCTTTGACTATGACTTCAGCTGTGACATTAATAGTGAGTAGACGTTACCTGTGTAGAGGTGAGGAGTCTCCAGCTTTAAAATTAATAGGAGGATCCATAGACGCATCACTCTTCATGGAGATACAGCTGGGTGCTGCTGATTCTGATCTCTCTCCCTGGAGTTTACTGTACAACATTATTTGAACTTGTTAATTTATTGAGATATACATTTTACTTGCAATGAACAGAATCAATTTTATGGTGAGTGTTATTTTGTCAACAATAGTGAAACACTTTACAGTTCACACTTTTAAATGATTTATTTCATATGTACTCACTGAGTAATTTGGATATGAATATTTAATGACTGAAATTCCTACAGTACATATAGTAGATTACCGTTTATCAGAGGGTGGGGACACATCAGTGTCCAGATCATGAGCCTCCATCTTTGAATATTAGTGTCCACAAACTTGCAGTTGAGATCCTGAAGAGTCTGATCTCGGTGGATTACACTCCTGAAAAACACAAAAACAAATGTAAAGTTAAATTTCCACACAATGATTTTCACATCTTTGACCTAAAAACGGTCATCCTTTGTTTAAAAAACTGTGTTACAGAAGTTAGTTATGAGCCTGGACAGGACTGACCTTTGAAGATGGATGGATGGATGGATAGAGTACTTTATTAATCCTTAAGAGAAACTGTATCGTTACAGTAGCCAGTTCACATATTAAACAATAAGTAAGCAACAAGCAAGAATTGCATTGAAATTGCAAAAACGAAAAGTAAAAAAATATATATGGTTGCAAGCAACGATGATGGGGCCCAAGCTCGAGTGCCACTGCCAGGTGTGTTGTGTGTGTGTGTGTGTGTGTGTGTGTGTGTGTGTGTGTGTGTGTGTGTGTGTGTAAGATGGTTAATGTGTGCATAGTGTGTATGTGGGGGTATGTGTGTGATCGATGTGTAGTGTGTCTCTGTTTCTAAGGTGCATGTATGTGTGTAGTGTTTGTGTATGTGTGTGTGCAGGATGGGTAGTGTGTGTGTAGGACGTGTAATGTTTGTGCATGTGTGTGTTTGCGTGTGTGTAGGATGTGTGGTGTGGTGTGTACTAGATATCGCCACCCTTGTGCACCAGATTGAATGTTGCACAGTGGGCAATTATGTGTAAATTGTAAACATGAAGCCATATTAAAACAAAATGTAGAAATACCATCTAGTGGTAGTTTAGTACTGCAGGAGTCAGGCCAAAACCATGTTTAGGCAATGGGCTCATTAATGTAAAATATTGTTGGGAGCTGTATGAGCATCACAAAAGCATGATAGCAGTTGTTCTTTCTATGTAGTGTTTTGAAACATTAGGACTTTCCACTTGTTGGATATAAGTATATAATATATATATTATATATAAAGATATAATATATATTATATAATATATAATATATATATAAAACTTTATTTTCCCTTAAAGTAATATATTGCCATAGCAACACTATTCAGCGCATCAAAAAAACCTTTACAGTTTCAAATCAGTAATGTCTTCAAATTATTGTGCCTGATTTTGAAGCCAATTAGCTGAAGATTAGTCACAAAAGAATTTAATTTCTAAAAGTAGACACTTTCTGCTGCTAGTTGGTGGCGCTATGACTGAGACTGATGGTATCCATGTCACTGTGAGCAGGTTTCTTCTCTTAACCTACAACTGAGGTTTGATGTACATCACTCAATTTACACATAAGTTATTAGCCACTTCCTGTTTCCTATTATTCGCGGTAGCTTTGAGGGCTCGCCAAAGGCTAACCCGTTTAAGATATCAAACAGCCCTTCACAATGTTAGATCCTCAATGTCCTAAGATTATATTGGACCCCGTTTGGTCAAAAACATTTAAATCCCGTAAGAATAGATACATTTCAATGGGTGCGTTTTTCAAACAGCGCAAAATAACTGACTTCCTGTTCAGCGGATTCCATGACATCGGTATGCAAGTTGTTCAGCTCAATGAGATCTAAATTTATACTGGGTCTCATTCATATATGTGAAAGTGGATATGAGTTATGCAGCTAAATTTTAACAAAATTCCAGGGGGCGCGGTACAGGCCCTGTGCCATGCCCAGGGTCCAGGCACTCAGGCCTTTCTCATAATCAGTTGCAGTTAATACATTACACACACAATTAAATAATGTTTCAAAAGTACTTTCTTTCAAATTGAAGTGTGGGGAACATATTTTCCTGGCCATTAGGAAAATCTGTTTCCCTATCCCCACTGGCAGTCTGGCAGTGAAAGTATGAGGAATGTCTGAAACTGACTCAGAGACATGTGTGCCTGTAGCAAAGATAAAATAGTGATCTGAATGTTTTTTTTTTTAATGCTGTCTTTTAATTGAAGTATGGAAAACACATTTTCCTGGGCATCAGGAAAATCCATTTCCCCCTCCCTACTGGCTGTGGAAGTATCAGGGATGTCTGAAACTGACCTCAGAGACATGTGTGCTTACTGTAGGTACGTAATACAGCGAGATGTTTTTTTTTTTTTTAAACACTGTAATTTAAACAAGATACTAAATCAATTCACCCAGTTAACATGTGTAATAAAATTCAAGCTTTCACACTTGGTGAAATTAGAGAAAAAGAATACATTCAGATACATTATTTAATGTAAAAATACTATTATAATATGTGCTGTGCCAATTATGCATGTCTGATTTATCATGGATAACCATACAGTATATCATGGATTTCAGGATATCGTGGGAGCTAAGATGTATGTGGGATGGCCGAAAGTAATTCAGATACGTAGTTACACATGAATAACTATGAGTATTGGGTCCTCATAGTGTTTGATATGTACACCAGATAGTTTAATACAACTGGATGTTTGAGTGGGTTAAAAAAAAAAAAAAAGAGTAGTGTAGTTAGCAGTTAATAACCATCACGAGTAGGCACTCTACCCTTGAGTTATATGCTATAATAAATTACAAAGTATAACCTTAAATATATTTAGAATAAATCAATATCACATCCATCATCACACAGCTAATGTACGGGAATTAAAATTAGTTGTGATGTCAGTACCTGCCCAGTAAACCAGTCATTTGCAACGGTTTAAAACGTCTGAATTATCTACAAATATACAACAATAAAGTGAAAAGATACTCGATTATTTTTAAAAGTTCGTAAAAACGGAAGAAAACCCGTCAAAATCCTCGTTCGCCCTCTCACCGTTAGGTAGTGAATGACGTCAAGACTACGTCGGTGCGCACATTGCGCGCAACCAGGGAAACATAGGGACACTGAATTTTCCGGTTGTGTTAGAATTATTTTATATATAAAGAAGTTATTTCTACTCTCTTGCTCTCTTCCTCATAGATCTGATATTAACGTGTTAAATCTTTCCTGCTATCTTCCTGTCTCCTCTTGCATCTGGTCCTAAAGGTGTGAACGCTCCCACGCTCACCTTCCCATTCCCTCCTTATGTCTCTCTCTCTCTATTTCTCTCTTTCTTCTCCCCCCTTCTCCCCCTAACTCGAGCCAACATCTTGTGATTCATCTCTGGATGGACATCTCTCTGTCTTTCTCTCCTTTGATTCTTCAGGATCTTACCAGGACATTTACAGTGGTTTATGTTCTTTGTAGTAACATATGTCAGTGGCACAGGCGTTTGGTAAAACATATATAAACCCCATCTTTTGCTGTTAATAAACAGAGACTTTTCTGACAGACAACGTGTGTGTGTGTTTGACTGAGTCTCTCCTGGCCAGAAAAGCTTACCGAAGCACAGCGGACAGACCGAGCAACTCGCTTCTTCTACTACAAAACTTTAAAAACTTTACAAGTTGGTTCCCCTGTTCCGAGAAATTCAGTGTCCCTAGGTTTCCCCGGTTTTCAAATCATGACGTCACTCACCACCTAGCGCCAAGAGGGCGAACGAGGATTTTGACGGTTTTTCTCTTGTTTTAAAGTGTTTTTACAAACTTTTTGAATTAAACAAACAACATATGCAAAATAGTCGAGTGTCTTTTCTCTTTTTTTGTATATTTGTAGATAATTCAGACGTTTTAAACCGCTGCAAACGGCTGGGTTGCTGGGCAAGTACTGACATCACGACAGTGAATTAGCTGTGTGACGATGGAGGTGATATTGATTTATTCTAAATATATTTAAGGTTATACTTTGTAATTTAGTATAGCATATAACTCAAGTGCCTACTCGTGATAACCATGATACTCTTTTTTTCCCTCTCACACATCCAATTCTATTAAACTATCTGGTGTACATATCAAACACACAGGTACAACGATTATAGGACACCACACGCTTAGTTATTCATGTTATTCACATCTATCTATTTATCTTAGCACCCACATATGATGGGGAAACACTATATCCTGAAGTCTGTGACATAACAGATATGCATAATTAGCACTGCACATATTATAATAGCATTTTACATTAAATAGTGTATCTGAATTGGTTCTTTTTCTTTAGTTTCACAAAGTATGAAAACTTGAAACTTATTACAAATGTTAACTGGGTGAATTGATTTCCAGGAGTCTCTTGTTTAAATTACAGTGTTTTTAAAAAACATCATCTCACTGTATTACCTTTGCACGCATATCTCTGAGTAAGTTTCACACATCCCTGATACTTCCACAGCCATTTCGTAGAGGGAAACAGATTTTCCTGATGCCAAGGAAAATACGTTTCCCATACTTCAATTGAAAGACAGTGTTTGTTTTTTTTTAAACATTCTGTGCATTGTGTAACCTGTGCCCCATGTACACATGTTTTTGAGTCAATTTCAGACATCCATGATACTCCGACAGCCAGTAGGGAGGGGGAAACGAATTTTCATGATGATCAGGAAAATAAGTTCCCCATACTTCATTTTAAAAAAGAGTGTTTTTTTTTTTTAAACATTCTGTGCATTGTGTTACACATTAAAAATGCTGGGTTGTTTTTACTACCCAAACGCTGGGTTGCCTCTGTTGGGTAATTTTTCTGGGTTATTTACAGGGAGTTGGGTACTTTTTGTTTAACCTACCTTGCTGGGTTGGAGTTGGGTTAGCTAGTGACTGCTAACATCACAGACAAGACCGCTAGGTTGCTTGCGTTAGCAACCACATATAAAAAGCTGAGGTGTTACAAAACAATCTTCTAACAAATATGCATACTAGCCAACCCTCTCAATTTTTCCATGAACTTTTACTTTCTTTAATTTCTTTCTAAGGTTGGAACCGACACCGTGGAATATCTCCAGCAGGCTGAAGCGTCAAGGCCGTACACCCACATCCTGATGTTGGGAGATAATGATCAGCACTGCTCTCAGGCATTAGTGCTTCTGAGTAATAGTATCGTAATGATGTCGCTGATGAACTTGTTTTGTATTATCTGATCTTGTGCTTTTGAAAAATAAATATAAATATTTTTTCTATGATTTGTACAATTAATTGGGTGTTTATTGCATATATGTATGGTTTGCAAAACTTAGTTTTTTTAAATATGATTTTGTCTGACATTTTTCAAAAAATTGAGTTATTCACATTTTCTTATTCTGTGACAATATATTTACATTATGTGAAGTTGTGTACATTTTTCATCTTTAAAAAAAAAATGGAATGTGTCAACCCAACAAGAGTGTTAATTTTACCCACTGGTTGGGTCAAATAAAATAACCCAGCACTTTAACATTTAACCCAGCTAGAGTGTCAGTTTAACCCACTGGTTGGGTCAGATGAACAACCCAGAATTCTGGGTTAAATGGTAAAACCCAGCACTTGGGTCAAAACAGCTCTGTTGTTCTGTCCAATAGTGACCCAGCAGCTGGGTTATGGTTGGGTTGTTTTTTAACCCAGCAGTTTTTTAGAGTGTAGGGTATGTTCAGGGTGGGTGTGGTGTTTTTAAATGTTCTTTTCCTCTCATCTATATTAGTAATAATAATACATTCAATTGACTGTTTTTGATATATTTATGTATGACAATTGTTCAATAAATTTTTTTTTGGAAGTGCAACACAGTATGACGTTGTTAGGGGAAACCGTTAGAGGGCGCCTCGCGGCCATGGACGCACGTGTGTGTGTGTGTTTAACTTCCTTTCCCAGAATGAACTTCACTTTGGTCTTGAAGCTGTTGTTATTTTCATAGAAAATTTTGTTTATCCCGGTTATTTGGTTCAGGTTGTTTACGTTTTTACAGTCGTAAAACAGCTTTCCTACATCTAAGTTTTACACTGTTGCTTTAAAGAAACTTTTCTTGATATAAGAACGTTGTATTTTAACTTTTCCAATACTCCCAGAAAATGGAGTCGAGGCTGAAACACTTTCACTTTAGGAAAAAGGATCCATTACAGGCGATGGCTGTGTTCCATTACAAAGTGTACTTCAGAGGGTGCTCCCTACTCCCTGCTCCGGAATGTCGGTTAGGGGAACTTGTGGTAAACACCGCGGATACCTGTCGCTGCTGCTGTGGAAATGTCACACTACCAAAACTGATACCATTTTAAAACATGTACTATTGAAACGTTAAAAATTATTAATTTACAAGATGTACAAATATTGTACAAACAATTTACTGATTCATTAAATTAACATTTTTAATTAATCCGTCCTATTATGTCTTTGAAAATAATAATAATAATATAATCCTTTTTTTTTTCAGGCTCCCTCGAGAGCACTGACTGATGGGGAAATTTCCGGTGAAGTGAAGACCCGTTGTTCACAGTGAACTTTAGCCAGGTTGGAACAGACCAGTTTCAATGAAAGTTTATTTTATTCAAGTTATTTGTGTTTATCATTAAATGTCTAAATGTCAGTAACGAACACACCGCGCCTGCGTCCATCCTTCTAAATCTGACAGTCACATTACACATTTCCTACATCGGAGTTTTATTTATAATACAGGTATATCCTCATTTTTCCTATAAGTTGTTAGTAATAATAAAAATGTTTTTAAAAATCACTCACCTTTAGTCACACGTCCCTGTTGTGTTACATTAATATCTCAGTTTCTGTTTTTAAAACTTTGCTTGATATAAGAACGTTGTATTGTAACCTTACCAACACTTCTATGAAATGGAGTCACCTTAGAACAGTAGACTTTAAAATGTAAATTATTAGTATTTTGAACAAAAGCTACAACTTTCTTAACATTATTTTTACTGTTTAACTGTTACTGACTTTTAATAAATACATACAATAAATACTAGATTTTAAATTGATAAGACTACACTAAAAAGTGAGCATTTGGGAAGTGATAAATTATTGTCCTGCATGAAGCACTAAAAACAATTAGGAAGATTTGCAATTACTGGAATTATTTTAATAACTTTTCAGCACATTATTAAAACCTGTAAGGACTGTAATGAACCAGAAACTTTGTAGGTGAAATGTGGACAGAAAAAAAATATGAATGGAGATCACTTAAACACTTGGTGAAGTTGCATGGTAAGAAAATTAACAGTAAAAACCTTAACAATGTTTAATAGTGAAAGTAAGAGCATTTCCAAATACAGTAAGTCCCCACCTTATGATCATTCAAGTTACAGATTTTTGCAGATACAGTACAAATGGACCTCACATTACAAAATGATGGTAGTAGCTCATATGTCTGCTCTCGCATTGGTGCTGCTGTGTGCTTACTGTACAGTGCAATAGACAACAGACAATTAACATCACATACTAATATTTACCATTTGATGCAACATTTTCAGTGTGTAAGTAAAATGTCCAAAGTCCGGTATATTGTATGTGTGTCAGCCTCACCGGTTTCAATGGATCAAAACAAGAGCACGATAATAGAAAATGGCTGTCCTGGGACAGCTCCCAATGTTGAATAATCCTAATTTATAATAATAATAATAATAATAATAATAATAACGCACATGCACATACACACTGATCTACAACCATCCAGTAAATTTCAACACCACCTGAAATAGTTTTTCTTTGCCCAAGCTGTAATCAGCTTCATCTTTGTAAAGATCATCAACATCCTCTTAATTTTTTCTTACATTGGCGAGCCACCCAATGAGGGATTTCCGAAAAAAAAGTGGGGAAGGGTAAGAAAGCAGTTTTTCTTTTTTTTATCTATGCTGTTTTGCCAGAAACCCCTTGATTAAAAAAAAATCTAGAAAAGAAATTTTAAAGAAAGAAGAGAGTTTTTACTAGTTTTTTAGGAGTCCTTAAGCATATTCTATACAATTTTGTTTAGATTCTAACGGAATTGAATCAGCCCTGACGTAGTGTGGTGGCAAAGTTGTACCAGAATTGTTGTTTCTAACATAACATAAAGCAAAGTGTTTAAGTTTACAAGTTTCTAAAGTAACTGAAACTTGGTGTTGGCCTGTTATAATTCTGTTAAGATTCTAAAGTAAGTGAATCAACCCACAGAGAGTTGTATTAGATCGTTTGTTTCTAAGGTATCTTAGAACAACATTGTATGTTTCTAATGTAATTAAAACTGGTTTGTGGAGTTGTGTCACGAGTCAGCCTGATCAACCGAGCACTTCCAGACACTGAGGCTCCACTCCTGATCTTTCTCCCCACGCACACACCTGTTATTCTGGCACACCTGAACCTGATCAGCCATTTATCTCTCCAGCTTATAAGCACACTAAGAGATCCACTCAGTGCCGCAGTATCTCACTCGTGTGCCTCGCGTTTTCTCTGTGTAAAATAGTCATTGGATATCCTAGCCTGTGTTTTCGACCCTGCCTGTTTTCCGGATTTCTCTCTCGCATACGCCCTCTGGTACTTCTATCATTATCGGACTGATTAACGTGGATGGCCTCGCTTGCTCTCAGGATTTGGATTTGTACTCACGATTTGGATTCGTTCGCCCTCGCTGCTGGATCACCGGATTCTGACCCCCGCCTGGAAAAGACGATTCTTCTAGCCCGATGCTGCTTCTACGGCGCGCGCACTTCCGCGTTCGAGCACTTCCGTGTTCGCGGACATCAGGGAGAGAGTTTGCGCCGCGCGCTGACCTCCGTTTTCTCCGAAAAGATTGGCCACTACATTCAACCTTCCAATCACCGTGAGCTACGCTGGTTAGCAGCAAAGATTCGCTAGCAAAGAGCCGAGAGGAGTACTCGCAATCGACTTCCGGGTTAGTGGAGATTCCCGCGCATCATAGCCCCGCCTCCTCCATCGTAACTAAGGGTTTCCCCACTCTCTCAGTCATCAAGCACACACACGCTGCTTCTCTCCTCTGCTCCCACACCTTCAAGCCTCCATATTTCCAGTAAAGAATTTCAACATAATTCAAGCATCATTCATCTGCTTTTGGGTTCACTCCAGTTAAGTCACCCCGCCCTTGACAGTATACTGCGGCCATGATGGACCCAGCGGACGCTTCTCGCCCCAGACCTAGCCTTCAGACCCGGCTTCAGCTCAGGTCTAGTGCCCGTTCGGACGCCCGATTGCGTCAGACTGTCGCTCAGCAAGGAGCTTTAATTAACACTCAACAGCAAACTCTCCAGCAGATCTCCCAGGCTTTGTCTCAGCTCTCAACTCAATTTCAACAAGCATGCACTGCTTTCCCAGCAACTTTGACGACCCCAGCTCGACACGAACCTCGTCTACCCAATCCTTAGCCATACAATGGCGATCCTGGAACATGTCGTTCGTTCTTGTCTCAGTGCTCCCTGTCACTGGAGCTCCAACCCTCGACCTTCCCCACTGAGCGTTTCAAGGTGGCTTATATCATCACCCTCCTCACTGATAGAGCCCAAGAGTGGGGACCCGCCGTCTGGGATGCTAACGACCCTTGCTGTACCACCTTTAGTGCTTTCACTGAAGAGATGAAGAGGGTCTTTGATCGTTCTCATGCAGGTCGGGAGGCCGCGAGGCACCCGCTGGAGCTTCATCAGGGCTCTAGAGCCGCTTATGACTACGCCATCGAGTTCCGAACCTTGGCAGCGGCTACTCAATGGGACACCCAGGCCCTGTATGACACCTTCTTAAATGGGCTTTCGGAGTCTGTCAAGGACCAGCTAGTCTCTCAGCAACTCCCTGAAGACTTAAATGGATTGATGGACCTAGCAGGGCGGGTGGATGCCTCCCGCCTCCAACAGAGATGCCGCACCCAACACCAACCCAGGACCAGCACTTCTCCCGCTCCAACCACTCCCGTTGGCAATCCGGCTGAACCCATGCAGGTCGGGCGAACCCGGCTCTCACTGGAGGAGTGACAACGTCGGGTCCAAACGGGGACGTGTCTCTACTGTGGGCAGCTTGGACATCTATGCCTCCAGTGCCCATTAAAAGCAAGGCCCCCCCAGTGAACCTAGGCACACTGGAGGGGGCATACCAAACTCAGTCGCCTAGGGGCCGTTCACTCCTCCCGGTCATGCTCCTCTGGGATAATCAGTCCTGCGTTCTCCATGCCCTCGTTGAATCCGGCTCTGGACAGAATTTAATTAGTGCTTCAAAGGTCGAGGAACTGCACGTGCCAACCATTTCTTTGGGATCGCCATTATCGGTTCGAGCTCTGGATGGAACGCTCCTTCCCCTGATTACCCGGCGAAACACTCCAGTCACACTGAGGACATCTGGAAATCATGCGGAGGAGATATCACTTCTTGTCATGCCAAAGGCTCAAGCCCAGCTAGTTCTTGGACGTCCCTGGCTTATCCGCCACAATCCACAGATTGACTGGCAGAACAACGCCGTTCTCGGATGGAGTCCCCTCTGCCTAGCCTCGTGCCTCAAGTCTGCGTTCTGCCCCTCTCCAGTACCTACTTCCTCTGAGGAATTTCTGGACCTTTCCTCCGTCCCACATGACTACGCTGATCTCAAGACAGTCTTTAGCAAGTCCCGGGCGACTTCTCTTCCACCACATCGACCCTACGACTGTGCTATCGACCTCCTCCCAGGCATGGTTCCCCAGCGGGGGCGTCTCTACTCACTCTCCAAACAAGAAAGAGAGGCCATGGACAAGTACATTTCTGAGTCATTAGCCGCCGGTATCATCAGACCTTCATCGTCACCCGCCGGGGCTGGCTTCTTTTTCGTGGCTAAAAAAGACGGTTCCTTACGTCCTTGTATAGATTACAGAGGGCTCAACGATATCACAGTCAAGAACTGCTATCCCCTACCCTTGATGTCCACCACCTTCGATCTCCTGCAGGGAGCCCAAATTTTTACCAAGTTGGACCTCCGCTGTGCCTATCACCTTGTAAGGATCAGGGAGGGAGACGAGTGGAAGACTGCCTTCAACACCCCGTCGGGCCACTATGAATACCTTGTCATGCCTTTTGGACTAGCCAACGCTCCAGGGGTTTTCCAAGCCCTGGTCAATGACGTTCTCAGGGACTTCATCAATGCTTGTGTCTTCGTCTACCTTGATGATATCCTCATCTTCTCCCGCTCCTTAGAAGAACATACAGTACATGTCCGCCAGGTACTTCAACAGCTCCTTAAGAACCAGCTCTTCGTTAAGGCCGAGAAATATGAGTTTCACTGTAGCACGATTTCCTTCCTCGGTTTCATCATCGCTCCGTCTAAGATCCAGATGGATCCTGCCAAGCTTCGCGCGGTGACTGACTGGCCAGTTCCAACCACCTGTAAGGACCTCCAGCGTTTCCTGGGCTTCGCCAATTTCTACAGGCAGTTCATCCGGGACTATAGCTCGGTTGCTGCACCACTCATTTCCATGACTTCAGTGAAGACTCCATTTGTCTGGACTGAGCAAACCGCCAGGGCATTTACTGAGCTCAAGAAGCGATTCACTTTGGCCCCGATTCTCCAACAGCCTGACCCGTCACTCCAGTTTGTGGTGGAGGTGGACGCCTCAGACTCAGGATTAGGAGCAGTGTTGTCACAGAGGTCACCCAAAGACAATAAACTGCACCCGTGTTGTTTTCTCTCTCACCGACTTTCGCCTGCCGAGAAGAACTACAACATTGGAGATCGGGAGTTATTGGCCGTAAAGTTTGCACTGGAGGAGTGGAGGCACTGGTTGGAAGGGACAGAGGTCCCATTCCTCGTTTGGACGGACCACAAGAATCTGGAGTACCTCAGGACAGCCAAACGCCTCAACTCCAGACAGGCGTGGTGGTCCCTATTCTTTTCTCGGTTTAATTTCTCCTTGGCCTATCGCCCGGGCTCTAAGAACACCAAACCTGACGCCCTGTCTCGCCAGTTCTGCCCATCACCAGACCAAGCACTCGAGGCCACCATCCTGCCCACTCGATGCCTTGTTGCGACAGCTTTACTGGATGTTGAGTCGCGAATCAGAACGGCACTCAACCAGGAGCCCGGGCCTCCAGAGACCCCTACGGGCAAGCTCTTTGTCCCAGAGGCAGAGCGATCCTGTGTCCTGGAATGGGGGCACGGTTCACGGCTGGCCTGCCACCCCGGAGCAGCACGCACTTTAGCCCTTGTCCGGCAGCGCTTTTGGTGGCCCACCATGATTAACGACGCCCGTCGATTTGTGAGCGGTTGCGATATATGTGTTAGAAATAAGACCAGCAACAAACCCCCGGCTGGGCACCTCAGACCGCTTCCGATCCCCCACAGACCATGGTCCCACATAGCCCTGGATTTTGTAACCGGACTCCCCGATTCTGAAGGTCACACCTGTGTCCTCACGATAGTAGACCGCTTTTCCAAGGCGGTTCACTTTGTCCCACTGTCCAATCTCCCCACTGCTAAGGAAACAGCAGAACTGCTGGTCACTCATGTTTTTCGACTTCATGGTCTTCCGACAGACATAGTTTCGGACTGCGGGCCTCAGTTTGCTGCCCAGTTCTGGACCGCCTTCTGTAAACTAATTGGGGCAACACCCAGCCTATCGTCAGGGTATCACCCCCAAACTAATGGCCAGACAGAGCGGGCTAATCAGGACTTGGATATTGGATATCCTAGCCTGTGTTTTCGACCCTGCCTGTTTTCCGGATTTCTCTCTCGCCTACGCCCTCTGGTACTTCTATCATTATCGGACTGATTAACGTGGATGACCTTGCTTGCTCTCAGGATTTGGATTTGTACTCACGATTTGGATTCGTTCGCCCTCGCTGCTGGATCACCGGATTCTGACCCCGTCTGGAAAAGACGATTCTTCTAGCTTGTTGCTGCTTCTACGGCGCGCGCACTTCCGCGTTCGAGCACTTCTGTGTTCGCGGACATCAGGGAGAGAGTTTGCGCCGCGCGCCGACCTCCGTTTTCTCCGAAAAGATTGGCCACTACATTCAACCTTCCAATCACCGCAAGCTACGCTGGTTAGCAGCGAAGATTCGCTAGCAAAGAGCCGAGAGGAGTACTCGCAATTGACTTCCGGGTTAGTGGAGATTCCCGCGCATCATAGCCCCGCCTCCTCCATCGTCACTAAGGGTTTCCCCACTCTCTCAGTCACCAAGCACACACACGCTGCTTCTCTGCTCTGCTCCCACTGTGCCTACACCTTCAAGCCTCCATATTTCTAGTAAAGAATTTCAACATAATTCAAGCATCATTCATCTGCTTTTGGGTTCACTCCAGTTAAGTCACCCCGCCCTTGACAAGTTGTTATAATTCAGAAAAAAAACTAAAGTAACTGAATTTGGCCTGACGCACTGTGGTGTCAGAATTAAGGTAGTGAGCCTGTGTCTCTGTGAAAGATGCACTGTCCCATAGCAAAGAAACTCCAAGATGAGATCTCATGTTAATCTCTTCTTTGTCTCCTAGACAGGAATGAGCCATCTTTGAGACTTGAATGAGATTTTAGCTGTTTTCTGCATCTTCTCAAAGTTGTCTCAAATGTGGCTCAGTACCTTAAAATCTCAGAGGTAGTTCATATTTGTCTCGTGTGCGACTCACATATTTTTTTTGTTTTCCCAAAGCAGTGTTTCCCACACATAAAGTATACAGTAATTGTAAATTGTTTATTTGGGTTTTCTGATATGTTCTGATATGATCCTTTATAAAAAAAATTGCTTAGTCATGTGTGTATAGTTAGTTAAAATGAAATAAAATTGAGTTCTTTATATTGAGGAATATATTCTGCTGAAAAAATGTCACTCTATATTCCCCAATCCTTACACATATACATTATATTCATTACAACATAATACAAATAATAGCTAAAATGCTTTGGGGTTTAAAGGCTAGGGTTTTCTGATAAAGAGTTCCATCTACATTAAAGACTGTTTAGTACTTTTTTTATATACTTCATCTTACTCTTCACATACGGGTAGATGGAGGGGAGGGTTAGTAGGTTGGATCTCTAAAATGAAGATATGTAGATATGTAGGTTGGTAACAACTAGAGTCAATTATAAAATTGCTTTATAATAGATAAATGTTTTATTACAAAATCTAGCTTCTTCTTCATTTACAAAAACATTCAACCACCAGTTATTATATTATACAGTATACCCAGGTGTCCCTAGTTGATGAATGAACCTTAATGAATTTATTGAAAGTAAACTGGCAAATGGCAAACTTACTTTACATTCTGTACAAATGTCATTACCAATAAAGAACTCAAATACAATATACAGAATTTTTTTTATCAAGAAGTGAAGCAATGAGATAATGTTTGTGTTCAGTGATTTCTGTATACACTTATCATTTAAGGCCAAATCTATTTTTGATTATACATTCATGACTAAATTTTCAAAAACAATTTTCATGGCCAACCCGATTAATTACATTTTCACAATTTCTCCTACACATGCTCTAAGCCTGCAAATGTTTAAGTGGCCAGTGTGTTTAGAGAAGTGTGAAGCGCATCGCCAGGCCTCGGTGTCAAGTCAGCAAAAACCACTTTATCCATCATTCACCCAGACCTTTAGGTGGCGGTAGTGCACCACCTACTTGGTGAAAAGTGAAGGTGGGTTTTACTTTTTCGCCCCGAATTTAAAAAGAAATGTTATTGACAAGGAGTCAAAATGTAAGTTAAAACCACAGAGTCTGTGGTTAAAAAAAAAAAAAAAACTGTGGTATACTTAGCTGAGATTTACACAACTTACGTTTGTTCTTAAATTGCAAAAGGAATTCAAATGCTATCTGTGGGTGGTTTAGCATGTGGATTAGCATGTCTAGGTAATTAACACTTGTTTTTTTTGTTTTTTGTTTTTTTTTTTAATGGGAAAAATCAGTCACCTAGTTACAGTATTATTAAGAGGCATGCCCTAAGTTAACCAGTGTGGTTTGACATATTAAGTTACTTTTTACCTTTTATTTATATATACAGTAAGCTAATGTTACTGCATGATCAGTTTTTGAAAACCAGTAGTTTTATTATACTCTATACAACAGTAGTTACCAGAACATGTAACTTTAGAGGCATCAGTTAATTATATTTTATAGATAAAGACCAATATGTTTGCTCGTGGAAAGTTTATCTTGGTAATTATATACATTTTACTTTATCTGGGTTCTTTTCAGAAGCATGCCACCTCAGGAGACCAAGAATCTCAACAATGAAAATGCAGGAGAATGTTCCGGAGTCTCTATCTGCACCACATCATCAGTCAGGTAAGCACCAACCCTCAAGCCCACCTCTCATTGTTGGGAATGGAGTAGCTTAATGGTGTTTAGGTAAATCTCATATATATATATATATATATATATATATATATATATATATATATATATATATATAAATTTATTTTATTTTATTTTTTTGTTCCATTAGGTACTAAGCAATTCCAGGAGTTGCAGACTTTGGACAAACTTGTTGGACATCCACCACAAGAGAAGACTGATATAGCCGGTGAGAGAGAACCTTTCCTGGCTTTGGCCCATTCTTGTAGCCCTTGCATACAGCAAGCAACCAATTTTTCATGTCCTTTTTGACGGATTCTTTTCATTGGAATATTGTCACAATGCTGTGGCCTTTGTGCAACTCCTGTATAAACCATACTATGAGTTGAGCAGTGTGACACTTAATATCTTTGTCAGGTTTGCTGACATTTTATATCAAATTTGTCAGATTTTGCTGGTGTCTGTTATATTGTGTGAATTTTAAATTTATTACACTGTATGCTATTAACTGAGGATTTTTGATATGTTCAATAAAACTATAATATTTCTTATTTGTGTTTCATACATCTCATTTATATAAACTTCTTAATAATTAATCTCATTATGGTCTTACATATGGCTCATTTGCTTCTCCTTCAAATGCAGTTCTGTGTGTTCAGTTCAGTTCACAGTATACTGTGTGAAGGACAAGGAGGAACACTTATCATGAGGATCCTGTAACCAGGATAAGCAACAAAATTAAATGCCATTTGTATTTATAAAGGATGTTTCATATTTTTTATTTCTTTGTGTAAATGAGTGAAAATGTAATTTTAATTATTTGCTTTTCTGACTTTATGATCATTTGATTAAGTTTATAATAATTCAAGTATTGTTTCGTATTTATAAGTGACCTTATACCTGGGATGGCATGGTGGCTTAGTGGTAAACACTGTCGCTTTGTGCCTCTAAGGTCCAGGTTCGATTCCTGCCTCGGGTCTGTGTGCATGGAGTTTGTTGCCTCTAGTGTGCGTGTGTGTGTGTGTGTGTGCCCTGTGATGGATTGGCACCCTGTTCAGGGTGTACCCCGCCTTGTACCCTACGTCTCCTGGGATAGGCTCCAGGCCCCCCGTGACCCTGAATACAGGATTATGCCGTATAGATGATGTTTCTATGGGTCACAGGGTATTCTGATATATCTGAATGCTACCAGATTTGTTTTTATTTCATTAACAGCTCAAATGTGTATAACATAAACTTGGATTAAAGCTGCACAATTTCAATTTTTTTTTTAATGGTGATTTCAATTCAAGCAGTCACACGATCTAATTCCTAAATAACAATGTAAAATATGATCACGTTCAAATTTGCTTTGGTGCTGTCACTGAGCCAGAGAGCGGTTGTCATTTATCGGTATTATTAAACAGCTTCACAAACAGTCTCTTCAGTCTCCATTATTCCTTACAATATGATTTCCTTACAATAATTCAAATTATCAGAGGTACTGGGATAAAAGTGTGTATTTCTGATATAAACACTAATGTCTACAATGCGAACCAAAATAGAGTTTTTGAAAATGTGAAACATTTTGAAAGTAACTTTAGCGTCAAATAAGGGTTAAATCAGTTATATCAGGAGGTGGCGACAAGTGGTTGCTAAAATGTATTTCATTCATTCATTCAAGAGATTAGTTAAAAATGTTGATTTATCCAGTAATGCAATAAGTAAAGCCTTGAGTCTTGTGGGAGAATAATGGTTATAGTAAAGAATCGAAAATCATGGCTCTCAATTTATCCATTCATGCAGCTTAGAGTGAATTTGTCTGATCCAAGTATGAGGTTGCTTATTTGAAAGGGCTGTCATGACATCTTCTGGAATATGTATCATTTCATCCAGGGCATTAATAACCACTAGCTCCTGTCTGCAAATAAACTGTATGTAGTCAGTGTTCAGTGGCTGTCTCTGCAAGACATGAACTAAACGATCATGAAGTTGTTAAGGAATGCACTGCTGGAGAGATTCCTAAATTATTAAAAAGAAAAGATTTATTTCAATGTACAGACAGTAAGTTATTCTGTGTATAACTTAAATGTTTTGATGCTGTATATCTTTTTCAAACCACATTGTTTCAACATAGTTGCTATGTAAAGTACAACATGCAATATGTATTTATTGCTGGATCTGTAAGTTCAAACAGACCAAACACCAGTTTAGAAAGTCATAATGAATGATCAATTCACCACACTCACATTGTAAAGACACTAGTCAGTCACATGATATTTCTATTATGCTGAGTGATTGCATTGTTTCATTTGAAAATCTGACAAACATGTAATGAGGGTGAAGTGTTTATAAATATGATAAAGTGGTTAGCTGTATTATTTTCGGTGATGTTCATTAATAAAACATTATGAAATAAAGTAATAACTTAGACTTGCATCATGTTCTTGGTTTGCCATGCTGGTTTGAGAAGGGTAAAGCTTAATTTCTGTTGTAATTAACTCAAACGCAAAAGGTGTGCAAAGCTGAGTTACTTGAGTGCTGCGCTCCTGGAGGGCTGTGATTGGTTGAACGGTGAGGTTGCACCTGATTGGCTAAAGAGGACGAGTGACCCACGTTGCTGCCAGCAAAGTCTCAAAACTACACACACACAAATCCAGGGCGATTCGTAATGGAAAAACAATTTGCACATTCACAGCACATGATACACTCGTGAATTTTATACATTAAAAAAAATTGTACAGACAAATCTGTGAATTGTGTTTTGCATTTGTGAAACGTATATTATGAATCTAAAGATTTATTTTGTGCACGTGATTTGAGTTTCACGCATGTGTGCATCGTGTCTTTTGTGTGAATTATTAATGAGACTGATCTGCTTCCATAGAAAGCTCTCTGAAGTTATGTTTCTATTGGTAATTTAAAAAAAGACTCTTCAGATGTGCAATAAACATCACTCTGAAAATCAACACAAGGATCCTGTTTGACACATTGTTGTTGAAATGTACAAAAATATAAAGTATGGCTGTAAAACTTTCGCGATTCAAAAATGTGATTCTATAAAATTTAAACATGAACCACAATAACAAGCATATGTGATTTTACGAATTACGAATCATAAACTTTTGTTTTGCACAGTGGTACACTAGCTAGTGCATTCAAGTCATGATGTTTATTGGAATGGAAAACATTATAATAAACATCTTCACAAATCTTAATCTCTCATTTTGATAAGATGTGATTGTTTTTTTTTATCAGCCTCCTCATTGTGCTTCCTCCCTGCAGTCCTGTATCATCCAGCTGTGTAGTGATGTTCAATATTTAATCAGCTAATTCTTCCCAAAAGGCCAAGCTCTATAATAATGGTACTTTAACACACTTACCAACTAAGCATGAGTCCTTTGTTCACTTAAACAACCTAAAATTCCTATAACTGAGATTGATGCTACGTTTACATTTAGCAGGAAATGAATAGAAATGCCCTGTGGGTTATCAACTTAATCCTTTATCC
Organism: Clarias magur; assembly: GCA_013621035.1. Taxonomy (NCBI): domain Eukaryota; kingdom Metazoa; phylum Chordata; class Actinopteri; order Siluriformes; family Clariidae; genus Clarias; species Clarias magur. The sequence continues at coordinate 35,508 of QNUK01000681.1, forward strand.
TTTAATAATCCTTTTAAATGTAGATCATTTGCAGGTTCTGATGATCCAAGTCTTTGTACTTCTCACATGTAGTCAGACTTGCTGGAGAAAGTTTCTATGAGCTTTTGTTCGCAGTTATAAAATTATGTTCAGTTTGGTGCATATGCTTTCTTGAGCGTTACCAAGTTAAAGGTTACATGTTGTTGTTGGCGGAGGTTATGAAAGTTTTTTTTTTTCTTTAATCGATTGGATGTTTGATATTCACATATTGCAAATTCAAGCATAAGAAGCTCACTTGTGTGTAACCTGTGCCTGCTGAACAGTGTCTGGTCTCACTTAAACACTAGGTGAATATCTCATAGGTGCATCATAAAACATGACAGCAGAAATCATAGTTATGTGTAAAAGTGAAAGTAAGAGCATTTCCACACACACACATGGTGACAAGAACTCAGGAATGAGACTACGGGTCCACGGGTCAGGGTCATATTAGTTCATGTCAGGTCTACAAGTCATAAAGAACAGTTAATCATTCAAATAATAATAATAATAATAATAATAATTAAAAAAGCGTAAACATGAACAGAAATCTAGTGCTATAAAGAACACATAATATAAAAAGTAAACAGCAACAACTATTATCTTAACTACAGTTAAAGGTAACTTACAAGTATAAACTTCCAATTATGCTTTTCTAAGATTAAAATTGAGCCAGTAATATATAATATAACAAGTTTATATGACTTCACTTAACGGAGTCGAGGCTTTAGGAAAAAGGATTCATTACAGGTGACTCTTTGGATCTGTTCATATTCCCATTTTTGACTTCATTAGCTTTAGAACAATATATTTTAAAATCTAAATTGTTATTATTTGCAACAAAAAAACTACAGCTTATCATTATATGTGTATTAAATACACAACCTCGAAAATAACTAGCTATATACAAAATAAATTAGCACACGGTCACTTTATTACATATAGTTGCACATAGATCACAGATTATAACTTTATTCTGTATAACGTATATTATATATAAACTATATCCTAGTCTTGTTGTACATATTTATTCTTTTATTTATTTATTTATTTATTTTTATCTGCACAGTCTGGCGTTTTGTCACAATTGAACTGAATAGAACTTATTTAAATACTTGGTGAAGTTGTATGATTAAACAATTAAAACATTAACTAAATTATAAAATTAATATTAAAAGTAAGTGCATTTCCATATGGACAAAAATAAAGGAAACAGTGCTTTCTGTGTGATGTAATGCGTGTTTATAGATAAGCCAAAGTGACTTTTATTGTTATTTCACCCACAGTAGTAGTTACAGTACATAGTGAAATTAAATAAAATTCCTCCAGGACCATGGTGCTATATAAAACAACACAACTAACTGAGACACATATACACATATCTAAAATTATACCAAAAGTATCCTAAACTACATAAAGTGCACATGGAAGGCATACAAGACTACTGATAATCTCCCTCGATCTGGGGCTCCACGCAAGATCTCACCCCGTGGGGTCAAAAAGATCACAAGAACTGTGAACAAAAATCCCAGAACCACATGGTGGGACATACTGTAGTGAATGACCTGCAGAGAGCTGGGACCAAAGTAACAAAGGCTACCATCAGTAACACACTGTGCCGCCACCCTTGTGAAGACTTACAGAAAACGTTCAAACTGTCATTGCCAACAAAGGGTATATAACAAAGTATTGAGATTATATACTCAATACTTTTTTTGTATTTTTGTACTTTTCAATACTTTTATATTTTGTTATTGACCAAATACTTATTTTCCACCATAATTTGCAAAGAAATTCTTTTTTTTTTTTTTTGGATTTTTTCCCGATTTTCTCCCTAATTTAGTCGTGTCCAATTCCTCCCCGTCACTAGGGGGCGCTCCCACATTAAGGCTACTACTACCACTCAGCCGGGAGGGCCGAAGACTATCACGTGTTTCCTCCGAACCACGTGACGCCAGCCGACCGCATCTTTTCGAACTGCTCGCTCGCGCACCGTTGGGGGCGGCGTAACACACTCGGAGGACAGCGCTATCCGCTCCCTCCGCTGCGCGAGCTCACAGACGCCCCTGACTGGCTGTAGAGCCGTGATTAATGTGGGAGCACTATGTACCTCTCATCCCTCCCCTCTGAGAGAGCTCGGCCAATCAGCTCTCTCTAGACCTCCGGCTGCGAGAGGTTACAGCACCACCCGGGATTCGAACTAGCTCCGGATGATAGGGCGAGCGCTTTAACCACTGCGCCACTCGGAGGCTTGCAAAGAAATTCTTTAAGAATCCTACAATGTGATTTTCTGGATTTTTTTTTTCTTTTCTTATTTTGTCTCTCATAGTTGAGGTATACCTATGATGAAAATTACAGACTTCTCTTATCTTTTTAAGTGGGCGCACAATTTGCACAATTGGTGGCTGACTAAATACTTTTTTGCCCCACTGTAACTCTGTCTACCACATCTTCCCTCTTCACTCCAACCTCCTGCATGTCCTCCCTCACCACATCCATAAACCTCCTCTTCGACCTTCCTCTTCTCCTCCTGCCTGGCAGCTCCATCTCTCACATTCTCCTCTCGATATAATCCTCATCTTTTCTCTACACATGTCCAAACCATCTTAATCTGCCTCTCTTACTTTGTCCCCAAACCTGAACTGTCCCTCTAATATACTCATTATTGTAAGATATTGCAATAAAATAATAATAATAATAATAATAATAATAATATAATAATAGGAGTGTAAACATGCCATGCTGCTTGGGTCATAATGCAAATCAATAAAATTCCCAGGAAGCAAGTCTCTCAGTTTAGGATATTTACTGAAGGTATAGGCTGAAGAATTTGTAAGGTTTAGGACATGACCCCAAACTGTTAAGCTTTAAAATAAAAGTTTTCAAATGAATTAAAGGAGAATTATTGCTTGATGCTCTTGCTTCATACACTTATTGGTCATCCTCGAACTGGAAGAGAGGGACACACACACACACACACACACACACACACACACACACACACACACACACACACACACACACATGAACTGTCTAAAGTTTTCAGTTTATTATCAGCAAATAGAGTATATTTAAGCTTTGGCCAGGTGTCCTGTGTCACCTACATCCCATACATGAATAAATACTGTGGTTCTCCCTGAAATTGACCATACATAAGCAGTCAAGTGTTGAAATAAAATAGATATACAGTACAATATGTATATCTGTGACATGCATGATGTTCTCTTAAGCTAAAGGAACTGATAATGAACTTCCTCTCTCTGTGAATAGAATGTTCATCTATATAGACTGAGCCCTGAACTCCAAACCTCCTTAAGACTTCAGCAGGCCATGTCCAGTCCTTATGGTCTCTTATCAATAGAGTCAATTCAAAACCAGATTCCAGACCTCGAAGCCATACATCTCTCTCCACACTTGACTAGGAAAGAGTAAAAGACTTCAAGTCTGACTAATCTACCTGTGTTTTATGTATAGCTGAAAAGGTAGCAAGCTTAATTAAATACAAGACATCCATACAGTGTTGCTGTGTGATATGTGTATGTATATGTATGTGATAAGGTTAGCACTGTCGACTTGCACCTCCAGGGTCTGGGTTCGATTCCTGCCTTGTGTGCATGGAGTTTGCATGTTCTACCTTTCCAGGTGCTCCGGTTTCCATCCACAGTTCAAAGCATGCAGACTAGGCTAATTGGAGTTCCCAAATTGCCTGTTTGACGTGTGTGTGTGTGTGTGTGCGCGCACTGCAATAGATTGGCACCCCATCTAGGTCTCCTGGGACAGACTCCAGGCACCCTGTGATCCTGTATACAGGATAAAGCGGTATAGACGATGAGTGAGTGAGTGTGTGCACAATGTTTAATAATGTAATTTGTGTTCGCTTGCCTCTTACAGTTATTGTGTTTAATGTGTTATTGGAATATTTTAACCTTGTTTGCTGTTGTAAAAAAATAAAAATGAACAAAAATAACAGTAATGTCCACTTTTCATTTCTCAGTCACACAAGATATTACAGCTACACACAGGAGAGAGACAGGCGGAGGGAAAGCATAAGAGCTACATACAGCTGTATAAATAGAAAAAGGTTTCGTGTACATCTTTTGTTTTTATGCAGGTTTCATTCATTACTGAGGAAGTTCCCACCCTGACAGCTTCCAGTTTTCCAACCAGCTCCACCCTGATAGCAGTCGACTCTGATACACGTTTCCTCTGGAAAATAAACAGTCACATCCGTTCTGCTGATTCGGCCCAGCACCACTGCAGACTTTTGTCACACCTACATAAAAGTTGAATCTGTTTCACTTCTTCTATGTACAAAAAGGTTTATTTCCTTTCATTGACCGACCACATCGTTCCCTGATAGCAAAACTACTCTGGTCTATTTACATCACAGATCTGTCCTGCACATCTGATGTGAATCTGTGCCAGAGCTGGGCCAAAAATGTAAAAAAAAAAAGTATTAATTCTTGCTGAATTCAATTAGTAATGATTGAGTAGTGCATTTTAACTTTGTAATCTAGGTGACATGGTGATCATATACATACACCTTTACATGCGTATGTGATCAACTCACTTCAGTTTATTCCAGCTTCCACACAGCTGCTTTTCATTTCTGATTGTAAAAGTAAGGTGCTGTAACTAGAACTGATCACTAGGTGTCACTATTGCACTTGGTATCACCCCAGAAAAATAAACAGCCCTGGCAGGAAACTGCAGTGTTAAGTGCTCTTGGGTAGGATGTCATGTTCCTGTTTTTATAATATTAATATATTTTTTTATATTTGGAAGGTAAGCATGGGTCTTAGCGTCCTGCAAAATCTGTAAAATATTAGCTGTTAAAACTATCCATCTAACTGATTTGTGTGTTATTGTTTGTTGAAATGTTGATCAGTGTTTTGATTTGGGTTTGAGCTGTAGGTTCCTACATTCTACAGTAAAATCTTGTAACTTTTATCTAGTGTAATGTGCAGCAGTGAAACACTGTTCAGTACAGAGAGTTCTAGATTAAGGGGAAGCTGTTCTACTGGCCAGTATATAAATTGACAGTGTTTATGTTGCAGGTCATATTATCAGTGTTGTGTCCGGTTTAAATGTTATCGTTATCTTCTGTTAGATTGTGGATTAGTATAAATCACATTGCGCAACAAGTTAGTTAATTTAATTAACATGTCACATTGTTCTATTTTTAAATGTTTGCTTTACACTATGTGTAAAAAAATAAGTCCATTGATGGAATATGCTGTACAGTGCTCAGTGTGCATGATGGTTGCATCGCTTAATGCGCTTTCCTTCTTACCCTGACGCCCATATACTCTGGTCAATCTGGACACTTCAGACCACATGAACTTTTTGTTCCATCATTCTCTATATAATCCACTGCTACACTGATGCACTTATCAAAGCACTGGTGAAATGCAGGGATATCATCAAGGTAGAAAGAATCTCAGTATGCTAGAGCCATGATCAGACTGTCTGCTTCACGTCTGAAACGCTGGTCTCCCAGGAACTCCTTTAACGGCCCAAACATGTAGAAGTGGCTTGGACTGAGGTCAGGACTGTACGGAGAATGTGGCAATAACTCCCAGCCGAGGTCCTGTAATGTGCAAGTGGTGCTGGTGAATGATTGTGTGTACAGTTCCCACAGACAGATGCATCTCTTCCAAAAGCTGAAGATAAGTTAATCGTCGATTTTCAAGAAACTGCATTCCACTTGCTGCATATTCACAGGAATGACTGCAGTGGGCTCCAAGCCATGTTTCCTAGAATTGTCATTCACAGACGTGTGGCCTTCTTTAAAAGGTTTTAATGCGTTGAACAGTTTTTAACTCAGTTTAAGTCATTTCAAGTATTCTTTGGTTTCTGTGAGTGTGTACTGTGGAGCTGTATGCATTAACAATGGTATTAGTATGGTCTGAGCAGGATATTCACCAAATGTAGCAATTTGCAGTGACTGAGCTGCAGCACGTACAATCATTAGTACAGGTGCAGCCAGAATACACCAGGTTCTTGTGTATGGAATCATGTTAGCTAACTCAAGAATAGTAAGATAAGGGAAAAACATAGCATCGTCCTCTCACATGCCTCTTTCCACTTTGTCATCAAGACACCCCCTCATGACCTCCGAACCTCGAGCTAAGCCCTACGCCTCCCTTTTAAAGAGCGGAGCAAGCCTGATGATCATCAATAATCATTGATGATCATCTGCTGTCAGCTGTGCCACATTTAGTGGTCCTGGCCCATCACACACCTGCTGTAGGGAAGGTCGCCTACTAAGCGACCACCCTTTTAGATTGGAAAGTCACTGATTAGGGAAGAAAACATTTAATGTATTTTTGAGGGAGGCTGGACTGGAAGTCAGCATATATAGGTTATAGGCTATAAATTAAATAGCTTTACAGGGTGGGCCATTTATATGGATACACCTTTAAAAAATGGGAATGGTTGGTGATATTAATGTTCTGTTTGTGGTACATTAGTATATGTGAGGGGGCAAACTTTTCAAAATGGGTGGTGACTATGGTGGCCATTTTGAAGTCGGCCATCTTGGGTCCAACTTTTGTTTTTTCAATAGGAAGAGGGTCATGTGACACATCAAGCTTATTGGGAATTTCACAAGAAAAACAATGGTGTGATTGGTTTTAACATAACTTTATTCTTTCATGAGTTATTTACAAGTTTCTCTTTGTTCACAGTCATTGACATGTCGAAGAGGTTAACACGTGATGAGCGTGAAATTGTGTTGATATCTGGTGAACGCAGTAACCGGGTCATTGCAGCAGATTTCAATGCAAGACACCCAACAAGACCACCCATCTCCCGTGCTACAGTTAGCAAACTGCTTGCTAAGTTTCGTGAAACTGGTTCAGTGTTGGATTTGCCAAAATGTGGACGCATGAAAACTGTCACTAATGAACAAATATCAGTGGCTATCCTAGCTTCATTCAGCAAGAGCCCACAGTGTAGCACTTGCCGCATGTCACTGGAGAGTGGCATTAGTCGAACATCCCTTCGGCGGATATTAGCTACTCACAAATGGCACTCTTACAAACTCCAGCTACTGCAGCATCTCAACGAGGATGACCCAGATCGGTGCACACAATTTGCAGAATGGGCAAAACAAAAATTGGAACAGGACCCTCAGTTCACGCAGAAGATTTTGTTCAGTGATGAGGCAAACTTTTATGTGAATGGTGAAGTTAACAAACAAAACCACCGCTATTGGTCTGACACTAACCCACATTGGATAGATCCCTCCAAGACTGTTGGAACAAAAAAGTGATGGTGTGGTATATGGGGTACAAAGATAGTGGGGCCATTCTTCATCAATGGAAACCTCAAGGCCACTGGATATTTGAAATTGCTACATGATGATGTGTTTCCCTCTTTATGCACTGAAGCTGGCACGTTCTCTGAGTTTTTCCAGCAAGATGGTACACCACTACATTATGGGTGTCAGGTCCGAGCATTCCTAGATGAAGAGTTTCCTGAAAAGTGGATTGGTCGTTGTGGGCCAGTTGAATGGCCCCCAAGGTCTCCCGATCTGACCCCCTTAGACTTTTATCTTTGGGGTCATCTGAAGGCAATTGTCTATGGTGTGAAGATACGAGATGTGCAGCACCTGAAACTACGGATACTGGAAGCCTGTGCTGGCATTTCTCCTACGTTGTTGCTATCAGTGTGTGAAGAGTGGGTGAAGAGGGTTGCATTGACAATCCATCACAATGGGCAGCACATTGAACACATTTTATAAGTGGTCAGAAACTTGTAAATAACTCATGAAAGAATAAGGTTACGTTAAAGCCAATCACAGCATTGCTTTTCTTGTGAAATTCCCAATAGGTTTGATGTGTCACATGACCCTCTTCCTATTGAAAAAACAAAAGTTGGATCCAAGATGGCCGACTTCAAAATGGCCACCATGGTCACCACCCATCTTGAAAAGTTTGCCCCCTCACATATACTAATGTCCCACAAACAGGACGTTATTATCACCACCTATTCCCATTTTATTAAGGTGTATCCATATAAATGGCCCACCCTGTATATCAAAAGTAATATATTTTAATTTTGACAGCGTAAGGTCAAAGGCCACATATGAAAGAGCTAATAAGAGTGGCGTCTCTATCCTGTGAGAATAATTGTTCATACAGGTTATTCAAAATGTCAAAATAGTTTTGACAACTTAAGATTAAAAGCCACATATGAAAGGGTCATTAAGAGTTGTTTCTTAATTGACATTCTAGGTGTTTAAACACACACACACACACACAATACTTTTCTTTAATTTTTTTTTAAACATAATACCATATGAACATAAACCATATGTTAGAAGTAAATTACTTCACAGACAGACACACACAGACACACACACACACAATCAATTAAGGATAAATTACATTAAAGAAATTTATGAATGTAGGGGAATTAAAATATTTAATATAATATCAGTTTATGACTGAATGTGGAGAGAGCAAAACAGAAATAAGCAAATGCCTGTACATTAATAACATATGAAACAATTCCTTATTCAACATTGTGCTTGTGGCTTAAATATTAAACGACCCACGTCCATACGCAAAGTGGATAAACGAGCTGTAGTGATATGAACGACATAGAACCACAACTCTCCTGTCAACTTTATTCTGTTAAAAGAAGAAGTGCCGTTACATCTAATGTGAGATTTTTACATAGAAAATGTCGGCAAAGTAAATTACATTTATTGATGTATTGTAACAATATTTTGTTCTTAAACATAAAACATCTTTAAAGAACTGTTACAAACATATTGCTACAAAATATGTTACATATGTGAGTCATTTTAAAAAGAAATAATGACAAATACATAAAAAGAAATAATGCCATATATAATTAAATTATGGACACTGTACGCACTTAAATACAACATAATTTTAATTATGAGGCCAACAAAACAGCAATAATATGCATAAGAAAAATAAAAACATAAGACGAGGAATGTGCCGAACGCAACTTCCGAAGCAGTGAAGCTTTTACAACGAACTGCATTGATGCTTCGAAGCTTTTTGACACAGTGCTCTACTTCGCCATCTGGTGGTCAACAAAAATCCTTACACCAGCTGTGCTATTCACTGTAAGGTTTTGTTTGTATATTTAATAAGACGGCGTTCACAAGGACGGCGTTTACAAGCAGCAAACAAGTTTGTAGTTGAGGAAGGACTTTTATTCTTTTTGGGAAAAGTGGTTGAGCTTGCAAGGTGTTTTAATTTACGTTCATACAACAGACATTCAAACGTCATTGTTTTTATACAATTTTTTAACAATAATACACCACGTCAAAAACATATAGGCATACATATAGGCATGACAATTATGGATATTATTATAACATTGGAATAAATGGACAGCGGGTATAAGACAGCGCAATAGACATGCTCTATGTTTAAGCCCTGCGTGAGGCGCCAGTGAGTTCATGAAGCTTCATTTCCACAGGTCACGTGACAACCTCATTGCAAGCAATGCTCCAGAACAGTTTCGAAGCACTAGCGTGTCCAAAACTCGAGACGTGTGTCGAAACTGGGTGTCGAGCGACCCATCCCTACATAAGACAGTATGAAAAAATAACACTAATCATAAACAAAGAATAATCATATGACCCAACAAACCTGCATTATAAAACAGTTAACTTTGGTCCATGAATTTGTTTGAACAAGCAGTGACCACAACAAGGCTGATGTTCCATATACATATATAGTGGAACCTTGGATTATGAGCATAATCGCTCATGTGACGTGACTTCTGCCAAAACTGCATTCTACAGAGAAAAGCTGGAAGCCTCTGCACATGATCCTGGAAAACTCCATAACATCTTCTCCTCACTACTCAACCCACCGACTCCTCCTGCCCTTTTCTCTCTGACTGTTGACGATTTTGCCACATTCTATGATGAGAAAATTGCAGCAATCTGCCAGTCCTTCACTCCCAACCAAACTCCTACAGCAGAACCTCAGGAACTTCTCTTTCCTCCCTTAGCAGAATTCTCCAACCTGTCATCTGATGAGATTCAGCAGATCATCTCGTCATCTAACCCCACCACCTGTTCTTTAGACCCAATCCCTTCCACAATGCTCCAGGCCATCTCACGAGACCTCATTCCCTTCACCACAACCATCATCAACTATTCCATATCATCTGGTCATGTTCCTGCTGCTTTTAAGAAAGCAAGGGTTATTCCCATCCTCAAGAAACCCTGCCTGGACCCATCAGAAGTTAACAACTATCGTCCGGTATCACTTCTCTCTTTTATTTCCAAAATTCTTGAAAAGGCTGTTTATAACCAAATGTCTCTTTATCTCTCACAGAACAACCTTAATGATCCCAACCAATCTGGATTCAAGGTGGCACATTCCACAGAGACTGCCCTTCTGTCAGTCACTGAGAAGCTCCATGCTGCTAGATCTGCTAAACTGTCATCTGTCCTGATCCTCCTGGACCTGTCAGCTGCATTTGACACAGTGAACCACAAGATCCTATTATCTATTCTCACAAGCCTTGGTATTTGTGGAACAGCGTGGCAATGGTTTGCTTCTTACTTAGAAGATAGGTTGTATGAGGTGACATGGAGGTGACATCTACATCTGCCCCATGTAGACTCTCTACTGGTGTTCCACAGGGCTCAGTACTTGGTCCTCTTTTGTTCTCACTCTATACCCGGTCTTTTGGTAAGGTCATATTATCGCATGGATTTTCATACCATTGTTATGCAGATGACACTCAACTTGTTTTCTCCTTTCCTTCCTCTGACACTCAGCTTTCCACGCGGATCTTGTGATATCCCTGGACAACAATCAAATCACTCCTTCAGCCACTGCCCGCAATCTTGGGGTAACCGTGGACAATCATCTGTCATTTTCCCCAAACATCGCTAACCTTACTCGCTCTAGTAGATTTCTTCTTTACAATATCAGAAGAATCCGCCCATTTCTTTCTTCACAGGCTACTCAGGTGCTTGTTCAGTCCCTTGTTATTTCAAGACTGGACGACTGCAACTCACTCCTGGCTGGCCTGCCTCTGTCCGCAACTGATCCAGAATGCAGCAGCACATCTCGTTTTCAACCTTCCCAAGTTCTCCCACACCACCCCACTCCTCCACTCCTTGCACTGGCTTCCTGTAGCTGCCCGCATTAAATTCAAAACACTAACGCTTGCCTACAAAGCTAAAAATGGCCCAGCACCCACTTACCTCTCTGCTCTAATCACACCACGCACTGCGCCGCGTTCCCTCCGATCCTCCAGCACTGCTCGCCTCGTCCCACCATCTCTCAGGGACTGAGGGCTGCATTCATCCAGACTCTTTTCTGTTCTGGCACCTAGGTGGTGGAACGAACCTCTAGATGTCCGTACAGCAGAGACTTTGATTATCTTTAAGCAACGCTGGAACTTATTGCCCCCCCCAAAAAACCTCTTCTCAGTTGTGTTAGACTAATCGCACTTATTATTGATCTACTTAACCCAGTGTAAGTATCTATCCAGTAATGTAAACTTTAAAGCACTTTTTGTAAGATGCTCTGGATAAGAGCGTCTGCCAAATGTCTAAATGTAAATGTAATTTGTTCTGGAAGCAGGCTTGTGTTTCCGTTTGTGCACGCAGGTGCTCTGTGTGTGTGCGTTCGTGTGCATGTGCGTGTGTGTGTGTGTGTGTGTGAAGCTAAAGTAAGGACACCCTCCCCTCTCCCTCTTCTCATCTTACATAGTTACCCTTCCTCCACTATTTTCACACACATGTGCGCAACAATAAACAAGAAATCTCTTTAATGACACTTGATTGAGCGACACACTAACGGAATCACTGCTGTATAGTAAAAATAAAACAAATTAACCTGCACGTTATCTTTTAAAAGAATCACGACAGAGCAGTATTTCTGTGTAGAGCAGAGAGAAAGAGTGTGTGTGTGTGTGTGTGTGTGTGTGTGAAGGAGAAAGTAGGAGGGGTCTTTGTGTGTGTGTCTGTGTGTGTGTGGGTGTGTCTGTGTGTGTGTGGGTGTGTGTGTGTGTGTGTGGGTGTGTGTGTGTGTGTGTGTCACGGTGTCCAATGACACAGACACAAAAGAGCAGGTTGAGCCTTGAGCAGAGAGAAAATAGATTTTTAACCTCTCTAACTATGCGGTCACACCGAACGTGGCGAGAGCGTCAAAGTGGCCAGAATTCATTCATTTTCAATGTAAGCCGGCGTCGAAGGGCGGCGATGGGTGGCGCGGCAAAGCGAGAGCGGCAAAGGGAATTAAAGTCAGCTCAACTTTAGGGTAATGAGCTATGACGCGGTTTGGTGGCAACCAATTTAAAGTAGTGGTCCTCCGTTTGAGAGAATTCTGAGGAACGCAGTCATGTAACTTTTTTCCAGCTACATTAGTTCCCAAGTGAAATGGAAGAGAGGTTGATTTTTGCGGTAGCCTAAATAGCCTTTAATTTTAATTAAAGTCTAGTAAGTGATTCTAATAATGTTATAATAATAAGTAATATTATATAAAAATAATAAAAATATTAAATTAGACTAGCAATTCACAATGAACAGGAGCCGCACCATACAAATGGCTTACAATTTGTTTATTTCTATAATACAGTTCTTTCTATCAATCACTTTCTTGTTTTCTTTCATATTTTGGTCAGTCTCCACAAGGTCAACAAGCTTGATTGTTTTGTGGCCCCTTTAAATACAAGAAAGGCATTCGATCAGAGCATTTATATTATGATATTTATATCAGAGCAGCGACAGGCGTCGACAAATTTCACTTTCGCTGCGTTTGGTGTGAATGCACAGTAATGAGACTTGCTTTTGCTTTACATGCGCACTGTACACACACGCATACAGACACAAAATAAAATATGTTTTATGCGTACACACGTGGTCACATTGTTATAGTAAACAGTACACACGTGCACGGATGTTGATTATACCAGTAAGAGACGAGCACTAAGACCCAGCAGTTGAGACGATTACCCACAATTCCGCAGCACAAGAGAGAGAAAAACCGTTGGCTCAGTTGTGATCACGTGACACTTGGCTTCAAAACAAGAAGCGGATGCGTGATACATCATACTTGGTATTCGTAAACCAAGACTTGCTCATTTTCCAAGTCAAAATTTATTTAAAATCTTTCCCCATCTTGCGGAACACTCGCAAACTGTGTTACTCGCAATCCGAGGTTCCACTGTATTTCATAACAGGACTGTCAGATTTGATGAATTGTGTCACTCCACTTGTCTGTGTTCACTCAGTCTGTGATTCACTGTGCACGATGAACACACACTTCTCACATCTCTGAGTCTGTTTAATGTGTTATAACTAAATGAATGATGTGTTTATGAGCATGTTCTCTATCACCAACATGGAGATGCAGGAACACCGGAGTCCTCATCACACAAAGATGTTCACCACCGACCGAATCTAAAAGAAAAATGTGTATTAATAACCATAAACTGGACTGTGTTACTTCATGGTCAACAGCATGTAATCATCTCTCCTTCAAGGGAAACATCATCATCTCCTGTTTATATTATTAATGATTCAACATTTCTTCATTCTTAGTAACAGGAACATGAGCAGATATTTACTCATCACATCACTGCTCTTATCCAATCACAGGCTTTGGAGCTTTTTAAATAATCAACACTACTGAGTCATTTAGCTCTTGTTCTACATTTATATTTAAGTGCAGACTTTAAGAACAAGCTGAGGTGAATTTTACAGGAATGACAGAAGACACGGTGTGGTGGTCGGGTGCTGGAAGAAGTGTCAGAGTGAGCAAAGTGGCTGCTTAAATACTATATTTGTGGCATAATAGATCATTTTAATTATCATATATGAGCATTAAGAATTAAGTTTTCTGTCAGAAACAGTGAAAAGCAGAGATCATCTTGTTGAGACAAAAGCAGCAGTATGAAGTCAGAGATAGCAGGGTGTCACAAGGAGACGAGGTGTTCATTTACAATCACTCTCATGCACTCATTTGTGACATTTTGTAGACTCTGACTGACTCCCTGTCTTCTGCCTTCACATGCATTTAAAATGAACTTTACTGAACACAAAACATTAAAGCATTAAAGCATATTGTTAGACAAAAATATTTAAATAAAACAGTGATAACACTTCTAAACTGCTAATCTTATATTTGTTGGGACTGAATAGAAATATACAAATTAATAATTAATTACTTAAATAATTAGTCTTTTATTTTTTTCAACAATAATATAAAAAGTTCATTACTCACTTCAGTGTCTGTAGTTTGTAATGTTCATCATCTTTAAGAGCAGAGAGCAGCTTCTTTCCCGAGTCTCCTATTTTATTCTCAGACAGATCCAGTTCTCTCAGGTGTGAGGGGTTTGATCTCAGAGCTGAAGTCAGAGCAGCACAGCCTTCATCTGAGACACCACAACCACGCAACCTGTAGAGAAACAATGACACACTCTTCATCACCAGATCATGCACAGGACTATAGAAGAGGAATGAATAATATTAATGTCTTGTGTAAACCAGATTACTTGCTGATCATTTATTTTTAAATAGATATTCCTGAATTATAAATTGAGAATAAAATATCTACAAATTGGATCCATCAGGTTCTACAGGTTTAAAAGTGAAATTCACAGTAAATAAAAATTCTACAGAAAAACTGATATAAAAATAAATAGATTCATGATTCAAAGAGAATCATCCAAAAAAGTCAGAAAGTGAAGTGTTACACATTATTTTGTCATCGTCTCAGAAGCAGGTGTAAATTAGTACAGTGTTGTTGGAGTGGTTGCCAGATCCCCCAGTTTTCTGATATGTCTCTCTATGACTCAATGTTAATCACTTTTGTTCTTTTGATGTAACATAATGAACACTGTATTATAAAACAGAGAAATTGTACATGAATGATGGATTGCATTTAATTAAGCTTGGCACATTGACTAGCTATATCTGAAGCACAGGTAGATTAGTCAGACTTGTAGTCTTTTACTCTTTCCTAGTCAAGTGTGGAGACAGATGTATGGTTTCGAGGTCTGGGAGACTGGTTTTGAATTGACTCTATTGATAAGAGACCATAAGGACTGGACATGGCCTGCTGAAGTCTTAAGGAGGTTTGGAGTTCAGGGCTCAGTCGATATACAGATGTAGCCACTCAAAACTACCGGGTCAGCCAACTGGCACGTGGCTACCGTGATCCCCCCCTCCCTCTCCTGCCAGAAAGGCGTATCAAGATTTCACAGTAAACACACCTATTGACACACTATTTATTCATTTACCGGCTACCACCACTAGATGGCACTTTGTTCTCAAGAAGACATTAACAGTAGTCAGCAATTAACTGCTAAGTAGCAATCACATGATTTTAATCCCCCTCACCACCGCCGGACTGACGCTAGCAAACTGCAATATGGGGATGAAGATGACAGTTTAATGGATTTTTTTATTCAGGGTAAGTGGTGACTTTTTTTATAAAATTTGTTTGGGTTAGTTTACAGTTTAGTTGCCAGTTTATTATTATTATTTTTTTTATCGGCCATTTTGAAAATCACTGGCAGCGTCAGCAGTGGTCAGATGTGACTATCATCTATCATGCATGTGTTCTTGTTTTCACGCCGAGCGTGACATGATCACAACTGAGCCAACTGTTTTTCTCTCTCTTTTGCTGAGTAACTGTGAGTAATCGTCTCCCCTGCTCGGTCACTGGTATAATCAACATCCGTGCGCAAATTATATTCATAATCCAAGGTTCCACTGTATAGTGGAACCTCAGACTGCGAGTATCATGTTTTATGAGTGTTCCACAAGACGAGCAAAGATTTCTTTTTATAAATTTTGACTTAAAAAATTAGCAAGTCTTGGTTTACGAGTGCCGAGTATCATGTATCATGCATGCGCTCTTGTTTAGACACCGAGCGTCACATGGTCACAACTGAGCCAATAATTTGTCTCTCACTTGCGCTGCGGAATTATGGGTAATCGTCTACCCTTCTGGGTCTTAGTGCTCATCTCTCACTGGTATAATCAAAATCTCCCTCTCTGTTTCAGCGTGTCTCCTATGTGTGTGCACGCACCTAATTTGACACCCAACCACCCACCCACCCACCCACCTCCACACACACACACACACACACACACACACACACACACACACACACTCTCTGCTCTACAAAGAAAACTTTCCTCTGTCGCGATTCTTTTCAAACGTAAAGTGCTGGTTCATTTGTTGTTGTTGTTGTTGTTTTACTTTACAGCAGTGATTCCGTTAGTATGCGCTCAAGGCGAGTGTCATTAAAGTGATTTATTTTTTTCCTCGTTAAAACAGTGTTTCCGTTGTGTGTGTTTGTTGTGAAACTTAAAAAGCAAGGTGGGGAAAGGGAGGAGGAGTTTTACTGTGTCAGATGAGTAGAGGGAAGGGGCTAATTCCACACACATACACATACAAATACACAGCACCTGCGCGCACAAACGGAAACACTTATCTGTCGGGATTTATTTATTATTAAAGGTAAAGTGTAGGTTAATTTGTTTTACTTTTACTTTATATATTGTATTTCAGTGGCGGCCGGTCAATACAGACAGCAGGGGCCAGACAATACGGGGCGCTGGGGCGCCGCCCCCCTTAAAGTTAGGCAGAGCTAACTGTAAGTAAATATTTAGCATGTAATTATTTAACATAATAATTATTTATTTTAATAATGAAATAAAGTCATTTAGTCACATAATTCCGCTGGATTTCTTAATAGAATTTATTTGCAATTTAAAAAATTCTAAACTGTATTACGTTCATTTGTGTTTGTGTACGCGGGGCGCTGGACAAACGAGTGTCTATGTAGGCACGTAAACTTTTGAAAAGCATGTGACTTGAGGCTGAGCTCTGATTGGATCTTTTCAAATCATCCTGGGTCGTAGCACTGTGCGCCCTGAACCCTCCCTATTTTGTTCTTAGCGAATCAATATCGTTTTTAAATATTTGGGGTCATGTGATTGGATCATTCTCAACGAGTCTTTTCCAGCTCTTCTTATGGCAAGCAGAGCTGGCTGACTGGATGCGATGTGAGTCATGCCTTTATTTTATACGAGTAGTAATGATGCTTAATCACCTGATAAATGACGATTTACAGGTGAGTAGTAAAAGGTTAATTTTAATTTTGTTTGCGCCCCCCCAAAAACTTTTTGCACTGGCCGCGACTGTTGTGTGAGCTTCCAGAACGAATTATGCTCGTAATCCAAGGTTCCATTGTAAATGTAATATATATGGCTTTGATTCTTTTTCTAATTGTTCTGTTTTTTTAATATCTGTTTAATTTATTAGTTATTTAACTGCCCCTGTTTGTTAGTTAGGTTGTGTTTAGTTTTGTTGTGATCTTGTGGTTCCCTATGTGTTTAAAAATGGACTGCTCAATCCCTATAAATTGTCTGGTCTAGAGGGAGTTAAGGGCAGTTGTTTTCAAGTTTTGTTTGTTTTACATTCTTCTTACATACGTAATCTAACCCAAAGACTCTGTGACAAATCATCAGTGTGCAGTGAAAGAAACAATCTTCCTCCTCAGGACATTGATGATGAACCTAAAACTTCTGCTTCCGTCTCACTATTAGAGAATGTGTCTTACTGAGGAGCAGGTCATGTGACTCTCAGAGAGATGATCTTACCTCAGTGTCTCCAGTTTACAGTTAGGATTCTCCAGTACAGCACAGAGACACTTCACTCCTGAATCTCCTATTTGATTATAGGACAGATCCAGTTCTCTCAGGTGTGAGGGGTTTGATCTCAGAGCTGAAGTCAGAGCAGCACAGCCTTCATCTGAGAGACCACAGGGCTCCAACCTGTAGAGAGACACAATAACACACTCTTCATCACCAGATTAACAAAAAATACACTCTATATATATCTTTATATAAAATCTATTATTTTAATCATACTGTATCCATATAGTTAGGTTGTGTTTAGTTTTATTGTGATCTTGTGTTTCTCTGTGTGTTTAAAAATGGACTGCTCAATTCCTATAAATTGTCTGGTCTAGAGGGAGTTGAGGGCAGTTGTTTTCAAGTTTTGTTTGTTTTAAGTTCTTCCCGTTGGTTTCTGCACTAAAAAAAAATGAACAAGGCAGGTTGTGCATTTTATATAATATGATTACTTTCAGTATACTCATAATAATCGTATTTGTTGATTTAAAATTTATTTTTTTCGATTAAGGTTAATGTAATTTTGTCTCAACTTGACCGTACAAATTCCTAATACGTTGTCTAATCACGAACCACTCATGTTAAGTCAACATTTCATACATACAGCAAGGGGCAGTAGCGAGACGCCAGCTGTCATGAAACTAATGAAACAGAAGAGCAAGAGGAAATCAAACTACACCTGCGCTAAGTTAATGGACTCTGCCTGCACGCGTTACGTTTTGTTCGCTTTGACAGAGGGAGGTCAGCACCCGAAAAATGTAAGAACTTTCCTCAGATATTTTTTTTTCACCAATACATATTTTTATATATAGTATTTAACTTTGGCCTGCTTCTGTAATTTTAGAGAGGCCGAGTGTTTTAGATTGTATTTAGCCAGCTAACGGGTTTACCCACGTGTCACAGGTCGGTCCACTGCATATCTTTCCATTATTTGGCGAAAAGTATATAAGTAGATAAGTATATATAGCAGAAGTAACGGTACCGTTGGGCTCTTCAGAATATCACAATATCCATTTAGCATTCAAAAATGATAAGATAAAGCTGCTATTAGATGGACTCAGATCACCGGTGTACTTAGGAAAGTGTTTTCAAGTTTGTGAGAAAACAGTGTGGACCAAAAGTTAGTGATCAAATACTAAACAATATTTACAGGGGAAAATGCAAACAGGCTCTTTGGAATTCTGTATTAGTCTATTGGTTTAATTTGTATTTGATAGCAAAAAATAGGGTAAATTGTTAATTTTGTTAATATGGTAAATTAACATGTTTAGTTGATATTATTGACCTTAAGGACAAGGTTGTGCATTTTCCTTTTAAATTTTATTTTTTTAAGATTCATACAGTGAGAACCTTTTTTTTTTCTTCAATTTTTGTGGGTCACATGATTTTTTCTTATGTAAAACATGCCCAGAATACTGTTGAAAGAAAAGTTGAAGATAACCAATTAAACATTTTTTTAAACATAATTTTCCTCCCTCTTTAAATGTGTCAAAGTTGACAGAAGTGTTGGAAAAGAAAAACTAAAAAAAAAAAAAAAAAAACTGTACACAATGTTGCATATTGTGTACAGTATGTCTTTTGTATTCTTGGACCATAATATTCTCAATTTCTCAATGCTGCATTTCAAACAGTGCCAATTGTTATTAAAATACTTGACAGTAATCTTGTTGTGAATAAAGACCCTTACAAATGTTAATTGAGTTTACTAAAGTCATTTGTGTGGAACTTGTTGACAAGAAAAAAATTATTAAACCCAACATTTTTTTTTTTTTTTGAGTGTGTGAATTAGATTGTTAGTGTTTTATGAAAGTATGGCACCTGTTATAAGTTGTCCCCTTAATAAAAAGGATGTATTACATATTTACTGCCTCTGGAGTTGTCTTTAAGGGTCACTAAAGTGTGGGAAAATAGGGCTGGTATACATTATGGTATAACATCTAGTTGTAGTAACATAAGTAGCACAAAGAACTTGGGTCCATTCTTCGTACGTCACTTGAAACATCCGAGATGAATTGACAGATCTAAGATGAGATCATCGCGCTAATTACGATGCGGCTAATTCGGTTCTTCGAGCACACCTGTTGTTGATTAGTATAGCTGGATTGAGTTGTCTAAGATTATTGTGCGTTCGTGCGTTTGTTTAAAAGGCGATATGCATCGACAGTAGAAACACTGATCACCGCCCCAACGATTGGTTGACGAAATGGCAAAAGAGCAGCTCCTTTTTTTCTCAAGCGGAGCAAGAGCTTTTATTAAAGGGTTATGGAGAATTTCAAACTTTAATAAAGATAATTTAAAATAAATTTATTAAATACGTAAGTGCTGCCCGTGTTATTATATATATATTTATATATATATATATATTATATTATATATATATATTATATATATATATATATATATATTATATATATATATATATATATATAATGTGTGTGTGTATGTATATATACACTCTCAAATCCTATTTGTATTAATTTAAAGTTAGCTGAACAAATTTGATAATTTAAGTAATCATAAGTACTTAAGTAACAGTAAGTGTCACCTCAAAGTTCCACCAATTAAAATCTAAAGAGCACTGGTGGCTCAGTGGTAGGTGCTGTGCCTGCCACACGAAAGACCCGGGTTCAATTCTCGCGCTAGATTGAATTTACTTTATTTGCAACAAATTCAAATATTGATAGTTCTGTTTACTTAAAATGACTTAAAAAAATTATGTAACTGATTACCTCAAATATTTGGAGTTTTGCCAACTTAATCGGGTTTACAGTATAAAAGTGAAGTAGTAGAAGAAGTATAGTAAGAAGTATATTGTCATGCTGTGCTAAAGGATCCTGTCTATCACACTATACAGGAGGAATTTGAAAAACTGTTTTTAATCCTCACACCTTCAGTAACCGGTTGCTCTCTCATAAACGGACAAGACATGACTGCGACAGATTTGAGAAAATTACCTCCACTTATATAGACGCAATCGGGGGATATTACATTCGGGGGATTGTTACATATGATTAGACACACACACGGAGATTAACACACGAATGATGACCACAGATACACACATGTATACATATACTGTATTTATGTTTAAATACATCCATCCATATATTCATGCAAGATACTTTTCTTTTCCCCGCGGAGGCAGTCAGTCCGTGTCAGTCATGCTCTTTAACCAGTCAGATGTGATCTCGCCATTTCAGCCAATCATAACTGTTCTGTTTACATGAAATAAACCTGCTCCCGAGCAGGTTTAAGCTTACGGACATGTTGCTATGGCAGCAAGTGCGAGATTTCGTTCGAGGAACGAAACAATCCAAGATCAGGACAAATCCACAACAATCAAATCCAGCTAACTGAGTTAGCGACGTACGAAGAACGGACCCCTTGTTAGACTTGTCAATAATAATGGAGTATCATAGACATCATTCAATTACATTACAATTACACAATCAATTGCTATTACAGTAAATGATAAAGATTATGTTAAGTCCACATGATTCTTTCACACAAGTTTAACATGAATGAAACATTTTAGTTTAGCAGGCAAAAATTGTGTAATTTGGTCACATTTTGATGATGTGGGACCGATGTACACGTTAAGATGTGTAATAACAAATAAGAATTTAATTTGATTTTACGTGTTGGTGGCATTGTAGGTGGATGAGCCGTCTCTGTGTGTTAGAATTGTTCAGTAGCTCGATTTTGGTAAACAACGTCGCTGTCTGGACGAAACTGCTGCATCAGAAACACTGCCATAGCAGGTCACATGATCATTTATACAATCTAAACAATCCTTTCACTACATATTCAAATTTTATTTGTCACATACACTGTCATACACAGTACGATGAATGCTTAGGCGACTGCCCTGACCTTAAAATAAAAGACTATTCAAGACTATTTATAGGAAATAAATATTTTATTTAAAAAATAGATTTAACTAAAAATAAAATATCTGTACAATACAAATATACAATGTAAGGAAAATATAAGAAAATATAGGAAAACCAAACTAATATACAATATAAGGAAAATGTAAGAAAATCCAGCTGTACAATATAGAAAAATATAGAATATATTTGGAATTTTGTGTGGGAAGGAGTGGAGTATAAATAGAAATGTCCAGTGGGTGTGCAAGTATGCTGTAAAGTGTTCATACTTAAAGTGACTTGTGCATAATAGAATAAATAGTATTGTGGAAGGTGTGCAGTGGCCACTAGGGTCGATGATTGTCCAGAGAGAGTACAAGAAGCATGAGTGTGGGTGTGTAAAGTGGGTCAGTCAGTACTATGTGGTGTGCTGGTTGAGAGACTGTATCGACTGCGGGAAGAAGCTCCTCCTCAGTCTCTCTGTGTTGGTCTTCAGGGAGCGGAATCGCTTTCCTGACCTCAACAGAGAGAAAAGTCCATTGCTGGGGTGGCTGAGGTCCTTCACGATCTTCCTGGCCTTGGTCATCGCTTGCTGTAGATTGAGTGTAGGTCAGGGAGCTCGGTGTGGATGATGCGCTCAGCTGATCGCACCACCCACCAGAGCTCGTCTGTCCTGCATGGTGCTGTTCCCGAACCATGTCGTGATGTTTCCTGTCAGGATGCTCTCTATGGTGCAGGCAGCACAGCCTTTAGAAGTTCCTGAGCACCTTGGAGGGCAGTCTAAAGTCTCTCAGGCGTCTGAGGTGGTAGAGACGCTGTCGGGCCTTCTTCACCCCGGTGTTGATGTGACAGGACCATGACAGGTCCTGCTTGATATGGACACCGAGGTATCTGAAACTGTCTACTCTCTCCACTGGGCTATTGTTGATGATGGGGGTGTGGTAGTTCCTCTCCTGATGTTTCCACATGTTTACATTTCTGTTTGGTTTGATCGCTAATAGTCCAGTCCAAAAGCAGAGAGTCACTTTACCTTAGCAAGTACGACTGTGCTCTCACAGTTCAGTGGTTTGTGGATCAGTAGATCTTACACGCAGCCACTGCAGAATTGTTCATGAGCTTCCAGTGACTTGTAGTTTTAACAGTTCTTAGTTTGTCTTGTAAAGTATAAGCACTCATTCCAAAAAAATGTAGGAGTCTTTCAAGGAAGACGTGGCACCTGTCTACTGAATGCACTACAGTATGTCTAAAAAATGGCCAAATGTTCTGTGAAGGTTTGGTCAAATTGATGAATGATTTAGGAGAAGTTACAGATAGAAGAAAAGTGTGATGATTACGATGAGAGATGATGGATAGTGAACCCTATGTGTCTCCGAAGCTTCTCAGTCAGGGCACAACCAGGAAATTAAAATGTCAGGGTGTGTGAGAAGGGGTTGTGTGGCTGGGTCTTTCATCCACTCTTCAGCTACCACATCATACAGATTTAAGATTTTGATCTCTACAAGTTCCTCATAATATCACAGCTGGCACTGGCATTTAACTTCTTCCAGTAAGGTTCCTTTTCTTTAGGTTTACTCTAAACTCTCATGTGCATTCAAGCTCATTCATCTGTGTTTAAACTCTATCTCTCGTGTGCGCTCAACATCACAAAGCTACACTTTCTCAAAATGCAGCATCGTTAGAACTCTGACACAATTCCAGTCAACCCGAGACTAGAGAAGGATCAATATCAACCAATCAGAAACTGGAGAAGGGACATTCTGCATAGAAAATATTGGCTCTATTTTGCTCTGCAGCTTCTCACATACGTACATCTGACCCAAAGACTCTGTGACAAATCATCAGTGTGCAGTGAAAAGAAACAACCTCCTCAGGACATTAATGATGAACCTAAAACTTCTGCTTCAGTCTCACTATTAGAGAATGTGTCTTATTGAGGATCAGAGAGATGATCTTACCTCAGTGTCTCCAGTTTACAGTGAGGATTCTCCAGTACAGCACAGAGACACTTCACTCCCGAGTCTCCTACCTTATTCCCAGTCAGATCCAGTTCTCTCAGGTGTGAGGGGTTTGATCTCAGAGCTGAAGTCAGAGCAGCACAGCCTTTATCTGAGACACCACACCTACACAACCTGTAGAGAGACACAATGACACACTCTTCATCACCAGATTTTAATCTTCATTTAAGACTTACTTTAAACCTGATGCTTGTAAAGATATTTCATTCAGAATTACATTACCTGTTTATTCTAATCAACAATGTAATTAAACGTTATCATACTGAGTCTTATATTTTGTTTCTCTCAGCAGATGTGTGTATATTTACAGTATATTGCTACACAATGAAAACAGTAAAAGTCTACAGTTTTACACATTATTTTGTCCTCGTCTCAGAAGCAGGTGTAAATTAGCACAGTGTTGTTGGAGCGGTTGCCAGATCCCCAGTTTTAATGAGGAATTGCCTTTTTTCTGGAGTAATATCTTTGGATTAAAGTGTGGAGATTTTTACTTATATTATTTTAATCATACTGTGTCTGTATATATCTTGTTTTCAGATGTGTCTCTCTATGATGTCCATGTTAATCACTTTTGTTCTTTTGATGTAACAATGAACACTGTATTATAAACACAGAGAAATTGTACATGAATGATGGATTGTATTTAATTAAGCTTGGCACATTGACTAGCTATACAGATCTGGCTATTAGGAACGGACGTTTCCTGAAACGGGATCTCGCGCGCTTTCGCGGCAGCTCGCGGGAAGCTGTGAAAATGCCGTTCATTACCTGTAGGGGGCAGTCGTGTTTCAATCTGAAGTATTGTGTGTCTACTGAAGCTAAACATGCTTTCTCTCTCTAACCCTAACCTATGCGCCCATTGATAACAAGCGACAGAGCTCAGAAACGTGTCGAGCTCAAACTTTAAATACTGATATGTATTTATTCTTCACTTTATTCTCAATGATGATTCTTCTTTGACTGCGCTTTCTCCATTCAGTATTATTATAATTAGTAGAAGTACTGAAAATTACCGTTGATTAACTATCTCTGCAGTAGTTATAACAGCGGATTAATTTCACTTGGGCTATTTCTAACAGGCAATATACTAAATAATAATAAATAGATAAAATAACCCAGCACTTTAACATTTAACGCAGCAGTTTTAAGAGTGTAACATAAAAAATATTCCATTTGTAAAATAGCATAGGTGAAATCATAGGTTGTGTAAAAACAATACAACAAAGCTTATGGTAAATAAATTCTCAGACTACCTATTTACAGTATATGGAATTTTACGGGGTTGTCACTGAACGATTTACCCTGACAAAGAGCAATATAAGAATAGTGCCAGCTGGCACACCTTAAAAAAATAATTCGGCACCTATTTAGAGTCAAAACATGTTTTTCTAAACTTGTGCTATTGTTGTTTACTTACAAAATTTGTTAATAATTTTTTTTTATTTAAATGAGGCTTGGGCTCTGAGATGTTAAGCCTATTTCCTGTACGTAGTCTAATCAGAGCTCTACCGCCCGTCCTAGTGTAATTCACAAATTATGTTTATAATAATGAGATGCACTAAATCGTGCTTTAAAATTAATCTACAATTCATTTCAAATCTGCGGCTTGCAGTTTCACTTTCACAAAAGGCAGCGTTTTGATCAAAAGGTGATAAACGCATGTGATTTATCGATTAAAATGCAGACATACTGCATTAATAGATAGATGTTGATAAATATTTAAAATGATAATTAAATAAATAGCTGTCCATCTTTTTTGTGTTTATCTTTTTCGGCTATGATATGGGAGTATATACAACGAAAAAGAGTGCTCAAATGTAAAGCAAAAATTATTAATTTATTCTGCATATTTAACTTCATTCAGTCGTTTAAGTTTCTGTTCAAATTTAAAGATGCACACGCGTGTGCAAAAAGACGAAGTACAACAAAGAATACGAAAGTGTATAATCTTTAATAAAGTTAGCCTAAAACAGTATTATCTCCAATGCTGAAGAAAACATGATTTTGTTTTTGTTTTAGTTTATTTCCTGAATACCATGCGACAGCGTGCTCCGAGGTGAACACATGCAGACCCCCAGTTACTGTAATCCCTCTTCTCATCTTTCATTCATGATAGGTGTGAAGTTATCAAACCGGTTTCACTGATGGGGGAATTGGCAGAATTGAGGGGAAAAGAATGAACAAGACCGAGCAGACATCTCTGCCTAAAATGTATTTCACCAGCAAACCATAAACATAAATAGAAACAAATAAAATGTTTAATGATATCAATTAAATCAGACTTCATAGTTGGATTTGATACTTTGAGTGTAATTCATACATTTACTGAATATATTCACATTTTGTAAAATAACGAAACCCGTTTCCTTCCTGGACCTTTTGTCCGCATCACAATTAACTGAAGCTCAGCACGTCTACTTTCCTTGTTTTAATCTGTAATATTTAAGTGAAATACATTTTGCGTATATGCTTAAATATTCCTTTTTATTTATGGACAGGTGATGTATGTTTGATCTGCATTATTGCAAGAGGCGATGACTTTCTGTGGGAGTATGTCTGCACCTTTTGTAAAGTGAAAGTACGAGCCGCGGGTTCATGCACACTGATGAACAGCTTTATATCAGTCATAAATCCACAATCACATTCCAGCTATTATTTCCAGCCATAGTCAAATAATGGATGAAATAATTATTCAATGCTGGACATAAACAGCAAAAAAGACAGATGTTTATTTTTATAAGAAGCCAGAAGCACTTCATGTTTATATTTGTTCATTCATGTCTTCTGATGGTGCTCGACACATTTTTACATTTTAACGAAGAAATGTTCGCATAATTACTGTATGTGTGCGCGCATCTCATAGGTTTGTGTGCGCAGAGAGTTTGTGTATATGTGCGTGCGACTCATAGGTGTGTGTGCGCGCATTTCATATGTAGTTGTGTGAGCAGTTAGTAGTATTTATAGATGTGTGACTGTTACATATATGTGTATGTAAGTGTTTCACTTGTGTGTGCATGAGTGAAGTTTGATTTAAGCCCTATACGGCGCCTCATAATTTAGGGCATCTCTTTTCATCATTATGAACATAATATGAAGCACATATACGCACATTCATCATAAAATATTATTATTGTAAAACTAAATAAAATTGCTTCAGCATTGGAAATAATATTGTTTTATGCTAAATAATTATACACAATTCTTTGTTGTACTTTATCTGGCTTTTAGATAAAGTTCTTCCATGCGCCATCTGGCGGATATTCAGTGAAGCACAACACATTTATTTAAATTCCCGAATGTTGCTTGAGGGATCTCACGGCATATCGCACGCCACATTCGCGGGATCTTGCGGGAAAAAGCGTGCATTCTTAATGGCCAGTTCTGTAAATATAAATACCATTTTGTTTATTATTTTAGCCTGGGTCCACACTGAAACTGATCCTCCTTGTGTGTATGTGTGTGTATGTGTGTGTATGTGTGTGTATGTGTGTGTATGTGTGTAAAGCAATACAAACCTCATTATTTCATCAGTTAATGACTGGATCTAGTTCTTTCTTCCATATACCACAATTTCCATACAGTTTAACATAGAACCCTGAATCATTCTTTTGCTGTACGGCCCAGTCTAGACTGGGACGTAACGCCATATTTAAGTGACCTCTTTGATTTTCAAGCACAAGAAAGACAGCAGCTTTATTATGCAAAGGTGTTCCTTCAGTTAAAAACAACCAGTTTGATATTTATATCTGCTCATCTTTTTTGAACTACACCAGAATGCCTCATCCCACCCCCTCTGTAAAAAAAATAGTAAAAGTTACCAAGTTACTTTTTTTTGAGTAATTTTTTTTATGAGGTATCTTTTACTTTTACTTGAGTAAATTTTTATAATGGTAACTTTACTTGCACTTCAGTGAGTGCAAGGAAAGTTACCATTATTAAAAAAAAATTTGTACTCAAAATTTACAAAAAAAAGAGGTAAAATTTTAATTTTACTTCTTTTTTTGTAAATTCTGAGTACAAAATTTTAGTACTCTTTCCACCTCTGTCCACCAAGCACAGGGAAAATATGAAAAATGCTAGTGACCATGCCATCGTCTAGATAAAAGATTAAATAAGAACATTAATGAATAGTGAAACTAATTAACTCTATCAGTAACTCTGCTACTGATATTCCTTATGAGACTGATATCTCCTTAAGCCCTTTCTCTCTTTCTCTGGGCTTTCTCCAGGTCCTTGAGCCAGGGCAGCACTAATTCAAATCTGCTGGATGTACAGGCTGGACATAAGAAGCGTGTTAGGCGCAGCTCATTGCTAAATGCCAAGAAGTTGTATGAAGATGCACAAATGGCCCGTAAGGTCAGGCAGTACCTGGCCCAGCTGCAAGTGGAAACAGATGAGGAGAAGTTCCAGATTATGTCTCTGCAGTGCGAGCCAGCCTACAGTACCTGTAAGATTTATCATACTTTTTCCAGTTTAAACATGTTAGTGTCCTACATGCCTGAAGCTACCACTTCTAAATTAATTTAAAACTCACTGGGGTCTGAGGCCTTTTTGAAGAACTGCAGCGAGTCACGGCTCTTTCTAAATTTTTGTGAATTTTAAATCTTTACCATTGTAGTAGCTAATACATTTCACTTATTTACACAGAGCACAAATTGGGTTGTCATTATGTGGCTGATGTAAATATGTTATACCTGTGTGACGTTTAAACTTATGTCAAAGTACACATATAAGAAAATACAATTTTTCAACTCTAGCAGAAAAACTGTGAAAAATGGAGAGTAAACAAACCTTGCAGATTGTTTTGAACACAGACCTGAGTTCATGAAATTATTGGGTGTGTGTCCATAGCAGTGAAACCTTGGATTGCGACCATAATTCATTCTGGAAGCGGGCTCATATATCAAAACACTCAAAAAAAATCATTGGCTCAGTTGTGATCACGTGACACTCGGCGGCAAAACAAGAAGCGCATACGTGTTACATGATGCAGTGGAACCTCGGATTACGAGTAACGCGGTTTGCGAGTGTTCCGCAAGATGAGCAAAGATTTTTTATAAATTTTGACTTGAAAAACAATTCTTGCTTTACGAGTACCGATTATCATGTATCACGCATGCGCCTCTTTTTTTTCATGCAGTGCGTGACGTGATCACAACTGAGCCAATGGTTTTTCTTCTTTTTTTGGGCTGTGGAACGAATAATTTGAGTTTCAATTATTTTTTATATGGGAAAATTTTATGTGATTTACGATTGCTTTGTAATACGAGCCAATCGTAATTCAATGTTCCACTGTACTCGGTATTCGTAAACAAGTCAAAATTTATTTTAAATTTTTGGTTGTCTTGCGGAAGATTCGCAAAACAGGTTACTCGCAATCCGAGGATCCACTGTACAAGACTGCTTTAACTGCTTTCTGATGATTATGGCTTATAGCTAACGAAAACCCAAAACTCTGTATCTCAGAAAATTTTTATATAAAAAGACCAATAAACAAAAAAGATTTTTAGCACATAAATATTGGACAACTGAAAAGTATGAACAGTACAGCTCTCAAAACTTGGTGGGGGCTCACTTTGTATAAATTACTGCAGCAATGCGGCATGGCATGGAGGCAATCAGCCTGTAGCACTGCTGACATATTAAGGAATATGTGACAGTGAAACCATGGTACTTAAACCAGATATTAGTTCTTTTGGCAGTGTGGGCTGGTGCCAAGTCCTGCTGGAAAATGAAATCAGCATCTCCATAAAGCTGGTCAGCAGAGAGAAGCATGACGTGAGTGATACACATAGATTAGAGTGACACCGTGAGTCTCCAATATTAAACTTTTTCACAATATTTAAATCTTCTGTGATAATGACTTTTGAATTTTTTCATTAGCTCTAAGCCATAATCATAGAAATTACAAGAACTAAACACTTGAAATACATCAGTCTGTGTGTAGTGAATCTATATAATGTAAGAGTTTCACTTTTTGTATGGAAATAAATCAACTTTGAAATACAGAGATGCATCTGTATATGTGCCAACCAAAACCTGCAAATGTGATAAGTAATGGTTCATAGCCAAACTGAAACACCTTTGTCAGGTCTAGGAGGGAGCCTACAGAAGTGTATAAACAGGCCGCAGTTTAACTCCATATATAAACTCACTGACAACAAAGATTAGAGTGACTAAAAGAAGCAATACTAAAAGCTGGGAAACAGGTTTTCAGTTAACAATCCTGCATCAGTGTGGAGAGGCCTGCAAGACACCACAAACTACAGAAGACCACCCCTCCCTGCTGAGGCAAACAAAGGCTTGGCTGATGACCTCAGTACCACCACACATCAATACCCCAACACACCTCTGGTAACTCCACCATCACCCCTCCCCAGCACCTGCAACAGCTGCACTCACAATTCATGAGAAGACATGAAATCTTGATACCGTAACTGCCTAAGGACATATGCACTGATTTTGTTTGTTGACTTCAGTTCGGCCTTTAATACAATAACTCCGGAAATATTCTCCTTCATACTCCTACAGTTTACTGTACCTCCGTGGACCACCAACTTCCTGACAGGCAGAAAACAGCAGGTGAGGCTCTGTCAGCACTGGTGCTTCGCATTATGTCCTCTCCCCAATGCTATACAGTGGAACCTCGGATTACGAATAACGCGGTTTACGAGGGTTTCGGAAGACGAAAAGATTTTTAATAAATTTTGACTTGAAAAACGAGCAAGTTTTAATTTACGAGCACCAAATATCATTAAAAATCATGTGGCATGCATGCGCTTCTGGTTTTTCTTGTTTTTACGTGCGCTCGGCAGCAAAACAAGAAGCGCACGCATGCGGTTCTTGTTTTGATGCCGAGCGCATGTCATCACAACTGAACCAATGGCTATTCACTTTCTCACGCTGCGGATTGTGGGCAATCGAGTTGTAAACATCCGAGCGCGTGTATGCTGTTTACAACACTGCTGTGACTGCGTGAGCGGATAAAGCATTTTTTTTTTACTTTTAAGGTGTTTTATTTATTAATTTTTTCTTTAATGCGCTTTAGTACTTTAGTGTACTGCAACAATGGCACCCGCGAAGAAAAAGTTGCAAAAGGAAGGTGGTAAAAAGAAGGAGATGATCACGCTGGAAGTTAAAAAAGAAATCATTAAGAAGCGCGAGCAAGGTATGCGAGTTGCTGACCTCGCAAGATTTTATAAAAAGTCTACATCAACGATATGCACAATATTAAAGCAAAAAAAAAGAAATAGCCAGACTAGATGCAGCAAAAGGAGTCACGCGGATATCAAAGCAGCGTCCACGTCTATTGGATGATGTAGAAAAGTTGCTTCTTGTGTGGATAAATGAGTAGCAGCTCGCCAGTGATACCGTGATTGAGCAACTTATCTGCGAAAAGGCAAAGAACTTGTACGCCGACCTCGTAAGCAAACTGCCAGGTACGTCGACAGAAAATGTAGAAGGCTTTAAGGTGAGCAGGGGCTGGTTTGATAACTTTAAGAGGAGAAGTGGTATCCACAGTGTTGTGCGGCACGGAGAGGCTGCGAGTTCAGACGCTAAAGTTCGTTTCCGAATTTCATGAGCTCATGTTTTCTGAGTGTTACCTGCCGCAGCAGGTTTTTAACTGCGACGAGACAGGGCTGTTTTGGAAAAAAAATGCCAAAGAGGACTTGCATTACAGCAGAAGAGAATGCATTGCCGGGTCACAAGCCCATGAAAGACAGACTCACGCTATTGTTTTGTGCTAATGCAAGCGGGGATTTAAAAATCAAGCCCCTGCTTGTGTATTATTAAGAAAATCCACAAGCCTTTAAAAAATGTAAAGTGCAGAAGAGTCAGTTAAATGTTATGTGGAGGTCCAATAGCAAGGCTTGGGTCACTTGTATCCTGTTTGTGGAGTGGATCAACAAGGTTTTTGGTCCTGCAGTGAAAAACTATCTTTTAGAAAAAGATATGCCACTCAAATGTGTCTTGCTGGTTATGGATAATGCTGCTGCTCATCCTCCAGGCCTTGAGGACGACTTACTGAAGGAATTTGAGGTCATTAAAGTCAAGTTCCTTCCTCCCAACACCACTCCACTACTACAGCCTATGGATCAGCAGGTCATTTCAAACTTTAAAAAAACTTTACACCAAAGCTTTGTTTCAGCGATGCTTTGAAGTGACAGAAGGAACAAACCTTACCCTCAGAGAGTTTTGGAAAGATAATTTTCACATCGTGCATTGCCTCAAAATCATTGATAAAGCCTGGGATGGGGTTACCAAGAGAACCCTTAATTCTGCTTGGAAAAATCTGTGACCTGATTGCATTCTTGGACATGACCCTGAGGGGTTTGCTCATGAACAAAAGTCGGCAGTTGTAGATGAAATTGTGTCCTTAGGAAAGACTATGGGACTGGAGGTGAATGAGGAGAGCATTGAAGAGCTGGTGGAGGAACATAGCCAGGAGCTGACCACCGACAAACTGATGGATCTGCATCGTGAGCAACAGCAAGAGGTTATGGAGGAGATCTAATCAGAGGAGGAGGAGAAAAAGACAGAGGAATCCTTAACTTCCAGTGAGATTAAGGAGGTGTGTAAAATGTGGGAAACTGTGCAAAATCAAAAGCAGGTGTCATTAGTTCCTGGTAAGAGTTACCCAAAAAGAGAAAGAGGCTGGTGAGCCAACAGACAGCAGTGATGATTAAATCGTGATCGTGAAAGTCTTGGTTTTATTTACAGTATTTATTTTATTTATTAGATTTTTACATTAAAAGTGCAGCTTTTTTTAAAATATTTTTTTATTTTTTTATAAAGTGCTGGTTACTTTGGTTAAATTTTTTTCCTATATTTTGTATATATTGGATAATTTTATAATAAATATTTTTTGCTTGTGGAATGAATTATCTGAGCTTGCATTATTTCCTATGAGAAAGTATGCTTTGGTTTAAGACTCTTTTGTATTACAAGCACGCTTCTGGAACGAATTATGCTCGTAAACCAAGGTTTGACTGTACTTCCTAATTCAACATGATTACACATCCAAGGACCCAGCTGTCAAACTCCAGAAGTTTCCAGGTGACACTTATTTGGACTCCCCTAAAATGGTGATGAGTCTACATAAAAGCAAGAGGTGGATTGCCTGGTGCTCTGCTGCAATCTGAACAACGCGTTAATAATTGTTGGAATGACCGTGGCCATTAGGAGACAGCCCTGCAATTTCCAACAACGCTTTGTCATCAATGGAGACCTTTAAGTTTCTGGGAACTGCCATTTCCCAAGACCTGAAATAGGAATCTAACATAAACTCCATCCTCAAAAATGCTCATCAGAGGATGTACCTTTTTTAGGATGTTACTTTCTGAGCCAACTGAGGAAGTATGGGCTGGCAAAGGAGCTGTTGATATTGTTGTATACTGGTTTGGGACAGCCACAAAATGGGACAGGAACAGAATTTACCAAACCATAAAAACAGCAGAAATTTCAATCAATTTGTTTGTATACTGTAGCTCTTTTAACAATTGTGATTTTCGCAAAGCAGCTTTACACAATCAAAAGAAAATTATGAAAATTTGTATGAAATGTGAAAAATGTGTATGAATCAAAATGATTAGATAGTCCCTGATGAGCAAGCAGAGGGGACGGTGGCAAGGAAAAACTCCCTTAGATGGCAATAGGAAGGAACCTTGAGAGGATCCAGACCCAACAGGGAATCACTTCTTATTTGGGTGATAACGGACAGCATGGATTGATCTGCAGAAACATTCCCAGTCACCACACGCATCCCAAGCAGACAACACGGGTCTGCTTGGGCATGACTTCTACATGAACCAGGAAACAGGCAGGAAAAATCACTACAGACCCCTCTCATCCTGGACACAATTACAGGGCTTTTCACCTCCTTCCTTCTGGTAGATGCTACATAACCCTGTACACCAAAACTGGCAGACACCGGACAAGTTTCTTTCCTTAGGCAGTCACCCTCATAATCATTTGAACTTGGCTATATGCAATCCATAGTATATAAGTACCAACATGCTTTTTACAGACTTCTTGCACCATACCTGTTATTTGTGTTACTTAAACATTTTGTATTGTGTATTGGATAAAATCACCAATATGCTTAGTAAAAACCTTTTACATCCTACTGTACATTAATGTTATTTGCACTACATATGTGGTGCAGAAGGACACTTGCACTACCTGTTACTTTTAATATACTCTGAATATTTAATTGTGTTGTCTTTATTTAATCTGTAATATATTCAATATATATTTTGTGTTGTGTACTTCTTGTGTATAATGTCTTGTCTATAACAAATGCAGTGTTTGTGCCTTCAGAATTCACACACACTTTTTTGTGCTGTTTTTATAAAGCATGTAGCCTAATCTCCCAAACTTTTTTTTTGGAACAGAACAATGAAACTATTGAGGTTTAAAAGTGATTAAGCTCTGAGCCCTGAAATCGGCCCGGGGCAATGCCATAAATCAAACTTGTACACATGCGACACTATGATCTGTGCTACTGATCTGATGTATTTGCTTTTGTATGATGTAAAATGTATTTTGTATTTGCTTAATGTATATGATGCATTTGCAGTGTTTATGATTTGGAAAAACAAATTATAAAATCCCAAGAGCCCAGGCTGATGATGGCTGAAATGATTAACGCTCGGGGTTACTGATCAGATGTCTGCGGTTCAAGCCTCAGCAGGGCCAACCACTTTTTGCCCTTGAGCAACGCCTTAACGGGCTCTGCTACAGGAATGCGGTATCATAACTCACCCTGCTCTTTGACTCCAGCTTTTTAAAGCATCTTGATGCACCCCTCTTCCTCTTGATACCCTCAAAATAAACTTGTGGTACAACCTGTGGGGCATGTCTACTTCTATACCTCTTTTAAAGACCACATACCCAGTAAAGTCCTTTCAGATCGGAAAAAGTGTCACTTTTTGATGTTGAAGGTCAAATGAGGCAGTGCATATGCTTTATGTATAAAACATTTCATTGCTTTACTTTTTAATGCATATTTGCTTTATATCAGGGTTTTAAAAAAACTTTTAAAAGTTTTCTGCAAGTTTGCATGTGTTTCATCTTACCATTTTATTCTGTGTAAATATTCTGTGTAAATCACCTGCACATGCCTTACCAATTAAAGATTCAGTTTATCAGGTAACAATGGATGACATTACTTTTTATTTAGGTCTTAGTAATCGGGTCTTAAAGGAGATAAACTATCTGTGTTCTGTCTCTGCAGTATCAAAAAACTTGAGTGAAAGGAGGGCCATCAAATCTGACTCATCTCCTGTATTCACACGATCATCTTTGACCTCTGGCAAGTTACAAAACCGTGTCTCCCAGGTCCTACAGGTTCCTCCTGTCAGCCTCAATCCCCTGCGGAAGAAGAGCATTGCCAAAGACCTAATGATTGCACACAGTGAGTCAAAAAAAAAAAGGGATGTTGTGACTTTTTAAAAAATATTAGTAGTTATTTGCTATATGGAATGATAAATCCATCTCTTTAGTCTGATGGATGAATCCATCTCTTTATTACTAGCAATGAGGAACAAACAAAAAAAACTATAACATATCTCTCTTTATAATTTATATCTCTCTATTATTATATACTTGAGATATATATTATCATTCTGTAATTTATAGGATTCAGTAATCCTAGTTTCAAGGTTGCTCTGATAAATGGTAAATCTTTTCATGTCATCCTACATATTATTAAAGTTATATGTTCTAACTACCTGTGAACATTATACAATGTACAATTGAGTAGACATTTTAATGTGGATAAAATGCCCAATGCATTCTCCACCATTAATATGTAGGTTTTACATAGTGTAGGCAAAGAATGACCGCTGCATTCTTTATCTTTTTTATGTGGCATTTTAGCTCTGGGTCAGAGGTAAATCGAATCTTTAATGATTAGGGTTAATTTGATTTACAATTATTAGCATACACGTTATATACTATCCATCCACCATATAGCGCAATTGAGTGTCTCTTACTAATCCTGTTTATCCAGCGGCCAAAGAGGATAATACATAGTCTAGTATTTATCAATTACGAGCAAGGTAAAATAAGATCTGGGCAAATGTTTAAACTTTAAAATACGTGACCAAGACTGCAGTTCTTTATAAAGAAACAAGAATTTATTTGACTAATCTACGATACATGAAACTATGCTACTTGAACACACACATGCATACACACACAACATACCAACAGTTTGGAGGGTGAAAGTTGGTGGTGATGGAGTTTTTCAAGTACTGTTTACTAGATCAAAGGAAGTCACAAGAGCAGAGCAGAGGATTAATCTTACTGTTTAGTTATGAAGCGAGCACCAATTTTCAGCAAGGTATGCAGCCTTGTTTGTTTACTTGCGTCATTTCATCCGCTGGTTCGCCTCCAGCGAAGGGAATCACAGCATTGCTAATTGGTTGGTGTGCTGAGGTTAAATTGACGTCTTTCGGGAAAGCCCTTCGGTGAGGTGTTGTTGCCTGATTACTGATGGTGGCGCTCTGGAATTCTTCAGAGGGTTTTTTCGTTGCAGGACTTTGGAGTTCTGGCACAAAGTCTCGTTGAGAGTTTTTAATGGGCGGATGACGCCAACAAAGGTGGCGTAGCGCTCGCAAGGGCGTAGTGCCCAAGCTGCCTGGGAGTGATTGTGTATTGGTTATGGGGTTCTCAACCCTGCTTGGTTACCTTAGGTTTTTGAAACTCAGTCCGTCCCACAGGAGATTGATACAATCGGATGCGATTGCGAGGCTTAGCCATGCCTCATGTGGTTCCACCTTTTGTGCATACATTAGCCCAATGTTTCCGTGTTCACCAATGTTCTTTGAATAAAGCAAGCTTTCGATTGATAACACACATCCAATATCTTGGACACTCATTCATACTTTCATTTAATAAAAGGGGTTTGTAAATGCTGATTGCACCTTTGAAGTTATGCAGAATAATCAAACATACACACAGGAATAAAACATGGAGTAAATATGTGTATATAAGTTTTTGCCCTACTGGCACACTTTAATGATTGTTTAAAATAGTGTCTATGCCTTATGCCTCTTTGTTCATTGAAAGGTATGTGCTCTGGAGGTCAACAAAAATGCCAGTGTTAGGGAGGGTGCCAGAGTTAGGGAGGGTTTCCCCCACTGAAAGATGTAAAACTGCCTCCTTAGTTTATCAATTGCCAATTCACACCGTTGTTGTCGAGGTCAACTGGACTTTTTATGGCTTCAGACGCATGCAGACGTCCGTTCCCAAGCTTGGTTAAGTTTCCCGCTACTTCGTGTCACAGATGATGCTTTGTGTCACAGATCAGATAAGATTATTGGGATAGCACCTGGCAGGCTGGGAGAGGGTTTCTGGAATGTTATTGATTGCTCTCTTCCAGGGCCTGTTCATCCCTACAACTGTAATTTAGAAGAATTAGGCACTTTTTAGTTTTAGTTTAATTGAGTGCCACCAGTGCAAAGTTGCATGGCATTCTAGTCTCTTGATGGGCATTAAAGTTTCACGCCAACACAGCTTGTTAAATGGCTTTTGGATGATACAATTAATTATTATGAAAAAAAGTGTTGAAAACATGATGAAAAATATGGGATATGAAAAAAATTACCAGAGGTCCCCACTAGAGGACTGTAATGTCACTCCCACGACCCATCTATTCCAACCCACAAGTTCTCGCTACAAATGCACAAATCATGATGTAATGATAGTAATAATATGGATTACCACTGTGTGTTGGGGCGACCCAGATCAGGTGATCCACAGCTTGCTGTCATGGCATGGGAGAGTTATGCCTTTTTATGGCCAGTAGGTCTGCCATAGGTCAACAGTATACCTTCTAGAGATTTTCATGGTCTTCCATGGTCAATTATAGGCAGCTGTAGGGGTGCCATGTCACAAACATGCTGTATTTTCAAGTGCAGTACTGTAATTGTTTTTATTATTTTCATGTATATTACTGTCTGATCTCAGTATTCATCGTTTATATTCTTTTATATTTTAATTGTATATGTTTTATTCTAATTTATTTAAAGCACCATTAGGATTGGTATTTCGTTTAGTTGAATATAGAATACTATATTACATATCTACTCTATTCATGTGTCAGCAAGAAGTTTTATGTGCCAGGATGGTCCTACTGGTAAATTAAATTTTTTAATGTAATGTTTGTTAATAACTATGAGAAGTTGGTGCATATTAAAACGCGTACTATCCACAAGTATCATCAGGTTTATGAACAGTGGGATAAATTATTTCAAGAATGTTTAGACATGTTTAAAAGTAAGTAGCCTCTCTATCAAATTTTATGTGTTTTGTGTAAAAACATAAATATTATCTGATCGTAACAGGTCTTAGTCTTAGGCAAATGCACCTTGAGACAAATAACAATAAGTCTTTCGTGCCATTGTTTATTTTATCCAAAATCCAAAAACATGCAAGCAATACTGTACCATGATTCAATATGTTGTAGATCCACAGCAATAACTTGAACTAATCGTTTCCTGTATGTATCAGTCTCACAACAATGTGGACGAATTTCATGCTCTTCTTCTTTATGTTTAATCAGCAATATTTGTATTAATTACAAACATGGAGAAAAAAAGTACAGTAGTGTGCGTTTCAAGGCACACTTGTACAATTGTATTGTATTTATAAACAAACCCCTACACCCCCCACCCCAAGTGTCAAATTTAGGTCTTTCTTCCAAACAGTTTTAATTTTACTCAGAGTGGTGTGACTCAAACCCATTAATCCACCATAAATAGTGCATATCAGGCCTTTATACAATGGGGACAAACAGAGGAGATTATCTATAGTATTTGCATCAGGAGCCTCAAGGAAATTTGTTATTGAAGAGCTAATGAAGTGTCTTACTTGCATATATCTGAAAAAGTGAGATTTGGATAAGTTAAACCTTTCACACATCAATTCAAACTATGCAAACTAGTGATCAACAAAAAGATCTTTGCAAAGTTTGATGCCCTTACTGTATCATTCCTGAAACACTGAATCACGTAAAGAAGGTTGGAAAAGATGGTTAGAAATGATGGGGCTGGAGAGGGAAAAACCCAAATAACTACTGTACTTTCTGAACTGAGCCCATACTCTCAAAGTATGCCTAATAACTGAATTATTGATTGATTTAATTGAGGGGATGGGAAGTGCAGAGACAGAGGTTTTTGACCGTGTTTATCTCCATTTCCACCATGTGCCCAAAAGGTGACACATCAAATGTTTGCTGTCTAGTAGTAAAAACGAAAATTGGGAAGAGCCATGCCACCGTCCTTTTTAAGTCTTTGAAGTAAAGACTTATTCAATCGAGGACACTTACCTTTCCAAAGGTAAGATAATATAATTGAATATTCTTCTTTTTAGCATTGCTTTGGTTCATTGGTCAAAATTGGTTCATGCAACATGGCACAGCAGTAAATCTACATCAGAATGGCTGATAAAGAAAATAATCAAGATTTTTGAATGGCCTAGTTAAAGTCCAAACCTCAACCTAGTTGAAATATGTGGCTGGAAATTAAGAGAGCATATGTGAATTCCCAAAAACCTTAATGAATTAAAGAAGGAGGTTTCTCCACAGTGATGTGAGAGACTGATAGTCATACAGGAAATGATAGCTTCAAGTTGCACCAACATATTTTCTTGTAGGTCTGCACTTTATTGCTACACTATTATAACTAGTGACATCAGAGCATGTTGGAATAACGGCAAGAAATTATTTTAATGCCATAGCTTTCTATAGCAAAAATTGTGAAAGTGGAAACTGGTCTTAAGCAATTTTGACCAATCCTATCTGACATAAATGTGCATTTCCTATACACCAGTAGTATCTTTAGGGCCCAAGCACTATAGGTGCGCAGGACCCTCTTGTTTTTCTAAGGATAATTTTTTTTTCCCCACAATTTTGGACTTTTTGGCGGTCTTAATTTGGCAGATTGGTCGGAATCTGCTGCCATCAGGATGGCTAAGAGTCTTGTGGCCCTGGGCCCTCATGGGACTCCAAACAAGATTTTGCTGCATAGCTCATACACACTTTCACGTAGGCACACGAAACTCAGTACACGTTTAGAACTCGTTGAGCCGAACAACCTTCGCACGCATGTCCTGGGCTCAACTCAACAGAAGGCCGGTTATTTTGGGTTGTTCGCAAAAACACACCCGATGGAGTTTGAAATACTCCTCCTAGGGAATTTTATACGATCACCACCAAACCGGGCCGATGTGATTTAAAGACATCTCAAACGGGTCAGTCGTGATAATGTCTTAAACCTACACCTAAAAATGATTAATAACTTTCTGTGTGGCATTATATTAAGTGACATTATATTCAGTAACACCTTTAGTGACATCACATTGAGGAACGACGCCATAAAGAATAATCCTTAGGAAAACAAGCGGCTCCTGCGCACATATAGTGTGTGGGTGAGTTTTTCCATTAAAAAATAAATAAAAAGAATAATCCTTAGGAGAAAAAGAGGGTCCGGCGCCCTATACATACACCCACATTACAAATGTTTACATGTATGCACGCACACACACACACACACAAACACATCTCACACATACAAGCACACTCGTACATCGCACACACAGATTATAAATGTTAACACTCACATGCACAAACACACTTATCACACACACGTTACAAATGTTAACACAAACACATCTCGCATACATGCACACACTTATCACACACACCTCTCTCACGACGCACACACACACACGCACATTACAAATGCACTTACATCACACACACATTACAAATGTTAACACTCTCACACTCACATAGACACACTCACACACATATAAACAAACAATTACAAATATAGTTGCAAGCAACGATGACGGGCCCAAGCACGGGCGCGACCCCCACCCTGGGCGCACCACACAACCTGTGTGTTATTCGAGTGTGTCAAAAGCTCGAAAAAGTCATCGGCACCCGGTTGCAACTTGCACACAGAACGTCACACACTATACTGGGCTAATGTCAGTTTGGGCGTGTGCGTGTGCGTGTGCGCGTGTGCGTGTGTGTGTGTGCGTGCGTGCGTGCGTGCGTGCGTGCGTGCGTGTGTGTGTGTGACAAGTGAATGTGTCAGTCTGTGTCTGATGTGTAAATGTGTGTGGTGTGTGGTGTGTGAGTCTGTGTGTTAACATTAGTGATGTGTGTGTGTGTGTTAGTATATCTAAGACATGTGACTTGTTAGTGGGTGTGTGAGAGAGGTAGCTATAGATCCGCAGGACCCTCTTGTTTTCCTAAGGATTATTCTTTTTATTATTTTTTTATGTAGTGTGTTGACATTAGTGATGTGTGTGTTATTAATAATTTTTCGGTGTAAGTTTAAGAGATTAGTACGGCTGAGAAATTTGAAATATCAAAACTGATGATATATTGATTTTTATTTAGTGTGGTAATATTAGTGACGTGTGCTTGTGATGTGTGTGTGTGTGCGTGTAGGATGGTTAGTGTGTTCATATTGTAGCGATGTGTAGAGTGTGTGTGTGTTGGTAAGGGGCGTGTGTGTGTTTGTGTGTGTGTGTGTTTAGAGTGTGTGGTATGGTGTGTATATCGCCGCCCTTGTCCACCAGACTCAATGTTGCACAGTGGGCAATTTAAATGTTTGTATTGTTTATTTTTTTATGATTTCTGCATAAAAAATAAATAAATTGTAAACATGAAGCCATAGTAAAGGAGAAAGGGGAAGACCTGACTGCAGAATACCTGCCTGCAGAATCGCTCCATCTAGTGGACATATTTTGTTATTGCAGGAGTCAGGACAGAAAGTTCAGGCCAAGGCTAATAAATATAAAAATTGTTCGGAGCTGTATGAGCATCACAAAAACATGAAACTCAAGAAAATTACTCAGAAGCAGTTGTTCTTTCTCCCTAAAATTCTTGGGCACATTAGGACTTTCCACTTGTTGGATATAAGTATCTTATGTTTGCTCAAAATTATATGTTGCCATAGCAACACTATTCAACGTAGCAAAAAGTCACAAAAAGTTTACAGTGTGACATCAGCCGTGTCTTCCAATTATTGTGCCTGATTTTGAAGCCAATTAGCTGAAAATTAGCCACAAAAGAATTTAATTTCTGAAAGTAGACACTTTCTGCTGCCAGTTGGTGGCGCTATGACTGAGACTCACGGGACGCATGTCACTGTGAGCAGGGTTCTTCTCTTAACCTACAGCTGAGATTTGATGAACGTCACACAATGTATACAGAAGTTATTATCCACTTCCTGTTTCCTGTTATTCGGTTTAAGGGCTCGCCACGGCCGACCCGTTTAAGATATCAACCAGTCCTTTGCAATATTAGATCCTCAATGTCTTGAGATTATATTAGACCCTGTTTGGTTAAAAACATATGAATCCTGTAAGAGTAGTATATCACATTCCAATGGGTGCGTTTTTCAAACAACGCAAAATAGCCGACTTCCTGTTCAGCGGATTCCATGACATGGGGTATGCAAGTTGTTCACCTTAATGAGATATAGGTTTATACTGGGTCTCGTTCATATATGTGAAAGTTGATATTAGTAATGCAGCTTAAACTTTACAAAGTTCCAGGGGGCGCTGTACAGGACCTGTGGCACGCCCGGGGTCCAGGCTCTCAGGCCTTCCTCATAATCAGTTTATGTCTACAGTCATCAAATTTTGGAACATCAAATAATTTTCTTTGAGTTTTTCTTGAGTTAAATCGTCACCATAGCAACACGATTCAAATAATAAAAAAAAAATCCTCCACGATTTCAAATGACCCATGTCTTTTCATTATTCTGACTGATTTTGAAACAAATCAGGTGAAAGTAAAGGACAAAATATTACTGATTTCCAAAAGTGACACACTTCCTGCTGCTAGTTGGTGGCGCTATGACATAGACTCATGATTGTCATATGATGTGATCAGCTTCCTACTCTTAACATACCTGTAAAGTTTCATGTACATAACTTAATGTACACAGAAGTTATTAGCCACTTCCTGTTTAATTTTATTCATTAATTTTAAAGTGTTGCCATGGCCGAACCATTCGAGATATCAACAAGCCCTCCACAATTTTTCATCGGGAATCTGTTTAGATCATATTTGCCTGGTTTGGTGGCATTTGTATAAATTCCCTAGAAGGACTATATCACATTCCATTGGGTGCGTTTTGCAAACAACTCAAAATAACTCACTTCCTGTTGATTAGACCTGATGACATGCAGCGCGAAATTTGTTCAGTTTGATGAGATCTAAATGTTCACTGAATTTTATAAGTATACGTGCAAGTGTGTCTGAGCTATAAGGCAAGACTCTCTAGGGGGCGCTGTGCGGGGCGTGTGCGATGCCCCGGGCCGAGCCCCACCGAGGACCTGTTAGCAAATTTTGGTGAGTTTTTGAGTATGTTAAGACCCCCGAAAGTGCCCGGATGATTGAAAGAAAAATAATTTAAAAAATAATAATAATAATAATAATTCTTAGAAGAACAATAGGGCCCTGCGCACTAGTGCTTGGGCCCTAATTAACAAGTAAGACAAATAAAACACAGAGATGGAAAGTAACAAATTACATTTACCCGCATTACCCATTGATTATTGCTTTGCCCCTTTGGTTTGGTTGGTCTTTGTATATATTTGTAGATAATTTCATGGTATGTTTGTGCACTCAGCAGTAGTAGGGGCGTAGCTGGCATTTATTTTGCGAAGAGGGAATTTATTCACTGTTTTTGGTTTAGGGAGTCAGGGAAGGTACCTGTATTTTTGTTTGTGTTGTTGTTTTTTTTGCAGGTAATCTAGCTACTAAATATAAATACTATTTAGTTTATTATTTTGGCCTGGGTACACCCTGACACTGATCCTCCCCTGAAACTGATCCTCCTCCTCCTCAAAATAACGACAACCGTTTCCTTCCTAGACATTTTGTATGAACAGAAGCTCAGAACGTCTTCTTTTCCTGGACCTTTTGTCCGCATCACAATTAACTGAAGTTCAGCACGTCTACTTTCCTTGTTTTAATCTTTAATATTTAAGTGAAATATATTTAGCGTATATGCCTAACTATTCCTTTTTATGGACAGGTGTATTACGAAGTGAAGAATTGTTCAGTTAGTGTTAACTATGTGAAAGTCCTGATTCATGAATATGCCAACATACAGTACAGACCAAAAGTTTGGACACACCTTCTCATTCAAAGAGTTTTCTTTATTGTGTTTATTATTGTGTTCTTTAGCCCAAACAAGTCTCTTCTGCTTGTTTCCTGTCCTTAGCAGTGGTTTCCTAGCAGATATTCTACCATGAAGGCCCGATTCACACAGTCTCCTCTTAACAGTTGTTCTAGAGATGTGTCTGCTGCTAGAACTCTGCGTGGCATTGACCTGCTCTCTGATCTGAGCTGCGGTTAACCTGCGATTTCTGAGGCTGGTGACTCGAATGAACTTATCCTCCGCAGCAGAGGTGACAATTGGTCTTCCTTTCCTGGGGCGGTCCACATGTGA
The DNA here is from genome assembly GCA_013621035.1 of Clarias magur. Classification (NCBI taxonomy): domain Eukaryota; kingdom Metazoa; phylum Chordata; class Actinopteri; order Siluriformes; family Clariidae; genus Clarias; species Clarias magur. The sequence goes on from QNUK01000681.1 coordinate 79,561, forward strand.
GCCAGTTTCTTTGTAGCGCTTGATGGTTTTTGTGACTGCACTTGGGGACACTTTGAAAGTTTTCCCAATTTTTTGGACTGACTGACCTTCATTTCTTAAAGTAATGATGGTCACTCGTTTTTTTTCTTCACTTAGCTGCTTTTTTCTTGCCATAATACAAATTCAACTTCTTTGAATGAGAAGGTGTGTCCAAACTTTTGGTCTGTATTGTATATCTGCTCATCTTTTTTGAACTACGCTAAAATGCCTCATCCCACCCCTGCTGTAACTCGATAACTTTTACTCTGAGTAAATTTTTTATGAGCTATTTTTTACTTTTACTTTTATAATGGTAACTTTACTTGTACTTCAGTAAAATTTCACTAAAGTAACAGTACTTTTACTTGAGTACAAAATTTTTGTACTCTTTCCACCTCTGCACACACATGCGCATGCACACATACATACAGATCTGGCCATTAAGAACGCACATTTCGAGAAAAGGGATTTCGCGCGCTTCTACTGCAGCTCGCGGGAAGCTGTGAAAATGCTGTTCATTACCTGTAGTGGCAGTCGTGTTTCAATCTGAAGTATTGTGTGTCTACTGAAGCCAAACATGTGTTCTCTCTCTTAGGCGCCCATTGACAGTAAGCGACAGAGGTCATAAACGTGTCAAGCTCAAACTTTAAATACTGATAAGTATTTATTCTTAATTTTCTTCTCTTCGGCAATACTCTCCTCTCCTACTTATTTGACTGCGTTTTCTCCATTCAGAATTATTATCATTAATAGTAGTAGTGAAAACTACTGCTGATTAACTATCTCTGCAGTGGTTAAAACAGTAACCAGTAACAGTTAAAATAACCCAGCACTTTAACATTTAACCCAGCAGTTTTTAGAGTGTAACATTCCATTTGTAAAATAGCATAGGTGAAATCATAGGTTGTGTATAGAGTGATTTAAAAACAATACAACAAAGCTTATGGTAAATAAATTCTCAGACTCTTCCACTTGCAGGTATTAAAAAATAGTAACTGTCAATTTTAGAATCCGTAGAAGCTCAGTGGTCTGCACAAAACCTCTCGCGGGGGAGCCTTTCCCTGAAATCACGATTTTCATGGGGGTGGGCATCTCGGTTTATTCTTACAGATGTACAGTACCTATTTACAGTATATGGAATTTTATGGGGTTGTCACTGAACGATTTACCCTGACAAAGAGCAATATAAGAATAGTGCCAGCTGGCACACATTAAAAATAATTCGGCATCTATTTAGAGTCTAATTTGTTTCTAAACTTGTGCTACTGCTGTTTGCTTACAATATTTGTTAATTAAAAATTTGTATTCAAATGAGGCTTGGGCTCCGAGATGTTGAGCCTACTGTACGTAGTCTAATCAGAGCTCAACCGTCCGTTCGAGTGTAATTCATAAATTATGTTTATAATAATGAAATGAGATGCCCTAAATCGTGCTTTAAATTTAATCTACAAGTCATTTCAAACCCGCGGCTCGCAGTTTCACTTTACAAAAGGCAGTTTTTTTTTATCAAAAGGTGATAAACGCATGCGATTTATCGATAAAAATGCAGACATGCTGCATTGATGGATGGATGTTGTTGATCAATAATGATTATTATTATAATAATGATAATTAAATAAATAGCTGTCCATCTTTTTGTGTTTATCTTTTCTGTTTATTATACACCTCTGCACCACTACCTTTAGTAAAGGTACCGTAGCAAGAGAGAAAAAAATGATTCAGCAGGTGAGAAGAGATTCAGCAGATATCTTCTGACACAGTGCTGGCTCTGAAGGACTATATTCGACAAGAATATAGAGAATATAAATTGTATTTATAATAAGATAATTAATAAAAAAATAAAATTATATCAAATCATTCACAGCTGAAGTAGTTAAATATGCTTATATTGAAGATACGTAGGTTATATTTTACATGTACATTTGTGTATATGTGTGTTGTATATATGTGTGTACAATTGTATATATGTGTGCAAAAAGACGAAGTACAACAAAGAATACGAAAGTGTATATTCTTTAATAAAGTTAGCCTAAAACAATATAGTATCCAATGCTGAAGGAAACATGATTTTGTTTTATTTTTAGTCTATTTAGGCTATTCAGTGCTGAGTTACTGTAATCCCTCTTCTCACCTTTCCTTCGTGATAGGTGTGAAGTTATCAAACAGTTTCATTGATGGGGGAATTGGCAGAATTGAGGACTTTAAAACAAATTAACAAGCAGGCATCTCTGCCTAAAATGTGTTTAGCCAGCAAAACATAAACATAAATAGAAACAATTAAAAAGTTTAATGGTATCAATTAAATCAGACTTTATAGTTGGATTTGATATTTTGAGTGTAAGTCATAAAATCTCATAGGTGTGTGTGCGCGGAGAGTTTGTGTACATGTGCGCGCGTCTCATAGGTGTGTGTGCGCGCGCATTTCATTTGTAGTTGTTTGAGCAGTTAGTAGTATAAATAGATGTGTTACTGTTTCATATGTGTGTGCATGAGTGAAGTTTGATTTAAGCCCTATACGGCGCCTCATAATTTAGGGCATCTCTTTTCATCATTATGAACATAATATGAAGCACATATACACACATTCATCATAAAATATTATTATTGTAAAACAAAATTCATGTTTGCTTCAGCAATGGACACTATTGTTTTAGACTAATTATACACAATTCTTCGTTGTACTTGGTCTGGCTTTTAGATAAAGTCCTTCCATGCTCCGTGTCACGCGCCAAATTGCAGAATCTCGCGGGGGGAAAGCGCGCATTCTTAATGGCCAGATTTGTACGTAGGTTATATTTTAAAGTACTGTACAATTGCAAGTAAATTGCAAACTGCATGTAATGTAAAATATGAATAAAACAGTATTAGACACACATATATGATATGGTAGTATATACTGTACAATGAAAAAGCTATTTACACATGAGTGCTAAAATGTAAAGCAAACGCAATTATTAATTTATTGTGTATATTTAACTTCATTCAGCTGTTTAAGTTACATGAAAAAATAATGTGCCTCCCAGCCCATTATTATTTTCTGTTCAAATTTAAAGATGCACACACGTGTGCAAAAAGACGAAGTACAACAAAGAATATGAAAGTGTATAATCTTTAATAAAGTTAGCCTAAAACAATATTATCTCCAATGCTGAAGCAAACATGTTTTTGTTTTAGTCTATTCGCTCAATCCAACGCGACAGCGTGCTCCGAGGTGAACACCTACAGACCCCAGTTACTGTAATCCCTCTTCTCACCTTTCATTCACAATAGGTGTGAAGTTATCAAACCAGTTTCGTTCATGGGGGGAATTGGAAGAATTGAGCGGTTTAAAAAGAATTAACAAGACCGTGCAGATGTCTCTGCCTAAAATGTATTTCACCAGCAAACCATAAACATAAATAGAAACAAATAAAATGTTTAATGGTATCAATTAAATCAGACTTCATAGTTGGATTTGATACTTTGAGTGTAATTCATAAATTTACTGAATATATTCAGATTTTGTAAAATAATGAAACCTGTTTCCTTCCTGGACCTTTTGTCCGCATCACAATTAACTGAAGTTCAGCACGTCTACTTTCCTTGTTTTAATCTGTAATATTTAAGTGAAATACATTTTGCGTGTATGCTTAAATATTCCTTTTTATTTATGGACAGGTGATGTATGTTTGATCTGCATTATTGCAAGAGGCGATGACTTTCTAGGGGAGTATGTCTGCAGTTTTTATTTTCAGCGGTTGTCAAATAATGGATGAAATAATTATTCAATGCTGGACACAAACAGCAATGAAGCCATGTTTCTTTAATTCTTTTTAACAATGGATGTAGTTGTGAAGCAGATTTATAGAAATAATTCTGGCAAAGTGTGGAAATCAATGTTTGTCCACCATGCCCTTCAACTATATTGCACTTACTGTATTTTTTTTTAAATAACCTAAATGGTGCTTCTAGCATCTTGTAATGCCTACTGTATATCTTCACAGGTTTGAGTTTTGTATTTCAAAATGACCTTTATGGTAATATTACAATAAAAAAATTCCCTTAATGACAGAACTAAACATATCACAAGTCCAAAGTCAACACAGCAATCTACAGGAGCAATATACAGTATGTTTATCATCGGTGCCCATACACACTGTTTGTTTTATTTTGGTTTAGTTTTACAAATACAGCTATATAATTATAGGCGGATATTTTTATGTCGTCAGTTGCAGCTCATAGTCCTTGTATTCATGTTTTTGTTTTAATTTTATGTAAAAAAAAAAAAAAAATGAATGATTGAAATCATGTAATCTAGTTCTCTTACTGTGCTAAATGTTTAATCTATGCTAATGGGATTACTAAGATATTTTAATATAGGGTCTTTTAATATAGTCCATAGCTCTTTTTTCCAAAAATGGGTTGGACTTTACAAATGCCCCTAGATTGTTTTCAGAATTATCGAGAATTAGAGAAATAAAATACATTTCTAAATGTTTTACAGTACAGGATGCGTCTCATAGCTGCAATATATTATACTATAACCATATTATACCAAAGAAGATTAGAAATACCCAAACTAAAATACCTTCGATGTTTGAACAATTACAGAGACATCACTGCCAGCGGCAGGTTTTCAGAAATTCTTTCCGTGATGAGACTGTGTTGGGCGGGGGACATGAGGCATGTACACACGTGGACAAAATTGTTGGTACCCTTCGGTCAATGAAAGAAAAACTCACAATGGTCACATAAATAACTTTAATCTGACAAAAGTAATAATAATAAAAAATTCTATGAATGTTAACCAATCAAAGTCAGACATTGCCTTTCAACCATGCTTCAACAGAATTATTAAAAAAAAAAAAAAACTCTGGAACAGGCCTGGACAAAAATGATGGTACCCCTAGAAAATACTGAAAATAATGTGACCAAAGGGACATGTTAATTCAAGGTGTGTCCACTAATTAGCATCACAGGTGTCTACAATCTTGTAATCAGTCAGTGGGCCTATATATAGGGCTCCAGGTAGTCACTGTGTTGTTTGGTGACATGGTATGTACCACACTCAACATGTACCAGAGGAAGCGAAGGAAAGAGTTGTCTCAGGAGATTCGAAAGAAAATTATAGACAAGCATGTTAAAGGTAAAGGCTATAAGACCATTTCCAAGCAGCTAGATGTTCCCGTGACTACAGTTGCACATATTATTCATAAATTTAAGATCTATGGGACTGTAGCCAACCTCCCTGGACGTGGCCAAGGGAGGAAAATTTATGACAAATCAAAGAGACGGATAATCCGAATGGTAACAAAAGAGCCCAGAAAGACTTCTAAAGAGATCCAAGGTGAACTTCAAGGAACATCAGTGTTAGATCGCACCATCCGTCGTTGTTTGAGCCAAAGTGGACTACATGGGAGACAACCGAGGAGGACACCATTGTTGAAAACAAAACAGAAAAAAGACAGACCAAGGCACATCAGCTCTATGTTCACAGACGGAAAAATGAAGCATATCAAGAAAAGAACACTGTCCCTACTGTGAAACATGGAGGAGGCTCTGTTATGTTCTGGGGCTGCTTTGCTGCATCTGGCACAGGGTGTCTTGAATCTGTGCAGGGTACAATGAAATCTCAAGACTATCAAGGGATTCTACAGAGATATGCAGGCCAGTGTCAGAAAGCTGGGTCATGGGTCTTGCAACAGGACAATGACCCAAAACACACAGCTAAAAATACCCAAGAATGGCTAAGAGGAAAACATTGGACTATTCTAAAGTGGCCTTCTATGAGCCCTGACCTCAATCCTATTGAGCATCTTTGGAAGGAGCTGAAACATGCTGTCTGGAAAAGGCACCCTTCGATCCGGAAACAACTGGAGCAGCTTGCTCATGAGGAGTGGGCCAAAATACCTGCAGAGAGGTGCAGAAGTCTCATTGACATTTACAGGAATCGTTTGATTGCAGTGATTCCCTCAAAAGGTTGTGCAACAAACTATTAAGTTAGGGGTACCATCATTTTTGTCCAGGCCTGTTCCATGAGTTAATTTTTTTAAATAATTCTATTGAAGCATGGTTGAAAAGCAATGTCTGACTTTCATTGGTTAACATTCATAGAATTCTTATTTATTATTACTTTTGTCAGATTAAAGTTATTTCTGTGACTATTGTGAGTTTTTCTTTCATTGACCGAAGAGTACCAACAATTTTGTCCACGTGTGTACATGCCAAATTTCCGAAAACGTTGGGGCATTTTTTTTTTCTAAACAGACGCTATCTTTAATAACCGATGGAGTTTTTGAGCTATACACACATGCATTCTTCCCTAAACTCTTAAAACTACACTTTGCAACACAATAGCAGTAATATTTTGAACATTTTGCAGTCTGTTTGAAGAAACCAGAGAATATAGAATAAAACAGTTGTTGGGTCAAAATAACTCAACCAGGTTTTACAGAAACATCATTTTTAGAGTGTATTTTTTGAGTTATTCTAATGTTCTATTCTGAAAGTCTATTTTTCCAGTTATTTCTATATTTAAAGTTTAATGTCTTTAAATGTAAAAAAAATTTAAATAACAACAATAAACCAATACAAATAGATGGTATATAACAGTTAATTCTTTGTACAAATAAAATTGTTAGCTAGTGAACTTTTCTGTCTAAACATTTAACCATTTTTTAAAACTCATTATTGTATAGTAAATGTCAATAGATCTTGTACTGATTTTTTTGTATTTGTTGTATAAAGTACTCTGATGTGGAGTACCATGACTAGTATTTCTTCGATACAACATATGACTTTTTTATGACTTAAGGTCAAATCATATTTAAAAACTGCGTCGAATGAAAATGTCACTTTGCACCACATGGCGTTTGTTTCATGAATGACACGTAATGCGACTGATTTATTTTGCCGTTTTGCCGAGACAGAGAGGGTGGTGGTAATAGACATTCCCCTTGACTAACTACTGTAAGACACCATTAAGTTGCTTATCCAGTTTCAAATCACTGTCCAGTAAAACATCCAAGTTTCTAGTAGTTGGTTTTACATATGATTTAAAGGAACATGACACTATGGTTCAATTGTATCAAAAATCTTTTTAAAAATTGAGGATAGATAACATCAGTATAGGCTACATTCTGCATTCTAGTCTTTAACTAGTCTTAATGCCAAATGCAAGATTTGTCAGATTTAAAAAAATTTTATTTTGGTGGGGGAAAAAAAGCCTGGCTCTGCTCTCTCAGCTAATCCTTCAGTTAATTTTTCTTGATGAAACATTCAATTATGGCAAGTGTCTGATTAGTTACACCTTGCAACCACCTTTACCTTATTTTCTTATCTTGAGTTATTTTGGCTGTATGTGTAGGGTCAATGTTTTAATGAAATAAAAAAAATTCTCCAGATTTATGCCCTGCCCCAAAATACAAAAATATATGGATAAATGCACATACACACATTCCATATGACAAGTTTACAAAGTTCTTATTCACTGGTAATACAGATTCTACAGTATATACACTAAAACCAGATTTTTAAATCGCACTATTAGAAAAGCTCAAGAGTTGATTTAGTAATAGTTTTTTTATTTCTATTAATATGTCAAACATACATGGAGCCTCGGTTTGCGAGTGTTCCGCAAGACAAGCAAAAATTTAAAATAAATTTTTACTTGAAAATCGTCTCCCCTGCTCGGTCTTAGTGCGTGTCTCTCACTGGTATAATCAACGCATGACCACATGCGTAAAACATTTTTTATTTTGTGTTTGTATGCGTGTGTGTACAGCGCGTATGTACTGTATATTATAACACGTGCTTGTGCGCGTGTAAAGCAAAAGCAAGTCCTATTAGAGAGTTTAAAGATCCATTCTCTCTCTGTCTCAGCCTGCACTTTGTGCGCATGCGTGTCATTGAACATTCCCTTCTCACACACGCACACACCCCTTCTCCTCTTGCCTTCACACACACACTCTGTGTGTACACTGTGTGCTCAATCGAGTGTCATCGAGAGAGATCTTTTGTTTATTTTCCAGATAAAACAGTGTTTCCATCAATGTGTGTGTGAAACTCAAATAAGAGGAGGAAGTGTTACTGTGTAAGATGAGAAGGGTGAGCGGGAATTGTCTCATTTCTTCTCTAATCTTGCTTTAGCTTCACACACATGCAAACACACACACACACACACACACACATACACACAAATGGAAATGCTTATCTGTCGCGACGTTTTTCTTTTTTTTTTTTTTTAAGTGAAGGTTAATTAGTTTTATTATTACTTAATTTTTTTATTAATTATTTTTATGTATTTATTTTTTGGGCAGAGTGACAAATAATTTGAGTTTTCATTATTTCATATGGGAAAATTTGCTTTGATTTATGAGTGTTTTGATATACGAAAATTCAGGGTAGAATTTCACACCTATGTTTTGCAGATGTCAGCTTGTCACAAGTGGTGAAGAAAACATCTGTCTTAGAAGAGGATTACAGTGGAAAGAAGAACGAGGGCCTCACCTCCCTTCACTACAGTCCGACTGTGTCCCCACGGCGTTCCCCAGATAAAGGTGACTTTTGACTTCACAAATTGATGGCAAATTGCCTTCAATTTGTGAAGATTTCTTTGGTTGGAGAACTATTTGCATTGGTTGTAGTTTCTTTTTTTATTTTCTTTTTAGCTAAATTGGTGAAAAAGCATTGAGGAAACTTTAAGCACCATCTAGCTGCTCAACATCCTAACACAGTTTGCCTACTCTTCTAGTGAGTGTGACTGATCTGCAAGACTGTAGTCACCTGAATCTTCCAAGCTCACAGCAGTCTTTTCCCAAGGAGGAGAATAGAAGCTCTGCAGTAGACAACAACAGTGTCCATGACAGCTATGGCATAGGTGGGAAATAAGTTGCTTTGGATTCTCTTAGCAAGTTTAAAAGATGCACGTTAGCAAGGCCACAGGCTAACAAAGGGCTCAGTCCAAAGCGCAGCGCATCAATGCTTTGATTGATCAGTGCTAGCACTAAAAAAGTGCTTTATCTAATAATAAAGTATAGCCAAAAGTTTTGAGTGACACAAATCACAAGATCTGCTGTCTCAGTTTTTATGATGGCAATTGGCATATAGAGGGTATGCACATGATGTCAGAATACAGAAGTCACTGCCGCTACACCACCTTTGAGTGACAAAAAGCTCTGGCCATGCAGAGTATGATAGCCATGACCTGTGGAAACTTAAAAACGCATCAGAAATGGGAAAAAGCTGTTTTCAGCAAAAAATTGGAGATATCTTTTTACAGACGGCAAAACATGGATTTGTGGTAGTCATTTTGCGTTATGTCTAGACTAGACTAGTCGTCTATTAAATATGTAGCATATTTTATTCATATAAAGCATTTGTTAAAAAACACCCATAATGAGCCCTGTGGAGAGGGGAGATAATGTTAAAAAGGGGAGAGAATGTTAGCTAGCCAGATGACAATTCCAAAAAGCCTCCAGGTCTCCTGAAGTTGATTGAGCTACGGGATACCACTGGTGCAAAGCTTGCTCTGGAATGGCAGCAGGCAGGTGTTGGTGTATCTGCACGCACAGTGAGTTGAAAAATTTAGGAGGATGAAAAAATTTGCAGCAAAGAAGCCAATTCTTGTAATTATACTTTAGTATAAAACCACTGAAGCAGCAGACTTTGTGAAAATTAATATTTGTGTCATTCTCAAAATATTTGGCCACAACTATAATCAATGTTCTGTGTTAAAGGATTATTTTTTAAGCTAACAGTTTGACAGCAAAATGAAAACTCGATCTTTGCAGATTTTTTTGTGGGTTTTGTGCATGGAAGGAGTGTTAAAAAGCACAAATGGCAAATTGTTTTGTCAAAATGTTTGGTTTATATCATTGTGAATTTTGTGTGATTTTGCAAAAAGCTGTAACTTCATCTCCCATAGCCAGCATCTGTGTTTGTGTACTCATGCTTTGATCATGTTTTTGTAGTGAGTCACTGGCAGCACACTAGGACATGTTGAGTTAACTATTTTAATTACAAGGACTGCTGATGGTCATGAGAAACATTAAAAATAATGCCCAAAATTCAGTTTACAGCATTATCTGCCTTCTACTCTACCAGTTATACCTTGGTAGTTATTAACAGAATCTTATTATAGTACAGGGATGGACCATAAAGAACGATTACATTAGATTAGATTCAGCTTCATTGTCGTAGGACAAAGTACATGTACAAAGCCAATAAAATACAGTTTGCATCTAACCAGATGCACATAAGGGGCCTATTTACAATAACAAATGTAGTAAAATGGTTCATTTCTATGGGTGTTATGAGTGATTTATGTACAGAAGGCACAGTAGGTAATAAGGATATGATATATGTGGTAATATTCAGTATATCTGTGCAAACATTGATTATGCAGTGGAGAGAGGACACGTCAAGAATATAACATGCGAAACATAATATACACATGAGCATATATATAAATGTCAGTATGGTATATACATATAAATATTTAGGTTCATAATACAGTATATCTGTCTCTGTGTCAAAGCCCCCCACGCTACAAACTCTTTACTATATATATATTCCGGCCTATTTTTATAGTGCCTTTCGTCTCCAAGCCGGTGAGTGGAAATGGGGAGTTTGGGATTTTGGAAATGGAGGATTACGGCGCCCCGCCCCCGTTTCCTGTCTATTGTTGTTGGCCATGAACTTTCTCACCTAGCACTTCATAGAAAATTTAAATCATTGATGCCCACAAAGCAGGAGAAGGTTGTCTTCATAAATTGTTTTTCAGGTACCAATTTCCTCAGTTGAGGAAGCACTGAGAAACAGTGGAGGTCAAGATTTTTTTGAGACAAAAATCCCACTGTTATGCATGGGGGTGGATCGATCATGCTTTGGTTTTATTGCATCCAATGGAACGGGAAACATTTTATAGGGAAAAATTTATTCAATTAAATTCCAACAAATTCTAGAAGCAAACAAAACATGTAAATGCACAAATAAATGTATAAATGCACACTCCTGAACAAAATCTTAAGACCAGGAAAAATAATACAAGTATTCACTCTTCGCACTTGTGGTTCATAACCAGGTTGTAAGTACTTCTTCAAAATGCCAAAAGAAGAAACAAGAGCAAGAAACAAAAATAGAGAGTAGTCAATTAATTTAAGAACTGCATTTAAACTCAAAAAGGCTGTTCATCAGCTGATCAAAAGTTTAAGACCATAGTCTTTAAAGTTAAAATCTATGCAAAAATATGGCTTTAATGGCTTTTAAGGTCGATCCTCAACCCAGATTAAGGCTCTTACTGATGCTGACTGCAGTCCAATACCATAAGATGGCATCTTCAAGAGAAGGGCTTAAAGAACAAAAAATGTCTTCAAAAGCCATGTCTCCTCCCACACCACAAACTTGCCCATTTGTGATTTTCAAGGGAACACCAAACATGGGACATTAAAAGATGGATGAAAGTTTTATTCTCAGAGGAGAAAAGAATTATCTGGATGTTCTTGATGGCTTCCAACAATACTGGCATCCATCATGATTTGGGGTGCTTTTTCTTCAAAAGGAAAATGGAGCTTCAGGTTGTGCAGGGGAGTTAAATGCTAGCTAGCTATGTGGACATGTTGCAGCAGGCATCACTCTTGACTGAGGGCCCTCATCTGTGTGGTAATGACAGGGTCTTTTAATAAGACAATGCTACAGTTCACAATGCCCGTCTGACGAAGGACTTCTTTCAGGACAATAACATTGCACTTCTGGACCATCCTGTGTGTTCCCCTGATCTAAATCACCTTGAGAATGTTTGGGGATGGATGGCAAGGGAAGTTGGCAAAAAACGGATGTCAGTTACAGACTGTGGATGCCCTTCGTGAAGCCATCTTCACTATATGGAGCAACGTTCCCACCAGCCTCCTGGAAACAGTTACGTCAAGCATGCCGAAACGAGTGTTTGAAGTTATTAACAAGAACGGTGGTGCTACTCACTAGTGAGTCCTTTATTTACACTTTTAATTCTGTTGTGAGTATTTTCGGGCTACGGTCTTAAACTTTTAATCAGCTGATGGAACAACCTGTTTGAGTTTAAAATGTAATTTTCAATAAATTGCCAGTTTTTTTTTTTTTTTTTTTTTGTCTTTTGCTCCTTTTTCTTCTTTTGACATTTTGAAGCAGTTCTTACAACCTTGGTAACTTGGTATGCAGGCAATCTGAAAGACAAGCAAAATTTATAAACAAGTGTAAACTTTTACAAACAACAAAACAAACAAGGTCTTGATATTCAAATACTTCAGTACGCATATGCTTTGTCTGCTGAGCGTCTCTCTCATGCTGTGAGATTGAGAGTAATTATCTCCCATTCTCAGTCGCAGTGCTCACTCAGTTGTATAGTCGATATCTGTGTGCCTGTGTACTGTTTACTACAACATTGTGACCGCGTGTGTGTGTAAAGCATTTTTTGTTAGTTTTTTTGTTTGTTTGTAGTGACTGTTCTTTAACTGTTCTTTAACTAATCATGGCAGACACTCTTTTGCCAGCAGGTTATGTTCATAGTATTCAGCATGTATGTCAGTGACTAGAGTGACTCATATTTATCGCATTACACATCTGTGCAGTTGAGGGTTGAGGGCCTTGCTCAAGGCCCAACAATGGTGCTAGGATTTGAACCCTCCAGTAGTCCAATGTCTTGACCACTAAGCCTCTTACTGATTACAGAAGTGATACAATTTTCTGTTTACTTTCAGTTTTTGCTCTGAAATCTGCTGTGGTTTGCCTATATCATTAACATTCAAAGCTTCTATAAAAGAAGAATATGCATCAGTTATCGAGTTAAATGATTTTTCATAGACAATCTTATGTGCCAGAGGAACATACATTTGTGATCACTGATCAGTGCTTATTTGTGCTGTGATACACTTTGATGGCTGCAGGCAAATTGTCCAACTTGGATTCAAGCCACCAAAAGTCTCCTTCACATTCCAACATACTCATCAACTGCTCAGTAGACTGCATGCATTCAAGAACAAAAGCCAGAAGTCAAATGCAGTCACTTCACACTGCCTCAGAAACCTGTAAGCCCTGCACAAGGTAAAGCACCCCTCTCCATATAAATCTCATACTCTCTGTTTTTTTATTTATAAATGTCATAACATTTTGCATTAGATCTGCAAAAGCTTATACAGTATACTGTATATAGTGTATGAAAACTGTTGAGAATGTGCACTTCATTCCTGAAAGTGTAAATCAGTCAGAATTCAAAATAATAACGAGGTATCTAGCAAAGAGTCAGATTTAGAAGTATGGTAAGATTACATGCATGCAAGGGTTAAATAGGATGTTCTATGCAATAATGCTTTAATCATTAATAATTTCTGTGTCTCCAGAGTATGTTTGGCATCATGTCTAATTTGACCAGGCTTAGTCTGACAAATGTCTAAAAACACACAGCTTAAATACAGACACCTTCTGGGATCTGTCCACACTAAGGCCGACAAAACACAATAGGAGATGCCTATTTAGCAATTCTTCACACAAGAAGGTCATGATCATATTCCAAAAATAAGACGTTTACATGTCATGAAGTTACAGTTAGTCATAATGACTAAACCAAAATTAACATAATCAAATAAACAAAAAAGACAAGAAAAACATCCCACATTAAAAAAAAAAATCTAATATGGTATGTAAATTGTATGTCTAGAATAGTTTGTGTCTTAGACTTTCACACTCCTTGAACTGCATCAACACTGTCTCAAATTGAGATGGTTTAATGGATTGACCTACACAAATAGTACAGTCATGGCCAAAAGTTTTGAGAATTACATAAATATTGGAAATTGGAAAAGTTGTTGCTTAAGTTTTTATAATATCAATTCGCATATACTCCAGAAGAGTGATCAGATGAATTGCATAGTCCTTCTTTGCCATGAAAATTAACTTAATCCAGAAAAAAAACTTTGCACTGCATTTCACTGCTGTCATTTAAAGGACCTGCTGAGATCATTTCAGCAATCGTCTTGTTAACTCAGGTGAGAATGTTGATGAGCACAAGGCGGGAGATCATTATGTCAGGCTGATTGGGTTAGAATGGCAGACTTGACATGTTAAAACGAGGGTGATGCTTGAAATCATTGTTCTTTCATTGTTAACCATGGTGACCTGCAAAGAAATGCATGCAGCCATCATCGCGTTGCATAAAAATGGCTTCACAGGCAAGGATATTGTGGCTACTAAGATTGCACCTAAATCAACAATTTATAGGATCAACAAGAACATCAAGGAAAGAGGTTCAATTTTTGTTAAGAAGGCTTCAGGGCGTCCAAGAAAGTCCAGCAAGCACCAGGATCGTCTCCTAAAGAGGATTCAGCTGCGGGATCGGAGTGCCACCAGTGCAGAGCTTGCTCAGGAATGGCAGCAGGCAGGTGTGAGCGCATCTGCACGCACAGTGAGGCGAAGACTTTTGGAAGATGGCCTGGGGTCAAGAAGGGCAGCAAAGAAGCCACTTCTCTCCAAAAAAAAACATCAGGGACAGATTGATCTTCTGCAAAAAGTATGGCGAATGGACTGCTGAGGACTGGGGCAAAGTCATATTCTCGGATGAAGCCTCTTTTCCGATTGTTTGGGGCATATGGAAAAAGGCTTGTCTGGAGAAGAAAAGGTGAGCGCTACCATCAGTCCTGTGTCATGCCAACAGTAAAGCATCCTGAGACCATTCATGTGTGGGGTTGCTTCTCATCCAAGGGAGTGGGCTCACTCACAATTTTGCCCAAAAACACAGCCATGAATAAAGAATGGTACCAAAACACCCTCCAACAGCAACTTCTTCCAACAATCCAACAACAGTTTGGTGAAGAACAATGCATTTTCCAGCATGATGGAGCACCATCATAAGACAAAAGTGATAACTAAGTGGCTCGGGGACCAAAACGTTTAAATTTTGGGTCCATGGCCTGGAAACTCCCCAGATATTAATCCCATTGAGAACTTGTGGTCAACCCTCAAGAGGCGGGTGGACAAACAAAAACCCACTAATTCTGACAAACTCCAAGAAATGATTATGAAAGAATGGGTTGCTATCAGTCAGGATTTGGGCCAGAAGTTGATTGAGAGCATGCCCAGTCGAATTGCAGAGGTCCTGAAAAAGAAGGGCCAACACTGCAAATACTGACTCTTTGCATAAATGTCATGTAATTGTCGATAAAAGCCTTTGAAACGTATGAAGTGCTTGTAATTATATTTCACTACATCACAGAAACAACTGAAACAAAGATCTAAAAGCAGTTTAGAAGCAAACTTTGTGAAAACTAATATTTGTGTCATTCTCAAAACATTTGGCCACGACTGTAGTTTCATTGATGGTAATGGTTGGAAATCAGCCATATCAGTCTGCACTAAAAGGTGCAGATATTTTTTTATTTTTTTTTTTGCTGACCATCTATTTATTGGATTGATAAATAAACAAATGCCAGAAAAACTGAATTTTTCTGTATGTGGGATTTTTATGCTCTCTTTTTTTAATATTAAGAAATGTTAATTTTTAAGTAGTCTGTCCTCTGGGAGCCATCCATTAAAACTGAGATACCGTTAAAAAAATATATTTTCATATTTACATTTTTTAAATTATTATTATTTAATTCATTTAAGCTGATTTTCTTTTTAATATACATTTTCCTTGAGTTGACCATTAATGTCATTGTCTTATTAGTTCGTCCATGGTGAGGAACTTGGTGACGCAGGGCTCAAATTTTACTTCCTCGACCAGCGTAGAGGAGCTAACTTTGCCTGTTTCAGAAGTGGCTGACAGTGGCAGAGGAAGCTGGACATCCTGCTCCAGCAACTCTCATGACAATCTGCAAGTTCAACGCATGTCAGATATGATGAACCTCCAGCATCCTCAGAACGCTGACAATATAACACATGTGGATAATCTTCAGACCATAAACAGACATTTGAGAGATGACTCAGAGCTTAGTCAATCCAGACAGAGCTTGACTTCTTGCAACTCAGTCTCAGACAAGAATGAGGGAAACTGTGGCACAATTAAACATGGAGAGACAGTCAGTGAGCAACAAAGCATAGATACTGCATATAAAACGGTCACCTCCACCACAGAGAAAGGTCTCATAGGTGAGTTACTTATAACAAGTATACAAATTTAACAAGATGATTTTTCACAGATTCAGAAAACAACAGATTTTTTGTGCATTTCAATAATCACTTTCCTACCTGATACAAAGTACTCTTCTTGTCAAATAAAGTAAGCACAAAATTGCTGGAATTGCCTGGCAAAATTGCCTGACTGAAATAAATTTTTGGGAGCACACTGGCACAACAGGCGTTGATGCTTCACATTTATATAAATTTCTGCCCAGTCTGCAAACCAGAGGTCGTGATGGCAAGGAAAAATCTGAGGCGACTAGTAGAACAAATATTGAGTGTAACCAGACTCAAAAGGGAACCTATCCTCATCTGAGTGATAACTGATTGTCTAAATCATTGTGAATGGATGTGTTGAAGTAACTTATTTTTGAGTATCATTAGAGTTTAAGGATCTTTTCACACTTGGTCCCTTGCAGCCTTCAAAATTTGTTGAGAGCATTTAGTCAGCAATTTTTGTATATATATATATATGAACATTCCAAACAAACTCAGACCCCTCTGAAAACTGAACTGAGACCATCTCAGGAGTTCTGAATCATGGTCATGGTTTGCTTAACCTGTGAACACTGTAAGTGCTCCAGGTTAGCTTCGCTTTTTGCCATGGTATTTTGGCCTTATAGGCTTGTCGTAGACAGGTCATGTGCTGTTGCAATGGAAAAATGCCAGTGCATCTGCAGTGTTAAAGAAGTTAATTCTAGCCTTTCACATTTTTCACATTTTGTCACATTCGACCACCAACGTAAATGTATCGGATTTTTAGGTGATAGACAAACACAAAGTGGCATATAATTGTGAATTTAAAGGAAAATAACACATTTTCACAAAGTTTTAAAAATTCTTAACAAAGAAAAATCTGAAAATGTCTCATGTGTGTATTCAGCCCTCTACTCTTGATTCCACTAACTAACTAGATTCAATTCAATTTTATTTGTATAGTGCTTTTAAAAATCGTCATCATCGTAAAGCAGCTTTACACAATCAAAAGAATTATTTAAGTTTGTATGAAATGTGAATGTGTACAGGATGGGCCATTTATATGGATACACCTTAATAAAATGGGAATGGTTGGTGATATTAACGTCCTGTTTGTGGCACATTAGTATATGTGAGGGGGCAAACTTTTCAAGATGGGTGGTGACCATGGTGGCCATTTAGAAGTCGGCCATCTTTGATCCAATTTTTGTTTTTTCAATAGGAAGAGGGTCATGTGACACATCAAACTTATTGGAAATTTCACAAGAAAAACAATGGTGTGCTTGGTTTTAACGTAACTTTATTCTTTCATGAGATATTTACAAGTTTCTGACCACTTATAAAATGTGCTCAATGTGCTGCCCATTGTGATGGATTGTCAATGCAACCCTCTTCTCCCACTCTTCACACACTGATAGCAACACCGCAGGAGAAATGCCAGCACAGGCTTACAGTATCCGTAGTTTCAGGTGCTGCTCATCTCGTATATTCACACCATAGACAATTGCCTTCAGATGACCCCAAAGATAAAAGTCTAAGGGGGGCAAGATCGGGAGACCTTGGGGGCCATTCAACTGGCCCACGACGACCAATTCACTTTTCAGGAAACTGTTCATCTAGGAATGCTCCGACCTGACACCCATAATGTGGTGGTGCACCATCTTGCTGGAAAAACTCAGGGAACGTGCTAGCTTCAGTGCATAAAGAGGGAAACACATCATCATGTAGCAATTTCAAATATCCAGTGGTTTCCATTGATGAAGAATGGCCCCACTATCTTTGTACCCCATATACCACACCATACCATCACTTTTTTTGTTCCAACAGTCTTGGAGGGATCTATCCAATGTGGGTTAGTGTCAGACCAATAACAGTGTTTTGTTTGTTAACTTCACCATTCACATAAAAGTTTGCCTCATCACTGAACAAAATCTTCTGCGTGAACTGAGGGTCCTGTTCCAATTTTTGTTTTGCCCATTCTGCAAATTGTGTGCGCCAATCTGGTTCATCCTCATGGAGATGCTGCAGTAGCTGTAGTTTGTAAGGGTGCCATTTGTGTGTAGCTAATATCCGCCGAAGGGATGTTCGACTAATGCCACTCTCCAGTGACATGCGGCGAGTTCTACGCTGTGGGCTCTTGCTGAATGAAGCTAGGACAGCCACTGATGTTTGTTCATTAGTGACAGTTTTCATGCGTCCACATTTTGGCAAATCCAACACTGAACCACTTTCAAGAAACTTAGCAAGCAGTTTGCTAACTGTAGCATGGGAGATGGGTGGTCTCGTAGGGTGTCTTGCATTGCAATCTGCTGCAATGACCTGGTTACTGCGTTCACCAGATATCAACACAATTTCGATCCACTCATCATGTGTTAACCTCTTCGACATGTCAATGGCTATGAACAAAGAGGAACTTGTAAATAACTCATGAAAGAATAAAGTTACGTTAAAACCAAGCACATCATTGTTTTTCTTGTGAATTCCCAATAGGTTTGATGTGTCACATGACCCTCTTCCTATTGAAAAAACAAAAGTTGGATCCAAGATGTCCGACTTCAAAATGGCCACCATGGTCACCACCCATCTTGAAAAGTTTGCCCCCTCACATATACTAATGTGCCACAAACAGGACGTTAATATCACCAACTATTCCCCTTTTATTAAGGTGTATCCATATAAATGGCCCACCCTGTATTAATCAAAATGGTCATATAGTCAGATAGTCCCTGATGAGCAAGCCGAGGGCGACATTGGCAAGGAAAAACTCCCTGAGATGGCGGTAGGACGAAACCTTGAGTGGAACCAGACTCAACAGAGAACCCATCCTCATTTGGGTGAAACAGAAAGCTGGAATTGATTTGCATTCATACAGGCACTTCAGTATAACAGTTGTTAACAGATTGATGTTAATATGGAGTCCAGGTAGTTATTGGAAACTCAGGTAGACTTATAGGAAATTCCAGTCCTGAACTATCGAGCGACTGTAGCCAAGTCCGCAGAGAAACAGTTGTCAACATCAGTTGTGGCCAGAACCGTCTTCATAGCAGAGTGAAACATGTGAGTGAGACATCGGACGCATCCCAAAGAGACACACAGGACATCCATGTGACAAGATCTCCAACCAGTAGTGGGGCACCAGGATGAGTCAGACAGGTCCAGAGGGCAGAGGGGGTCTGGATCAATGGCAGCTCAGGAACGACATGTGTAGCTCGACAGAGAGAGGGAAAGAGAGAGTGGGGAGAGCAGAAGAGGAGAGATTAGTTAGGTCTCTAACAGTTAGGTATGGTCACAGTCACATAATGTATAAGGTGAATGAATATTTAGTGTAGACTGCAAGCAGTGACTCCGGTAGAACTAACTATAACAGCATAATTAAAGGGAGAGCCAGAAGGAAACACAGACATGAGGGCTGTGTAGATGTAAAGCAACCAATCACCACACTGTCAACAAACATGAGTGATCAGTGAGAGTGGGGAAGACAGCATCTAAACATACCAGTTCACCATAATACTCTAACGTCCATGAGTCCCCCAGATCTGCTCCTTTACCTAAGGCAAATTTATTTACAAAATGCATGGTTAAATAAATAGGTTTTTAGCCTAGACTTAAACACTGAGACTGTGTCTGAGTCCCGAACACTATTTGGAAAACTATTCCATAACTATGGAGCTTTGTAAGAAAAAGCTCTGCCCCCTGCTGTAGTTTTTATAATATGCTGTACGGACAAGCAGCCTGCATCCTTTGATCGATGTAGTCGTGGCAGAACATAAGACACTAACAGTTCTCTCAGACACTGCGGTGCAAGACCATTTAATGCTTCATATTACAAAAGTAGTATTTTAAAATCAGTGTGAAATTTCACAGGGAGCCAATGAAGTGAAGATAAGATAGGGGTGATGTGCTCGTATCTTCTGGTTCTAGTGAGGACTCTGATTGCTGCATTCTGAGCTAATTGAAACTTGTTTATGCACCTAGTTGAAAAACCAGACAGTAAAGCGTTGCAATAGTCCAACCTTGAGGTGATAAAAGCATGAACTTTTTTTTCTGCATCATTTAGTATATATTTTTTATATATTCCTTATCTTGGCAATATTTCTGAGGTGAAAGAATGCTTTCCTGGTGATATTGTCTGCATGAGCATCAAATTAAAGACCCAGGTCTTTTACTGTTGCACTCGATAGAACTGAAAGGGAATCTAAAATTAGTGTGATCTAAAATTTTAGATTTGAGATCACACTGTAATTGAGGGCTGTTCCCTTAATTCCTACTACATTTTCTAATCTGTGAAGGAGAACACTATGATCAATGGTGTCAAAAGCTGCACTGAGGTCGAGTAACACAAGCATTTACGCAACCCTGATCAGAGGCCAATATGAGGTCATTTACTACTTTAACGAGTGCTGTCTCTGTGCTGTGATGATGCCTAAATTCAGACTGATGCAGTTCATGCATATTATTTCTATGTAAATATTAGCATAGCTGCTCCACTACTATGTTTTCCAGCATCTTAGAGATAAAGGGGAGGTTTGATATCGGCCTTTAATTGGACAGCTGACCGGGGTCGAAGTCAGACTTCTTAATTATCGGTTTAATAACTGCTAATTTAAAAGATTTTGGAACATACCCAATGCTGAGTGAAGAATTAATTATTTTCAAAAATTATTTCTGTTTGAGAAAATGTGCCGGTATAGGATCTAATATGCAGGTTGATGAATTTGCAGAAGAAATTAGTGAAATTAGTTCTTTCTCTTCAAGGGGAGTAAAGTATTCCGATCTGACATGGTTAGTTTAATATCTGCATCAATTACATTGTCCGGTTTCAAAGCCTCAATTTTATGCCTATTGTTTACAATTTTATTATTAAAAAAGTCCTCACTACTGTATGTTGTTGTTGGGGAGATTTCTGCAGTCTTATTTCTGGTTAATTTGGCTATGGTATTAAATAAAAATCTAGGATTATTTTTGTTATTATCTATGTTGATCTAGCTTTTCTATAGTTCAGGATGCTCTCCTTCCATGCTATTTGAAATACCAACAATTTAGTTTGACCCCATTTACATTCTAATTTCTGAGCAGACTGCACGTGTGTGGCAGAAAACTAAAACCAGCCATGGTGGTGGGAGCATCATGCAATCTTACAAGAAGTGGAACCTTTGATTGCGATTAAAATGCTTTACTATACTGCAACAACGGCCTCCTTGAAGAAATAGGTTAAAAAGGCTTTACAGCTGTGTATCTTGTAAGATTGCATGATGCAATAATAATACATCAGCCGCAACAACAATAACTGCCATCACTCATACATATTGTGATTTTTTTTTTAGTAGTTGTTACTTTTAAAACGGTTAAATTAATTAATGTGCGCATTGTTTTGTTTTTCTTTTCTCTCCTCTCTCCCCTCCTGACATGTTTCCTTAGTGTATTGTGTAACATCAACATGCAAAGATGATAGGTACAGGGCTCCGCCTCCTACACCACCTGGTTATCAAGGGCTGTCATTGGGAAACATGCAGGCACAAGAGGGCGCTGTTCTGCGCCCATCCTACGTAAAACCACCCAACTATAGCGTGGCATTGCAAAGATCCAAGATGTTGGGTGACACATGGAGAATGACAGCTGGACATCAAGCCGTCTTCAACAGGCCTGCAATTGTAGCACCTCATGCTGTAACTAATAGTGAGGAGGGTATGTTTTCAACCTCCCCAACAAAAAGTATGGAATCACCACTTTTGGAAAAATGTTCATTTATTTATTTCTTTGAGGAGAAAAAAAAAGCTATCACAAAACTATTAAATTTTTTTATTCCAACCTTGTGGCTTTAAGAAACACTGGAAAAAATAAAAAGTAACAAAACTAGTAATTTGCAACTGTTTTTGCAGATCAAGCGGTGGAAAAAATATGAAATTACTTAGTTCGAAACAAAATATTATGGAATCATGAAACTCTACCTTTGGCTTTTATAACACCTTGAATTCTCTGATGCATGGATTTAAACTATTGACGTACATCAATCTGGCTTCAACTTTCTGTTACTGCAGTTGCCAGAGCAGCTTTGGAGGTTGGAGCCTTGTCATGGACCATTTTCTTTAATTCCAGAGGTCATCTCGACTTTTTCCCTATTGATTAAGTGTCTGAAATCTAGGTGTGCATGCACTCTTTTTAACTGCGGACTTATTAGCAGTTGTAATCTGATGCAGGTGTTTGTTTTAGAACTGCAAAGTACATTGTGATTCCATATTGTTTGCCTCAGAATTAGGTTATTCCTCTGCTTGATCTGCAAAAAAAATTGCAATTGACTATGGTTTTTTAAGCCGGAAGGTTGGAAATATCTGATTTAGTTTTTTTTTCTACACAAATTAACAATTGAATTAACATTGCCAAGAGTAATTCCATACTTCCATATTTGTTGTCATAATTTTATTGTCTTCAGTATTAATATGCAATGTTTAAAACAATACACATAAAGACAACTCGTTGAATAAGATGTGGTATCCAGACTTTTGACTGGTAATGTAGGATACATAACTTGTAGTGAACACTATTTGTTTCATGTTCAAAGTATTGATAATATTGATTTATTGTATTTTGGTTTTCCCTTTTTTTCTTTTTCACTTCTTTTGCAGATGAGCAAGTATCAGCAGTGTGACTCCAGTCAAAAATGTATGAAACAAAGTGTGAAGTCCAGCTAAAACCACTAACCAACACCACGGTTTTACCTTCTTACAGTAAATGCTTTCCAAGACGTGTGTGTTGTCATAGCAGAGACATTGTGCAGTTGTTTAAATTTTCCTCTTTAAAGATAGTGTTTTTAATTTATTTTTTAAATCAATTTTTTTGCATGATGGAGGTCTGCAATGCAAGTTAATATTTTAGGCTCATTGATATTATTTTATTTAACATTTTGTTCTTGAAGGTTCATCATAATTTTGGATAAATTATCTTCATGTCTGTATGTCTGTGCTTAATTTTTCTGGACATATCCTTAATATTGCCTTACCACTAATAGCATCTCAGGCATTAATGAACACCATCTCCTTATGTACTGTAGTTGCTTCAACTGCTTCATGCACCGCTGGCTGTAGATAAGCTTTAGAAGTTTATTCAGCTGTAAACTATACTGCATTGGCTGCATTTTTGCAGTCTGCAGTGGCACTGTAAAATTCTAAGTGTGTAAAAATTGTTAAGTTTTAAGATAAGTAATTTTCTGAGTGCAGGTCCTTAATTTTTTTTTCCTGGTTTGTTATTTTTTCTGCCAGGCTGCCAGCTCACCACTAGATATTGCCCATGAAGACATGTGCTGTGCCCAGGGCAGTATTGATGAGTCTTTAAACAAAAATATTATTTATAATTATTTTTATAAATATATTAATGCCATTGTACTTGTTTTTTACTTAATGAATCAAATAATTAAATGCAGCCCCATCTAAAACTATTGTCAAGGCAATTTTGTTTTGTTTTTGTTATAAACTGAAGATGAAAGTTATTATGAATATGACACAGTAGATCAAACTCAGATTCATAATTCCATTCATCTTTCATTTTCAGTTGCAGAATGTAATTAATATTTAGTTAGGTTAATGCTGTGTTGTTGAGGTTACTACAAGCAAGTTGCAATTTTAATATTATGTATTTTTGTGTAAAACATTATAAAAATCATCTAATTGTAGCGGGTCTTAGTCAAATACAATCTTAGACTAACAAAAACGTTTTTTTTTTATTGTGCAATTATTTATTTTAAAAAACATGAAGCCAAAAAGAAAAAAACTAAAATTTGGGCAATACTAAGGTCTCCCCTTAAGTTGTAGACCTCTATTTGTGTAGACCTCTATAAAACAAGTTTAATGCATTTAGGTGCATGGTAACACAATGACAAGAAGACATAAGCAGTGATCTTAAAGAAGCATTTGTTGCTGCACGCACATCAGTCTAGAAAGGATTCTAAAATGGAATTGGTCATTCTACAGTGAGAAAGATTATTCATAAGTGGAAAGCAGGCTGTCCCAGCACTTTCACCCCAATGCCAGACAGAAATGCAGTGCTCAGAGAAATACAAAAAGAACCCAAGAGCTGCATCTCAGAAAAACTAAGGCCATGTCCACACATAGTTAGGTATTTTTTTAAACAGATTTTTCTACTTAGTTTCTTTAAAATAATTCTGTCCACACAACCTATGTTTTAAAAATATCTTTGTCCACATGAAAACGCAAAATGCTCTGTTAAGTGCTGTTAGGAGCATCCCTAATCAACAGGGGGTCAATCAGAATCCTAGACAAAATGTCATTACAGGTTGCGCTTATTGCGAGTATTCTATGTAGCAGCAATGAGCTTCGTAAAACATTTCAGGCACCTCTGTTCATTAACAGAATGTGTGAGTAAGTGTGCATGTATATTCATGCATGTAAAAAGTCCAGTAAGCGTACAGTAAACTAGCGACTGTGTTAAGACCACCATTGCACAAAATGTTCTCATAAACAAAGCTGATGTTAAGGAGACTAGCACACAGACATTTTCATCATCAGCCCACAAGGTGACGCTACAACGAGCCAAAATCTCTCGTATAACATCTGTGCGCGCGTGTACTGTTTACTATAAAACTGTAAAAAGTTATTTATAAGTTGAGTTATTTATCAAGGGGTGCTAAACTTTTGCATAAGACTGTATACATACAGGGGTTGGACAGTGAAACTGAAACACTGGACCATTTAGTGTTAGAGATTTCATGACAAAATTTACCTGCCTGGTGGCCAATCTTCATTGATTGCACATTCCACCAGTAAGAGCAAAATGTGAAGGTTTAATTAGCAGAGTAATAGCACAGTTTTGCTTAAAATATGACAATGCACATTATGGATGACAAATCAGCGTTCAAAAGAGGACAAACTGTTGCTGCACTGTGACTTTCTGGCGCATCTGTGACCAAGACAGCAAGTCTTTGTGTGTATCAAGAGCCATGGCATCCAGGGTAATGTCAACCACATCCAACAAGTAGACGCAAAAGGAAGCTGTCTGAAAGGGATGTACCTATGTATCCAAAAAACATAAAACCACAGCTGCTTTCAATGGTGCCAGCAGCGAAAATCTTAAGCTGTGGACAATGTGAAACATGTATTGTTCTCTGATGAGCCCACCTTCACTGTCTTTCCCACATCCTGGAAAGTTCGGTGTGGAGAAGCCCCAAAGAAGTGTACCACCCAGACTGTTGCATGCCCAGAGTGAAGCATGGGGTCAGTGGTTCAATCATTGTATCCTGTATGCCATGTATCAGGATGATAATGCACCAATACACACAGCAAGACTGGTGACAGAGTGGTTTGATGAACATAAAGTTAAGTTGAACATCTCCCAAGGGATTTTTAATATCTCAAACGGGCTAGCCGTGATAATATCTTAAACTTAGACCAAAAAATGATTAATAACTTTCTGTGGCATTATATTGAGTGACATTATATTCAGTGACATAACATTCAGGAACATCATAATGTGAGGCTTATTTTCCAGCATCTGTGGCCTATTGTACACATCACAAATGTTAACACTCTCACACAAGCACACCCACACACGCACTAACGCACTCAACAAATATTTAGGGTCCAAACTGACATTCGTTTTTTTTCCCCCACCCTTTTGGATTTTCGGGGGTCTTAACATGCTCAAAAACTCATGAAACTTGGCAGACAGGTTGGAATCTGCTGCCATCAGGATGCCTGAGAGTCTCGTGGCCCAGGGGCCCCCACATGAGATTTTGCTGCCTAGCACATACACACTTTCACGTAGGCACACGAAACTCGGTACACATTTAGAGCTCATCGAGCCGAACAACTTTCGCACTGCATGTCCTGGGCTAAACTCAACAGGAGGCCAGTTATTTTGGATCATTCGCCAAAACGCACCAAATGGATTTTGATATACTCCTCCTAGGGAAATTATACAATCGCTACCAAACTGGGCCAAAGAGATCGAGGATGCAAAATTGCGGAGGGATTTTTGATATCTCAAACGGGTCAGCCGTGATAATGTCTTAAACGTATGCCGAAAAATGATTAATAACTTTCTGTGTGGCCTTATATTCAGGAACATCATAGTGTGAGGCTTTTCTTCCAGCACCTGCGGCCTATTGTATACACATGCACATCACAAATGTTAATACACACAGACTCAGACCAGTACACACAAACAAGCACAAATGCAAGCACATTTACCTGTCACACACAGACTGACACATCTACACGTCACACACCTCTCTCCCTCACTCTCTCACACACACACACACACACACACACACATGCATGCTGCATGCACACACACAAACACACTCATACATCACACACATGCACACATACATACACCCATATTACAAATGTTTACACTCACGCACACACACACTAATGCACTCAACAAATATTTAGGGCCCAAACTGACATTAGCCCTGTATAGTGTGTGATGTGTGCAGGTTGTGAGGTGCAACCGAGTGGCGACGGCTTTTTCAAGGTCTTAACATACTCGAATAACACAGGTTGTGCGGTTCATCTGGGGTGGGAATGGCACAGGGTGCTTGGACCCATCATCTTTGCTTGCAACTATATAGACATTGAGGATGCAAAATTGCGGAGGGATTTTCGATATCTCAAACAGGTCAGCTGTGACTTAAACGTATGCCGAAAAATGATTAATTACTTTTTGTGTGGCATTTTATTGGTGTGACATTATATTCAGTGACACCTTCTGTGACATCACGTTCAGTGACATGATGCATCCTACATACAATACACAAATTACACATTCTATAAACAACACACTGCGCATCCTACACACACTACACATCCCACAAAAACAGTGACCGGTCCAAGCACCTGCACCATTATCATCTTCAACAAACCGGCCCATATAATCTCAAAACATTGAGGACAGATTATTGCAATGAGATTTCTGATATCTCAGACAGTTTAGCCATGGAGATGCCTCATGCTGAAAAGTGGCTACTAACGTCACACAAACACAGACAAACACACACATACATGTTTATATACATGCACAGTATAGACATTAGAGCTTAGATGCTGAGTCCCATTTACCACCAGTGGACACTCTTATAATCTCTTTCATTAGACCCAAACTGTCACGTCGGTCCTTTAGACATTCCCCTTTAAGTGCATGTGAGCTCTTTGCCCGTCTTACTGCTGTGCACACACACACACATACACTACTCGTCCTACACACACACAAACTAGACGTCCTACACACAAACTACACGTCCTACGCATACACCCACATACACAAACACTACATGCCCTACACACACACTACCCATCATACACACACATAAGCACACACCTTAGAAACAGACATACTACACATCAATCACATACACACTATGCACATCCTATACACACAAATTGCACCATTATCATCTTCACCAATATAACAGTTTAGCCATGGAGATGCCTCATGCTGAAAAGTGACTAACGTCACACACACACACACACACATTTATATACACGCACAGTATAGACATTAGAGCTTAGATGCTGAGTCCCGTTTACCATCAGTGAATCTTCTTATGATCTGTTTCATTCGACCCAAACTGTCAGGCATTCCCCTTTAGGTGCATGTGCGCTCTTTGCCCACTGTCTCGTTGGTGCGCTTGGGTGGCGGTGGCGTCCGTGCTTGGGCCCGTCATTGTTGCTTGCAACAATATTTTTTATGATTTTTTTCCATATTTTTGCCACTTTTGGGCATCTTACCATATTCAAAAACTCATAAAAATTTGCACACAGATTGGAATCGGTGGCCAACAGGTCCTCAGTGGGGCTCGGCCAGGGGAGTCGCACACGCCCGGCACAGCGAGAGAGTCTTGCCTCATAGCTCAAACAAACTTCCACGTATACTTATAAAACTCTGTGTACATTTAGATCTCATCAAACTGAACAAGTTTCGTGCTGCATTTCATCAGGTGTAATCAACAGGAATTGAGTTATTTTAAGTTGTTTGCAAAAAGCACCCAATGGAATGTGAAATACTACTTCTACGGAATTAATACAATTGCCACCAAACCAGGCGAATATGATCTAAACAAGTTGCCCATGAAAAATTGCGGAGGGATTTTTGATATCTCAAACCGTTCGGCCGTGGCGATGCTTTAAAATTATGGCGAATAAAAATGAACAGGAAGTGGCTAATAACTTCTGTGTACATTAAGTTATGTACATGAAACTTTACAATTATGTTAAAAGTAGGAAGCTCATCACATCATATGAGAATCATGAGTCTATGTCATAGCACCACCAACTGGCAGCAGGAGGTGTGTCACTTTTGGAAAACACTAATATTTTGTCCTTTACTTTCACCTGAATGAAAGTTCAAAGAATCAGTCAGAATAATGAAAAGACATGGGTCATTTGAAACCATGAAGGATTATTTTCTAATTTGATTCGTGTTGCTATGGCGATGATTTAACTCAAAGTAAAATCAAATTTATCAGTTCAAAATCAAAATTATTCTTCTCATATCTTACGAGTGGAAAGACCTACGGTTCCAAAATTTTATGACTGTACTTTATCTTTATTTTTATACTTTATTTTATTTTATAACACTGATTGAGAGAGAGCCCTGGGAGCCTGGACCCCGGGCGTGTCACAGGTCCTTTACAGCGCCCCCTGGAACTTTGTAAAAATTTAGCTGCATACCTCGTATCCACTTTCACATATATGAATGAGACCCAGGCTAAATTTAGATCTCATTGAGGTGAACAACTTGCATACCCCATGTCATGGAATCCGCTAAACAGGAAGTCAGTTATTTTGTGTTGTTTGAAAAACGCACCCATTGGAATGTGATATACTACTCGTACAGGATTAATATGTTCTTGACCAAACAGTGTCTAATCTAATCTCGAGACATTTAGGTTCTAACATTGTGAAGGGCTTTTAGATATCTTTAATGGGTCAGCCGTGGCGAGCCCTTAAACCTACGGTGAATAATAGGAAACAGGAAGTAGCTCATAACTTCTGTATACATTGTGTGACGTTCATCCAACCTCAGCGGTAGGTAAAGTCAAGAAACCTGCTCACAGTGCCATAGGTCCCGTGAGTCTCAGTCTTAGCGCCACCAACTGGCAGCAGAAAGTGTCTACTTTTAGAAATTAACTTATTTTGTGACTTTTTTTCAGCTAATTGCCTTCAAAATCAGGCACAATAATTTGAAGACATGGCTGATGTCACACTGTAAAGGACTTTTTGATACGTTCAATAGTGTTGCTGTGGCAACATATCATTTTGAGATACTTATATCCAAGTGAAAAGTCCTAATGTGCCCAAACATTTTAGGTAGAAAGAACAACTGGTTCTGAGTAAATTTCTTGACTTTCATGTTTGTTGATGCTCACACGGCTCCCAACAATGTTATATTTGAGCCTTTGTCTAAACATTTTGCCCTGACTCCTGCAGTAATAAAATATGTCCACTAGATGGAGGCATGTACCTGTTTCCTTTACTATGCCTTCATGTTTACAATTTAAACATATGCAGAAATCATAAAAAATAAACAATACAAACATTTAAATTACCCACTGTGCAACATTCAGTCAGGTGGACAAGGGCGGTGATATACACTCTACACCACACCAGACACACACACAGATACACACTCACATACAAACAACATCATGCAGTAGTGAGGATTTCATGAACTTTTTCAATAATAAAATCATAAATATTAGGAAAAAAATTCAGGCTTTGAAACCAGACAATTTAAATAATTCAGATGATCGAACCACATCACATCAGAACTTAGAATACTTTACTCCCCTTGAAGCGAGGGAACTAATTTCACTCATCTCTTCTTCAAAATCGTCAACCTGTATATTAGATCCTATACCGTCACATTTTCTCAAGCAGATAGTACCAGCAATAATAGAACCCCTGTTGAAAGTAATTAACTGTTCACTCAGTAGTGGGTATGTTCCCAAATCCTTTAAATTAGCCGTTATTAAACCGCTAATCAAGAAACCTGACCCTGACCGATATCAAACCTTCCGTTTATCTCCAAGATTTTGGAAAAGGTAGTATCACAGCAGCTATGTTCACATCTACACAGAAATAGCATAAATGAACTGTATCAGTCAGGATTTAGGCCTCATCACAGCACAGACAGAACACTTGTTAAAGTAGTAAACGACCTTCTATGGGCCTCTGATCAGGGTTGCGTCACTATACTTGTGTTACTGGACCTCAGTGCAGCTTTTGACACCATTGATCATAGTATTCTCCTACACAGATTAGAAAAGGTAGTAGGAATTAAGGGAACTGCCCTGTTGTGACTCAGATCCTACTTGACTGATCGTTATCAGTTTGTAGATTTAGATGGTGACCATTCCTCATGTTCTCAAGTGGAGTTTGGTGTTCCACAGGGCTCAGTTTTAGGCCCACTGCTTTTTTCCCTTTACATGCTTCCTCTGGGCAACATAATTCGTAAACATGGTATTAGTTTTCATTGTTATGCTGATGACACACAATTATATGTCTCAGCAAAACCAGATGAGGAAAAACCAGTTTGCTAAAATTGAGCAGTGTGTGCAGGACATACGAGATTGGATGTTAATTAATTTTCTTCTGCTTAATCCTGATAAGACAGAAGTTCTAGTCATAGGACCACAAGTAGCTAGAAGTAAGCTTTCTGATCACACTGTAACTTTAGATGGCCTTTCTGTTCCATCAAGTACAGCAGTTAAAGACCTCGGTGTGATTATAGATTCCAGCCTTTCGTTTGAAGCTCATGTAGATAATATCACCAGGATAGCTTTCTTTCACCTTAGAAATATTGCCAAGATAAGAAACATATTGTCACTAAATGATGCAGAAAAACTAGTTCATGCTTTTATCACCTCTAGGTTGGACTATTGTAACGCCTTACTGTCTGGTTGTTCAACTAGGTGCATAAACATGTTTCAGTTAGTACAGAATGCAGCAGCGAGAGTCCTCACCAGAACCAGAAGATACAAGCACATCACCCCTATCTTATCTACACTGCATTGGCTCCCTGTGAAATTTCGCATCGATTTCAAGATACTACTTTTGACATTTAAAGCACTAAATGGTCTCGCGCCACAGTATTTGAGTGAACTGTTACTTACGATCCGCCACGCCTACTTCGATCAAAGGATGCAGGCTGCCTGTCAGTACCACGTATTATTAAAACTACAGCAGGGGGCAGAGCTTTTTCTTACAAAGCCCCAAAGTTATGGAATAGTCTTCCTGTTAATGTTCGGGACTCAGACACAGTCTCAGTGTTTAAGTCTAGGCTAAAAACTTATTTATTTAGCCAAGCATTTTTGTAAATAGATTAGCCTTAGGTAAAGGAGCAGATCTGGGGGACTCATGGACGTAGAGTATTCTGGTGAACTGGTATGTTTAGATGCTGTCCTCCCCACTCTCATTGTTCACTCAGGTTTGTTGACGGTGAGGTTGTTATGCTGTTATGCTGTTATAGTTAGTCCTGCCGGAGTCCCTGCTTGCACTTTGCACTAATATACATTCACCTTATACATGTTGACTGTGACCATACCTAACTGCCATCTCTCCTTATTTTCTGTTCTCTCCTTTTCTGCTCTCTCTCTCTCTCTCCCTCTCTCCTTTCCCTCTCTCTGTCTCTCTGTCGAGCTATACATGTTCGCTCCTGAGTTGCCAGTGATCCAGACCCCTCTGCCCTCTGGAGCCTTCTAACCCGTCCTGGAGTCCTGCTTCTGGTTGGAGATCTCGTCGCATGGATGCCCCGTGTGGTCTGCCTGCATGCGCTTGGTGGCTGGGAATGGTTTCCATGAAGACTGTCCTATCATCGATTGATGCTCTGGGGACCTGTGACTTCAGTTGTTTGATAGCTCAGGACTGGAATCTCCTACAGTCTACCTGAGCCTCCGGGAACAAACTGGACTCCTTTTAATTAAAATTTTAACACATCTCCTGTTGCACTGAACTTCCAGTACACATTATTATGCTGATCATTCTCTGCTATCCGTTATCACCCAGATGAGGATGGGTTCCCTGTTGAGTCTGGTTCCTCTCAAGGTTTCTTCCTATTACCATCTCAGGGAGTTTTTCCTTGCCACCGTCGCCCTCGGCTTGCTCATCAGGGACAATCTTATCATTTTGATTCATACACATTGCATAAAAACTTACTTCTTTTTATTGTGTAAAGCTGCTTTGCGACAATGTCAATTGTTAAAAGCGCTATATAAATAAAATTGAATTGAATTGAACTCCCCCTGCACACACTCACCCTGCACACACATTACACATACTACACACTTGCACAAACACAAACGCTACTCAACCTAAACAAACTCTAAATGCCCTACAGACACACAGACCCATCGTACCCATCATGCACACACATACTACACATCGCTCAGACAAACATATAACACATACCCACACACATACACAATATGCATACACTAACCATACTACACACACACTCACACATAAACACACACATATTACACATCCTAGACACAATATATATCCTACACACACTAAACACATTACACATCGTATTAACACACACTACACATCCGACATAAACAGTGACCGGTCCAAGCACCTGCACCATTATCACTTTCACCAAACCGGCCCATATAATCTCAAAACAATGAGATGGAATATTGCAATGGGATTTCTGATATCTCAGACAGTTTAGCCATGGCGATGCCTCATGCTGAAAAGTGGCTACTAACGGCACACACACATGCATATTTATATACACACACAGTAGAGACATTACAGCTTAGATGCTGAGTCTCATTTGCCATCAGTGGACATTCTTATGATCTGTTTCATTCGACCCAAACTGTCACGTCTGTCCTTTAGGCATTCCCCTATAAGTGCACGTCTGTTCTTTGCCCACCATCTCACTGGTGCGCCCGGGTGGCCGTGGCACCCGTGCTTGGGCCCGTCATTGTTGCTTGCAATTATATTTAGTTTTATTTTAATTTATATTTGGGTTAATCATTTTTATAGATTTTTTGGGGGGGTTGTGGAACGAGTAATTTGAGTTTTCATTATCTCTTATGGGGGAAATTACGAGTGTTTTTGTAGACGAGCACACTTCCAGAACAAATTATGCTCGTAATCCAAGGGTCCACTGTAATAAAATGTAATAAATAAATAGATAGATAAAAGAATAAAATAGAGAGAGGGTAAAAAGCACAAGACTCCTGGAACAATAGAACAATGCCCAGATGATAGATGAGACCAAAGTGTAGTTGTTTGGCCTTAATTTCCAGCTCCAGAATTTCCAGCATAAACACCTCATACCCATTGTCCAGCACTGCAAGGGTTGATTTGCTTGGTTGAAATTGTAATCATGCAACAGGACAATGATTTTAAGCATACCAATAAATACATTGTGCACCAGAATAGCTGAAAAATAAAATAAAAAAGTTAAAGTCCAGACCTTAAGAGAGTTGTGCAAAAGCAAATGCTCCAAACCTCAAATAGATTTCTTCTTTACAATATCAGAAGAATCAGCCAATTTCTTTCTTCACAGGCTACTCAGGTGCCTTTTCAGTCCCTTGTTATTTCAAGACTGGACTACTGCAACTCATTCCTGACTTGCCTGCCTCTGTGCACGAATTGTCCTCTGCAACTGATCCAGAATGCAGCAGCACGTCTCGTTTTCAACCTTCCCAAGTTCTCCAACACCACCCCACTCCTCCGCTCCCTGCACTGGCATCCTGTAAGCTGCCTGCATCAAATTCAAAACGCTGATGCTTGCCCCCAGGCTAAAAATGGCCCAGCACCCACTTACCTCTCTGCTCTAATCACACCCACACTGCAGCACATTCCCTCCAATCCTCCAGCACTGCTCGTCTCATCCCACCATCTCTCAGGAATCGAGGGCGGCATTCATCCAGACTCTTTTCTGTTCTGGCACCTAGATGTCCGTACAGCAGAGACTTTAACGATCTTCAAACAACGACTCAAGACGTATCTGTTTCTCCAGTACTTGGACAAAGCATCCCAAACCCCCCGCCAAAAAAAAAACTCTTCCCAGTTGTGTTTGACTAATGGCACTTATTATTAACCTAGTTAAGTGTGCATACCTATCCAGTGATGTAAACTTTAAAGTACTTTTTGTAAGTCGCTCTGGATAAGAGCGTCTGCCAAATGCCTAAATGTAAACTCAATGCCGTAAAAAATAAAATAACTATTTTAAAAAAGCGCTCAAAACTTCAACACAATGTTGTGAGTGACTGATAGTCATAAAGGAAATGATTCCATTAATTATTGCTGCTAATGGTAGATCTACAAGCTGTTAAACCACAGAGGTACTTAGTTTTACCCACATTTTTTTTCTTTTTTGTTAACCAAATAAAGTGCATTATACAGTATTTTGTTGATCATCTGAGTTAGTATTTATCTAATACAAAGATCCACTATGATCAGATGTTTGTTTTTACACATAGAATTAAACAAAGGGTACTAAACCACAGTTTTCATGTATGTGTACTTTTCTTAAATAGCATACATAAGTATGTTAGTGGATACCTTTTGTGTTTACTCCACAAATATAACAAATATTTAAAAAAATATATGCGTGATTGTATGATTTGCCTTCCTCCATAAAATATGTTTGCAGTTAGAAGTGGGAGTGGTTTCATACACAGATGAAAAGAATATATTCATAGTTGAGAGAGAGAGACTGAAAGGCTACAATGAATTTGATACTTAAGTGCATTTAAAGGAGAGTTATTTTGTACCTTAAGCAGATTCTTTTCTTAAGCAGATGTAGAACGGGGGACTTCTTTTTTTACGTGAGTAATATTTTACCTAAGATATTTCTATGTTTACTCCAGTACTGTACATTGCCCTCCACTGATGCAGTGTTGCTCACAATAATAGAATCAATATGTTCATTTTCCAAGTTACATTAAGCCCCACATAATATATATATAATTATGAGCAATATAAAATAGATTTAAAAAATCTAGCTTGTATTTTCTGATTTTCCACCTGATTTCTGATTTTCCACAAGTCCCCCATTTGATTAATTATTGCTTACAAACATTTTTATCAATATGAGTAACAATTTTACATAATGTTTTTCATGTAAACCGACTTCGGCAGTTCTTCAACACTTGCCAATTGAGGAATGATTATGGGCACATGGAAACTTTACCTCTTCAGTTTTAATAATCTTATTGAGACAGGTATCAAAGCTAATTAGTATGTTTGTATCTGTGGATCCAATGGTAAGTACTTCCCCATTAGGCAAAACTGGCTTTCCTGCACCTGATGTAAGCATGGTAATGTTGTTGAGCCTAGACTTCACAACTGATGCAAGCCTAAATTATAACACTGCATCCAGAGGCTTGTACAGTAATGTAAGCCTTGTTTATGTATATCCCTTCATAAATTCCAATCTTTATGCTCCCTTGCAAATGTAACCTTTTTTTTCAAATAGCCACACTATCAAGTGGTTTTCTCATGGCCAAACAGCTGTTTGGTTCCAATTGTTTGAATTCTTAGTGCATTGTGTGTGCATACCAACAATATTGGTTTGTTATTAAACATAGCAGTAATTTCTACTGGAATCTTTGAATGATGCAACTTCAAGTGAAATGGTCTGAGTAACAATTTTACATAATGTTTTTCATGTAAACCGACTTCGGCAGTTCTTCAACACTTGAAAGCATTCAAATTTTTATTACGTATTGGACATTTCTTCACCCAATTTCATTACTTTGCACATCTCATTAGTTGTTTAGTTGCCTGATACAGGTTAATAATTTAACTCATAATTTAACTTCTAATTCTGATGCACAGCAACATTTTTTCATGAGAAGCTACTCACTGCATAGATTAAAAGAATTTTTGCAACTGAATCATGTTAATTACTGCAGTAATTATTCAATCAAAGTCTCTTAAGTAAATCCAATTGATATATACTTAAAAATAGCTTCTGGTAGAAAAAAAGGGGGCAAATATCCAAAAACAAAACCAAAACAATAACAACCAAGGACCCAAAGTTTTCAGTTAGTCAGTTAGCCATTTCACATACAGCTTAGATATCTGTTTGGGGCCAGATATTTTTCTTTTGAAAGACTCAAATTTGTCCAAGGTTTAAGCCTCTAGCTGATAATCTGAGGTTATGATAGTGATGCTTGATTTCTGATTATATCCACTGCATATACAATGCAGTGGTTCCACTAGGAGCAAAACTGTCAGTGCATTTGTACTTACAGCTCACCTTTTTTGTGAAAATGTTGAGGTCTAATCAATTTTGAATTTTTATTACTTGAACACAAAAAATATATTAGTCTGTCTGACTCAAACACAACACAGTGGTTAAATGGTTGGTCGTTGTGAAGAGGTAATTTTCAAATGTATAAAGTTGTCAACAGGATTTGAACAGTGAACAGGACACTGTTCAGGATGTTTATTCAAGACTGAATAAATATTAAACAACCTAATGATGATATATTTTAGTGCTATACATGCCATGAAAAGAGCATGAATGGCTTATGAGCATCTGAAATCGAAATGTTTAAGAATGCTGTTAGCCAAATATCCTGTGCATCTTTTTGAGCCCCCTCTGGTGCAATGTCGAGTGCTCGTAAGGAACTGCTTGCTGTTGAATCCGAATAATAACCTCCAACTGAGGCTGCGGCTCTATAAGAACTACCGGAACTAACACTGCTACTTGATATTTTGATGCTTGTTTCACTTCTATGGGTTTCGCCCATATTCACAAAAGCTTCTCAAGCCTAAAAGTTGCTCCTAGTGACAAAATTCTAAGAAAAATCTTAGTGCATCTTAGGAATTAGGGCATTTTCTTAGAATTTCTCCTTAAATGTAGGATTAAATTTTAGTAAAGATAAAAATGATTCACAAAACATCTTAGCCCTAAAAACAGCTCCTAAGGTAAAATTTGTTAAGAGTAGAGAGGAGGACTTTTAAGAGGCTTAAGAGTTTATCTAGCGGAGAACAAAATGGCGGAAAGAACACTGAACGTAAAGCTAAAAGTAAACACTGCTTTTCCATCCAATTTGGTTTTCTTGTTGTTTTACATCCTTCCATCTCTCTTGGATTGTACCATTCCATCCAAAAGGGCAAATTAAATAAACTGTCCCACAATCAGGCGTAGTGGTGGTGGTGTAGTGGTTAGCACTGTCGCCTTGCACCGCCAGGGTCCGTGTTCGATCCCCGGCCAGGCTCGATTCCCGTCTCTGTGTGCATGGAGTTTGCATGTTCTCCCTGTGCTTGGTGGGTTTCCTCCGGGTACTCCGGTTTCCTCCCGCAGTCCAAAGACATGTAGGTTAGGCTAATTGGCATTCCCAAATTGCCCGTAGTGTGTGTATGAATGAGTGTTTGTGTGTGTGTCTGTGCCCTGCGATAGATTGGCACCCTGTCACCCTGCCATTTGCCCCAAGTCTCCTGGGATAGGCTCCAGGCTCCCCGTGACCCTGAATACAGGATTAAGCGGTATAGATGATGAGTGAGTGAGTGAGTGTCCCACAATCATATAAATTGTAAAAGCTGAGACATTTTGCTCCCATCAATCTAAAATGGATTACAAGTAATAAAATCAGTACGGTAAATAAATGTGAGAACTTAAATATACTGTGACTACTTAAAAACTACTTAAAAACTACTTAAAAACTACTGTGTGGAAATTGATTTCTTCAAAAGCATTTTCAACATTTAGCTGTGTAATTATCTTTAAGATAACTTTGCATAAAGTAGCCTGTACTCATGGTTATACAATTTCTTCATATACAACAATTATGATTCACTGTTGGTTCTATTATCATGTATTCTGTGTGAAACAAAGAGCACATTTCAAAACCTTTGCAGAGGTCAGAGGTGATTTTTTATCATCCAATCACAGTTCTTTGAATTGCTGCATCATCCCTAGCAATGGGGTTGACCACACCCCCTCACTAACATAAAAGTTTTTCTACTTTCCTTACACAGAGTTGCTCTAAAAAGTTTCCAAAATCACTTTTAGTCTAGGACTCCCGGCTAGGACTTTTTAAGCTAAGATAGGAGCTCATTGAGAGAATTCTAAGAAGCTTTATGAATACGGGCCCTGGGCATTAAGAATGCATGCTTTTTTCCGCTAGATCCTGCAATTCGGTGCGCGCAATGTCGCAAGATCCCACAAGCAACATTCGGGAATTTAAATGTGCATTTAAAAATGCTGCACTGAATATCCACCAGATAGCGAATATGGAAGGACTTTAGTACAACGAAGAATTGTGTATAATTAGTTAGCCTAAAACAATATTGCTTCCAATGCTGACGCAAACATGATTTTTATTTTGTTTTACAATAGATCTTTCATGATGAATGTGCTTCATATTATGTGCATAATGATGAAATGAGATGCCCTAAATCGTGCTTTAAAATTCATAATAACCCTGCAAACATTGGTCCGACGGCAACGTCGTGTCCCTGGCCAAAAACAGTTGCGGTAAGACGCCATAAATCGGTAAAAATATGTGACACAAAGCATTTCCTAAAAATGCATTCAGATACATTTGTACATGTCTACAGTTGTCTGGGATTGTATGCATAGCGTACTTTGTCTTTTAGTCTATGTGCATTTCAATAGTGAGTGCATGTGTGAGAGAAGGTCCACTATGTGACGTCCTTTACACAGCATTTACAGTCCATCATGATCCTTTATTAAATCCACTGTAGTATTGAGCGCGAAACATGAAAAAGCGATTGTGCTTACACCGTGGTTAATACTGCCATAAAAAGTGCCCTGAGTAGTTTTTAAGAGGTTGTGAATAGACGTCCTTTACACGTCTATAGTCAAGCAAGACTCATTGGGTAAAAAGGGAGAAAATGCTTATGAAAAACACAATAATTTTTATTTACATCTTGTTTTATAACAAATTATATATTCAAAAAGTGCTCTATGCAGTCAAGATTGTGAAGCTACTGCTACGTGACCCGTGTTTTCATATATTACTAAATTATTTTATTATTTTTATGCCATCGGACCAGTGTTTGCTGGGGGTCTGCGGGTCTGTCACGTTATATTCAACGAGTAAAGTAAAACAAAATCAAAATCACGTTTGTTTCAGCATTGGAGACAATATTGTTCTTTTATTAAAAATTAAACACTTTTGTATTCTTTGTTGTACTTTGTCTTTTTGCACACATACGCGGGCATCTTTAAATTTGAACAGAAAATAATAATGGGCTGGTAGACAGGTTATTTTTTTTACATAACTTAAACAGCTGAATGAAGTTAAATATACACAATAAATTAATAATTGTTTACTTTACATTTGTGCACTCATGTGTAAATAGCGTTTTATATACTACCATAGCTCATATTTCTGTCTAATACTGTTTTATTCATATTTTACATTACATGCAATTTGTAATTTACTTGCAATTGTATTTTTAAAATGTAACTTACGCATTTACAGTATAAGCATATTAAACTACTTCAGCAGTAAATGAGAAATTTGGTCTGGCTTTTATAAGTCCTTATTTTATATAATTTTATTATTTAATGAAATAAATATTATTATTATAAATACAATTCTTATTCTCTATATTCTTGTTGAATATAGTCCTTCAGAGCAAGCATTGTGTCAGAAGATTCTGCTGAATCTCTTTTGACCTTTCATATCAAACTGGGTGCACTGTTGGCAAATACTGTAGGGCGGGGGGAAACATAATGTCTTGAAACATAATGCAGTAAGTCCTTATTTGAACACGGTAAAGGTGTTGATGTTTTGTAAATTCCTTTATTCGTTTGTGTTTAGGTTTCACTGTTTTCCATATACGTAAAACGTACGGACAAAAATGTTCCGGAAGCATTATTAAATATTAAATAAGGAAAATACAATTTTGCTGCAATACAGTTTTATTAAATATAGAATATAGCAGACAGGTATATGGCAAACGGCCACTTAAAGTCTTTGCAAAAGTACAGTAAGAGTAGTATGCTCTAGTAGAGAGGAAAACTCCTTTATTTCAAGTTCATTAATTCTTTCTCTTATTTGCTTTTTGTTGTGGGCTGTGGAGTGGAATTTCCTACCCATGGGGTGACACTATGACTATTCATACTACTTAGAGAGATTCTGTTAGATTTTGCTCATTTTAAATGTTCTAATGCAGATTGAACTGTATATCAACTTGATAACTAGCGAATGCTTTAGTAAAGGGCTCTTAACCAGTGAATATGAATGACAATGGAATATTACAGAACGTGCGAGTTGATGCCCATGCCCCGATCACTAACCATTAAAACTTTGTATTTTAATTAAAATGCTACATATATATATATATATATATATATATATATATATATATATATATATATACAGTGGAACTTCAGATTGCGAGTGTTCTGCAAACCAAGAAAAGATGTTTAATACATTTTTAATTGGAAACCGAGCAAGTTTACAAGTGCCGAGTATCATGTATCACGCATGCGACTCTTATTTTGACACTGAGCGTCAAGTGATCACAACTGAGCCAATGATTTTTCTCTCTCTTGCTTTGCGGAATTGTGGGTAATTGTCTCCCCTGCTTAGTGCTCTTCTTAGTGCTCGTCTCTTACTGGTATAATTAACGTCTCATATGTGTGCACGCACGTAATTTGACACCGACACACACACTCTCTCGCCTGTGCGCGTGCGTAATTTGACACCGACACACACATGCTCTCTCGGCTTCACACACGCAAACACACTTTCTTCACACAGAAAACTCAGCTCTGTCGGTATTCTTTTCAAAGGTAAGGTGCTGGTTCATTAGTTTTATTTTTTTTTACTTTACAGCAGTGATTTCGTTAGTATGTGCTCACGCGAGTGTCATTAAACAGATTTCTTTTTTTCCCCGTTAAAACAGTGCTTTCGTTGTGTGTGTGTTTGTTGTGAAACTTCAAAAGCGAGGTGTGTGAGGGTGGGAGTTTTACTGTGTAAGACGAGGATCTGTCAGGATTTTTTTTTTTAAGGTAAAGTGCAGGTTAATTTGTTCTATTTTTACTTTATATATTGTGTCAATTATTTTTTATGTATTTATTTCTTTGGGCTGTGGAACAAATAATTAGAGTTTTCTTATGGGAAAATTAGATTTGGTTTATGAGTGTTTTGTAATACGAGCCTGCTTCCGGAACGAATTATGCTCGTAATCCAAGGTTCCACTGTATATATATACCGCTCCTCACTCATTCTGAAGCTCACTAGGTAGGTGGCCTCCACTCCTGCAGGTGTGCAAAGGAGCGGGGCCACCTAACTAGGCAGGGCTGTTGAGCTATCGGCACTAATGATCCTGAGCTTCTCTCTGCGCTATAAAACACAGCGGGGAGTGTAGCTCGGGGTCTGACTGTTGGATAACTGAACTTTGGATTGATTCAGGACAGTGGCACGTGACCAGGGAGATGTGACGCACCCCAGAGACTCCCAGAAAAGCGGAATGCTGCCCTTTGATCTCCGCGAGTGGTCAACTGTGTGAGTTCCCGTGGCACCTGCGCTTTCGCGCAGAGCCCACCTTCGCATCCCCGCCGCCGAAGAGCAAAAGGCCACAGAGAGGAGTGCGTTAGGGCCCCTGATCCCAGCCGGGAAAGCCGCCCAGCCAACAGATGTCCAAGAGAGTCTCTCGTCTGTGGCCGCGCACAGAGAGAGCTGGGAGGGGCCGGTCTTGGCTCGCACCAGCAAAAGAGGCCCGCCACTCACCAGCCAGTGCCCACAAGCCAGCAGGGCTTATGGAAGAATTTTATATTTGATTTTATGTTTATGTTTATACTTTACCTACTTTTAAGAAATAAAGGGTACCCCAGTTTGAAATAATGAGAGACTTGCGTGAGAGGCTGAGCATATTGGAATGTGCCTGTTTAAGAAATCTGATCTATACAAGGAGGCACCTAGAACGGGGAAACTTAATGAAACCCAGATGTTGAATTTAACATAAGCGCGGGAAAACTGGCTGCTATTGTTCAGGGGCAGTATTTAAGCGAGAAGCTGTCAGGAGTCGTGGTGCGTTCTGCAGACCTCCCGACTTTTTTGATTAACCAATAAAGTTGTAACCTTCTGAAATCAAAGCCTGAGTCTTCAATTAATTTCTACGACATCTTGGCGCTGCGAGCAGGGTTGGCAAAGGGGCAAAGGCGTGGCTGAAAACTGTGGGCATCCTTGGCAGGCAGCACAAACAGGTGACCACCTAAAAAGGTAAGCAACTTTTGCGTTTGTGTTGTTTGCTGGGATAACCCGTGGTGGTAAGCACGCTTGATAAATATCTCTCCAAATTAAGTAATTTTTGAATGGGCTTTGTTTTTAGAAGGAAAATGCATGCATCAGCTTACTAACCATTGAATGGTGATATAGTAACTGGTAAAATAAGCATTGCATTGGTCTGTTTTGCTGTCAAGAGGGCAGTAGATGGTAGTAATAAACAAGTATGAGGAAGCGCATTTGAAGGTCTATCTCTGTTGCTAAGAGGGCTTTGATAGATAGCAATGCTTACTGGTAGATAAACGCTATATTAATTTGTACTCATTTTCAAGAGGGCCTAGATGGATGGCAACGGAGTAGGTTAATAAGGAATTGCGCTCAATTAGTAATACTGCTTGTGTGAGGATCCGCAGTGGATGAAAGATACCCTTTTTATGAGGAACGTACTTAGGTATGTCAAAAGAATTGTGTAGCCACCTAAACCCTATAGTATGAGCATTGTGGCTTTTTTATGAATATTTCTTTATGTGGAACATACAGGTGTATGTCAATGAGTTGTATTGCTGCTGATTAACCAGTATCGTATGAGTGTTTTCCTCCGAACCACGTGACGCCAGCCGACCGCATCTTTTCGAACTGCTCGCTCGCGCACCGTTGGGGCGACATAACTCACTCGGAGGACAGCGCTATCTGTTCCCTCCGCTGTGCGAGCTCACAGACGCCCCTGACTGGCTGTAGAGCCATGGTTAATGTCGGAGCACTATGTACCTCTCGTCCCTCCCCTCTGAGAGAGCTCGGCCAATCAGCTCTCTCTAGACCTCCGGCTGCGAGAGGTTACAGCACCACCCGGGATTCGAACTAGCGATTTCCGGATGATAGGGCGAGCGCTTTAACCACTGCGCCACTCGGAGGCCCAAATCTGTTCATTTTTCATTCTACAATTAAAAACTATATCAAAATATTGTGTGGTTTATAACTTGATTGGTGTTCCTCAGGAAGTTGTTATAGCCACAAGTCACAAACACAAATGGCATCAGCATCTGAAGTAGTAGAGACTCTTGAGGATAGGCTATATAGGGAAATGGAGAGTCAGGTCCCACCTGAGTTATGGTCTCAGCATGATACAGATGTGGGCCTAATTAAAACAGCCAGCCCAATTCGAGTGCAACTCAAAACGAATGTTTAACAGCCCAGAATAAGATAATATCCTTTGCGACCTGAGGCAGAAGCTGGTATAAAAAACACTATTGAAGGCCTTGTAAAATAACCTGTGTTAGAAGAAACAACTAGTTGCTGTAATACTCCAATTTTCCCTGTGATCAAGCAAGGTAAAAATAAATGGCGTCTCGTGCATGATTTACGGGCAATTAATAGCATAACAGAGGATTATCCAGCAGATGTTCCAAGTCGACACACACTGCTAACCAATGTACCTCCCGAAGCCAAATACTTCACTGTAATTTATCTTTTTTCAGCTTTCTTCAGTATTCCAGTCGCTGAGGAGAGTAGACATTTGTTTGCATTTACATATGCTGGTAAACAATATTCCTACCGTAGAATCCCGCAGGGGTTCCGCCATGCGCCACAAATATTTTATCAGGTTTTGAAAGCTGATTTAGCGGATTTAATGATAGAAGGAATTTTGCTACAGTATATGGATGACACTTTAATATGCTCATCATCGTTAGAAGCATGCCATAGAGATTCCATCAAGGTACTCAGTATGCTAGCACAAGGAGGTCCTAAAGTGTCTAAAAATAAACTGCAATACTGCAAGCCTCAAGTTGAATATTTAGAGTGGTTAATTTCACATGGCCAATAGCACCTACCCAATTAGAAGGCATAAGTAAAGCACCCTTGCCACAAACTGTTAAACAGTTAATGACCTTTTTAGGCTTAACAGGCTTCAGTGCTGACTGAATTGAGGAGTATGCAGTAAAAACAGATCCACTGAGGGAAATAATGAGAGAAGAAGGACTGCAAAATCTAAGTGCTTCATTAAAATGGAACACAGGTACACTGTTAGCATTTGAATCCATTCCTTAAAAAATAGATGCAAACAGCGTTTGCCTGATTATACCTGATTATACCAAACCATTCCATTTGTATGTGACTAACCAAGCTGATGGATATGCCTCAGCTGTATTGATGCAGGAAACTTGCAGTGGTAGGAAAAAACAGCCCGTAGCTTACTACAGCACTAAGCTAGATAATGTAGCACAAGGTTACCCATGCTATCAGAAGGGACTTGCAGCAGTACATTATGCATATGACAAAGCCTCCACATTGACTATGGGTTACCCAGTAACCATTTATACACATCACAAGAGAAATTTGTTGTAACTCAAGCTCGCCTTCTAGCATATTCTTCACTGCTCACATATCGCGACATTACGATAAAAAGATGTGACACAGTTAATCCTGCTGAATTAATTCCTTAGCGTATGAAGGTGTGTCT
Source organism: Clarias magur (assembly GCA_013621035.1). Taxonomy (NCBI): domain Eukaryota; kingdom Metazoa; phylum Chordata; class Actinopteri; order Siluriformes; family Clariidae; genus Clarias; species Clarias magur. The sequence continues at coordinate 124,332 of QNUK01000681.1, forward strand.
CATGATTGTGTGGCAAATTCTTTGGCATTTACTAGGTTACGGCCTGATCTTGAGTCTAACCCGATATCTGAAGTCACTTACTTTGTTGATGGATCTAGTTTCAGAGACCATTTAGGGAGTCATACTGGGTATTCAGTAATAATGAAGAATGGAGAAGACTTTAAACCTGTCCTATCTCAGCACTGTTCACAACCAGTTCCGCTCAGTTAGTCACAGCCGCATGCCAACTTGCCAAAGGGCTAGTAGCAAACATTTTTACAGATTCAGACTATTCACATGGTGTGTGTCATCTGTTTGGAGCAGTATGGAAGCAAAGCGGGTTTAAAAAGAGTTATGGAACACCCATCCATTTGTTTCGTTTCCACTAGATGGCGCTTGTGTACTTGAACACGTGTTTATTTCAATTAATGTTGATTGATTTAATTAGTATAATTTTATATTTTGATTATTTTATAATGTTACTTGTGGGTTTTATATTCAGTTATTGTTTGTTTGATTAAGATACAAGAACTTTGGTCATGTTTTATTTCTTTTCCCATATTGCATTTTGCATGCCACTTCCTGTTTTTCATCGGCATGAGGAGACGAGCGATGCTGCGGTGTGCAGGTTTTTTTCTCTTTATGAATGTAAGCCATCCAGCCAAGAAAGTTTAAGATAAACCCCCTCTCTTAGTGCACAAGCAGGCAAAAGTGGTATGTAAAGATATTTTTGTTAATTTCTGAGTTTAATGTTGTGTGCATGTTTTCTGTGTAATTTAATGTGATGTCTGTTATATATTTGTCCTGTTTATTTAGTTCTACGGTGTCAATGAACATATTAAACATCTGTGAAAAGAACCTCAGCCTTCGCGTTGTGACTAAGGGCGGCATAGTAGAACACTTCACTGCGTCGGTGAAGGCCAAGAGCATCAGATGTTGAACGCTGCACCCGAAAGTCGGCCAGCAGGAGGCAACGTATGTTGGATGAGGGTACCGCTATTGACTGTCTGAAGCAGCAGTGGACAAGAAAAGGCTGAACAAGCAAGCACATTTAAGTCAATGTCTTGGAAGCAGCACAAGGTTTGTGAACTGTTGCTGAAGTTTCAGTTGTGCTGGTATTCCAGTCATCTTCATTTTAAGGAAAATGGACAGTTTCTATGATCGTTTGGCTTAAGAAATTATAAGGACTGTACAGACAAATGCGTCATGTCTATTGTTGAGTTGAAGTTTTGTGTTTTTATGAAGCTTGTGTTTTTGTATGCTTTATTACTTTAAGTATTCACATTTTTTCAAGTTGTATTACACTTCTCTATTTCACAGTTTGTTTACAATTCACAAGATTGAGTTACATGAGGCTAGCTGAGATAGTTACTTATACCAGAATCTTTATAATTTTAGATTTCAGATTATTGCGTACACAGAATTGATATGTCAGATTTAAGTGAAAATACAGTGATGTCCACGGAAGACGTTATCTGTGCAGATCCTACAGCACAAGAAGAAGAAGGCTGACATAGTTGAGCATGTTGAAGTGACTGTACATGAACAACAACCTCAGGTGGGTGCAGACAAAACACAGTTCCCAGATGTTAGAAGAGGCCAGCGTGTACGCAGGCTAACAGAAAAGGGTAAAACACTCCAAGAGGCTAGGCTGAACAATCTAAAAAAGAGCTTTGAGCAGAAGTATAGAAGATGGAAGTATCACATCAATGGTTTGAAAAGAGCCATAAAGAACAATGATGATGCAGATTTGATTCTCGATGTTATGAGCACCGTTAATGATATTCAGTCTGAGATTGACAATATTTATGGTGACATAAGAAGCATCACAAGCCCTGAGTCGGAAATTAGGAGAAAAAATTATACTTGCCTTGCCATTACCAACACTGCAAATAAAAAAGCTCAACGCTTTATCAGGGGAGATACTGAAAATATACCCTGGCCTGAATCAGATTCAGTGTTTGAAGACACTGTGTCCAGCATCATTTCAGCAACCTCCTGTAAGTCAAGGTCTGTTTCTAAGATGTCCAGTCAGTCTTCCTATGATTCCTGGCAGAAAAGACAAGAAGTAGAAGCTGAAGTTGCAGCTACGCAAGAAGTGATCAAAATAATGAGAACACAACATCAATATGAAGAGGAAATCAGGAAACTTGAGACGGAAGAGGAAAGGTTAACGGCTGAGAGAGAAGCTCAAGAATGGAAGAAGAAATGGAAGCAGAGAAGGCAAGAAGAGCTGCTCAGTTCATTTCAGAAAATGAAAACCAGTTGGCCTCCGAGTGGCGCAGTGGTTAAAGCGCTCGCCCTATCATCCGGACATCGCTAGTTCGAATCCCGGGTGGTGCTGTAACCTCTCGCAGCCGGAGGTCTAGAGAGAGCTGATTGGCCGCGCTCTCTCAGAGGGGAGGGATGAGAGGTACATAGTGCTCCGACATTAATCACGGCTCTACAGCCAGTCAGGGGCGTCTGTGAGCTCGTGCAGCGGAGGGAGCGGATAGCGCTGTCCTCCGAGTGTGTTACGCCGACCCCGACGGTGCGCGAGCGAGCAGTTCGAAAAGATGCGGTCGGCTGGCGTCACGTGGTTCGGAGGAACCACGTGATAGTCTTCGGCCCTCCCGGCTGAGTGGTAGTAGTAGCCTTAATGTGGGAGCCCCCTAGTGACGGGGAGGAATTGGACGTGACTAAATTAGGGAAAATAATGTTAGAAGAAAAGAAAAAGGAAGTGGAACGTTTGGAAGAACTAAAAAGACTTAATGCAGCACGAGCAAAGCTACAAGTCTATGCTGAATGCTCTCCAAGCATTCCTATACCCTCTCAACCATTCATGCTAACTCAAGTCACTACTTTAAACCAACCTTCTCATTCTCCTGAAAAGATTCAAGCTCAAGTCACTCAAGCTCATACAGCTCCGTCAAGTGCATTAGTTGCTTCTAATGAAGTTTCCAATGACCTTGTAAAGGCACTTGCTGAAGCAATTACAGCCAATAGGATTCCAATACCAGAACCTGCTGTTTTCACAGGAGATCCTCTGAAATATAATGACTGGAAATTGTCCTTCTAGACATTAATTGACTGTAAGAACTTGCCAGCTCAAGAAAAGCTCTTCTTTCTACGCAAGTATGTGGGTCCAGCCAAAAAGGCCATTGAAGGACATTTCCTGGTTGGGACAGAAGCAGCTTACTTTGCTGCCTGGAAAACCCTTGAAGACAGGTTTGGCAATCCGTTTGTAGTCAGCAAGTCGTTCCGTGACAAAATACAGTCGTGGCACAAGATTGCTACCAAGGATAGAAAAGATCTCCAGGAATTTGTAGACTTCCTGAGTAGTGTTGAATCTGCCATGCCTTATGTACAAGGTTTGCAAGCTCTGAATGACTGTGTTGAAAATCAAAGGATATCAGCAAAATTGCCAGAGTGGTTAAGTTCACGTTGGAATAGTGCAGTTACTAAGTTCCAAGATCAATACAAGGCGTTTCCTGACTTCAAATACTTTGTTGAATTTCTCACTAAGGAAGCTAGAATCGCATGTAATCCTATCACCTCACTGCAAGCAATTAAACCGACTGAACAAGAGAGATTCAAACAAACTGATCAGGATCACTCCAAGTTTCAAAGGAATCGTAACTCCAGTACTAAGACCTTTACCACTAGTTCCAGTGAAAGGACTAGCATTGTGTGTGTCTTTTGCAAGAGACCTGGTCACACTCTTCATAAGTGCCGAAAGATTATGGAAAGACCAATTGAAGAAAGATTGAAGTTTGTACAGTCTGAGAAATTGTGTTTTGGCTGTCTCAGAGTTGGTCATACTTCAAAAGGCTGCACTGCTAAGAGAGTGTGTGAAAAATGTGAAAGGTATCATCCAACATGTCTTCATCAGGATCGGGTAAATAAGGTCTCAGTCAAGGGTTACTCAAGACTCTGAATCACAGAAGGTACAAGAATCTAAGTCTGTGACTTCAAACAGAGTGATTCGAGAAAAGAGCGACACTTGTACTTCATCTATCATTCCGGTTTATGTTTCAACTGCAGCAGAACCAGCGAAGGAGGTTTTAGTGTACGCTCTACTTGATACCCAAAGTGACACCACTTTCATTATGAAGGACACAGCTGAGGAACTTGATATTGAAAAAGAACAGGTTAAACTCAAGATTTCTACAATAACTTCCAAAACAAAGGTTGTGTCCAGTTACAAACTGAATGGACTACAAGGAAGAGGCATTAATTCCGAAATTAAAATCCAACTCCCAACAACATACACCAGAGACTATATACCTGTAAATAGATCTCACATAACCACCTGTGAAACTGCAAAGAGCTGGTCTCATTTAGAACATTTGGCAGATGAAATGGCTCCTATGCTCGATTGTAAAATAGGTTTGTTAATTGGGTATAACTGTCCGCAAGCCCTACTTCCCAGAGACAGTCTCAGAGGTAATGAAGATCAGCCATTTGCACAAAGATCTGTGTTGGGCTGGAGTATCATTGGTTGCAACCATTACCATGATGACTATGAAGATGAAATCGGTGTGAGTCATAGAATCATTATGAAACAAGTTCTACCAGCTGGTGAACCTTCTCTCAAGCTCAAATCCGAAGTCTTTGTTGAAAGGAATGAGGAAATTTCTACATCACAAGAAGATCTACAGTTTCTGGCTAAGTTAAATGAAGGTATTAAGCAGCTGCCAGATGGGCACTATGAGATGCCACTGCCTTTTAAGAATGAGAGACCAAACTTACCGAACAAGAATCGCTTGAGGAGAAATGAACAATACTGCAAGGATTACGTAACTTTCATGAAGGATATGATAGCAAGAGGTGATGCAGAAAAGGTCCCGGAGATGGAATTAAGTAATCAACCTGCATGATACATTCCTCACCATGGGGTGTATAACCCGCAAAAGCCGGGAAAGATTCGCATTGTCTTTGATTGCTCTGTAAGGTTCCAGAATACTTCTCTGAATGAGAATCTTCTGACTGGGCCTGACCTTACAAATACCCTTGTTGGAGTCTTATGCTGCTTCCGAAAGGGGCAGGTAGCCATCATGTGTGATGTAGAGCGTATGTTCCATCAGTTTCATGTTGCCCCAAAGGATCGTGACTACCTTAGGTTCTTGTGGTGGGAAGAATGCAACATGGAAGTTCCTCCCTCAGTTTTTCGCATGAAGGTCCACTTGTTTGGAGCTGCCTCCTCACCTGGATGTGCAAATTTTGGGCTAAAATACCTTGCCTCACAAGGTGAAAGCAAGTTTAGTCAAGCCACAGTGAAGTTTATATGGCGTAATTTTTACGTTGATGATGGCTTAGCAAGTGTAGACACAGAAGAAGAAGGAATCCAACTAGTAGAAGAAGCCAGAGCTCTTTGCAATACCGGGAAGCTTCACTTGCACAAATTTGTTGCCAACAGCAAGAAGGTGATCGCCACAATCCCAAAGGAGGAATGTACTGAAGGTGCAACTGACTTTGATTTGGCCTTAGGAGAATCTAAGGTAGAGAGAGCGCTCGGAGTTCATTGGTGTGTATCTTTAGATGAGTTCCATTTTAGAGTACTAGTAAAGGAAAATCCTTTCACTAGAAGAGGAGTGCTGTCTACACTTGCTTCTATTTTTGATCCTCTTGGGTTTGTTGCTCCGTTCATTTTGGTTGGGAAAAGGATCTTACAAAGGATGTGCAACGACAAGGCAGGCTGGGACGAACCACTTCCTGATGATCTCAGGCCGCATTGGGAAGCTTGGCTACAGGACCTCCATAACCTGTCGTTGGTAAAAATACCACGTTGTTATGTGCCATCAATGTTTAAAGATATCCAGCAATATGAGCTGCACCATTTCGCTGATGCCAGTGTGTGTGGCTATGGAGCATGTTCATACCTCAGAACAGTGACCAAGTCAGGAAAGGTACACTGCACTCTCATTATGGGTAAAGCAAGAGTTGCCCCAATAAAGGTAACCACAATTCCAAGATTGGAGCTCTCGGCTGCAGTTGTAGCCACAAGAATTGGTGATCTGCTCAAAAGAGACCTAGAATTGCATGGTGCCTGTGAATACTACTGGACCGATTCCAAGGTTGTCCTTGGTTACATCAACAATGATGCAAGACGGTTCCACGTATTTGTAGCCAACCGAATTCAGCAGATCAGGACATGCACTGAGCCTAGTCAGTGGAGATATGTTGCTTCAGATCAGAACCCAGCTGACCATGCCTCACGGGGTCTCTCTGTAAAGGATCTGATGAAATCCAACTGGCTTACTGGTCCAAGTTTCTTATGGCAAAAGGAACTCCCCAAGGAAGACATCACGGTGGGAGAGGTTGATGAAGGAGACCCAGAACTTAAAAGGGTACAGGTTTTTACAACTAAGGCAGAGGAAGGGATCTCTCAAAGATCTCTTTTAGATCGCCTAAAAGGATTTTCTGATTGGAAAAGGGCAGTGAAAGCCATAGCTAGACTCAAACGTTGTGCAAGGAGTGTGAAAGGTTTGATAGAAAGATCCACTGATGCCACAACACTTGAAGAAAGAAAGGATGCTGAGCAGTTCATAATTCGTGCAATACAACAGGAAGTGTTCAGTGATGAAATTAAAGCTCTGAGACAAGGAAAGGAAGTTCATTCAAATCAGTTCAGTAAGCTGTACAAATTAAGTCCCTTTATCGATGATCATGATGTCTTACGGGTAGGAGGCCGATTGACACAGTCTGAGCTTCACCCTCATGTTAAGCATCCGGCCATTCTTCCAAAAGGTCATCATGTATCTCGTCTGCTCATAAAACATTTCCATGAGAAAGTGCAACATCAAGGCCGAGGGATGACTTTGAATGAAATTCGTTTCAATGGTGTTTGGATTTTAGGATGCAGTAGTGAAGTTTCATCTCTTATCTACAAATGCAAGACTGGACACTTCTTCCTTAAGAACATTCATGTATCATGTAATGGCTATTATCAATAGTCGACCATTGACCGCAGAACATATCAATGATCTGGTGGGACCAGAACCGTTGACGCTGAATCATATACTAACGATGAAGTCAACTATCATTGCACCACCTCCTGGAGAGTTTGTAAGGGAAGATCTCTATCTTCAGAAGAGATGGAAGAGAGTTCAGTTTCTCGCAAATGAGTTTTGGACCAGGTGGAGGAAGGAATATCTGTTGAGTTTGCATATATGAAGAAACTAACTGCAATACATAAAGCAATATATGTGCAGGAGAAGAGCAAGATGCTCCGTGTCCCATCACTCCAGGAGACCAGGTCTATCTATGAGTGTTCAGAAGGGAGTGGGAGCCACTCCAACAGCGATCCAAGTGAAAGGCAAAACCACATGGTATAATTTAAACCATTGCACAAGAGTCCCTAAAGTAAGTAAGGGAAAAGGTGCAGAAGAAGAGGACCCACCTCCTGACAGTGATAACATACAAGGTCTTGCAATCTGTGTGAAAGGTGTGGAGGAAATAAAGCAGAAAGATTTATAGTAGTATCCAATCAGTATGACTTTGAACATACAACAACAAAATTTGCTCAGCAGTTTTGTCATTTGCATGCTTTCAGAAGACCACTGTGTCCAGCAGAATATTTAGCAATCCTGAGTAGTCCAGATTACTTCAATAACTACCATACACCTGAATGGGGAGAATGGTGCCAGCAGTTAGACATAAGAATAGAAACTCAAAAGATAGAGTTCCCTTCTGATTATGAGATAGATTGAGTATGAATGCTTCAATAAGACTACAGGAAATTACAGCATGGGGGAATGCACCTAGATACTGACTGTTCAACGAACAGAAGTCCATAAGAAAACTATACTTCATGCAACAGTAACTGTGCAAGGGAATATTACTATAACACATAGCTGAATGAACCAAACATTGCTGCTTCCACTAAAGTTCCGTTATGATGACCAAACAAGTAGCTGATTTCTTCTGGCTCTGTGGGGGAACACTGTTGAGAGCCACATTACCAAGGGGTTGGAGACGGATCTGTGCTAGAGTACGGATGATTCAAGAAATGTCAATAATAAATTGGAACATAGAACAACCAGTGGGGAATAACTCAAAAGCTAATCATAGAGTAAAAAGGGCTTATCAGGCTGATCCTAACGTGCACATAGATTCAATAGGACAACCCAGAGGTATACCTGATGAATTCAAAGCCAGAGATGAAGTAAAATCAGAATTTGAGTCTCTTTTTATATGGACAACACCTAATAAAAATGCTGAATGGATTAATTATATTTACTATAATCTTTTTTTTACTATAAACGATTATACAGATAATGCATTAGCTGCCTTAGGAGAACAGGTACATGCAACAAGCAAGATGACTTGGCAAAACAGGCTAGCACTAAATTGGTTATTGGCTGAAAAAGGTGGTGTGTGCATCCTGTTCGGTGATCAATGTTGTACATATATTCCTAATAATACAGCACCTGATGGGACCTTTACTGAAGCTATGAATCAACTAAAAAATCTGAGACGTGAAGTAACTGAAAATGCTGGGAGAGATAATAAAATATGGGACTGGTTAGACCTAAAACTGGGAGTGTGGGGTGCATGGTTTGCTAAATTTGGTATGTTTTTGAGTTTTGCTATAGCAATGGGAGGATTGTTGTTCTGTTGTGTGCTTCCTGTATTAAAATCTTTGGTCATAAAAGCTACAGTTCAACAAATGGAGGTATTAAAATTGCAAGATGAAAACCTCCCCTAACCAATGACAAAGACATTTACAGCTCTGAATGTGATTCACAAGAATCAGAAGAGGATTCTTGCACCTCGGATGAGGACAAAGAAGATGATTAATGATGAGGGTGATGGCGGCACTCTACAAGGCACTATCACTTCTCGCTCTGAAGAGAGGCCGCGCACCTTCAGAACCATGGACAACTACGCAGGGGCGGGGCGCCGGAATACACAGCAGCTGGTCGCTCATGATCATCCACCCTCCCACAGTCAACGCCTGTTTATAAAAAGCCCTCGGCCGGAGCCCTCGGTGAGTAGGAACCAAGTGTCGTCATTTGTAACGCTTGTTTCCTCTCTCCCCACTTCAGACTCGGATCTCCCCGAAGGAAAACCCGATTACTGGAAGGACCGAACCCGCACCGCGACAGCCTCCCCGGCTTTTCTGAAATGCAGCGCGCCGCGTCAAAAGGGACCCGACACTTCACTCTCCCATGGAGGCTGCATCTTCTGCACCTCCCCGCTCTCCTCACCCCCGAGCAATGACAACCCCTAGCACTGTGTGTGTGTGTGTGTACGACCACGTGACCGCACAAAGTGAAACTAAAAGTAAAACAAATAAACATAAAAGAAGAGCACTGCATACCACCTCGCCGTGTCTGCTGTCGTCTGTGTTTTCCTGTATTACCTGGCCTCGCAACAACGAGCCATGCCTTGGGTGAAAGCACTGGCCTGGCCTCTCCCCAAAAGGCAACCCTCTACGATATGCAAAGTATCTAGGTTGAAAAGTCTTATGTTACAAGAAGGCTATTTAAAATGATATCCACTTTTAAATCGTATTATGTTATGCATGTTCCAGTTTAGATTATATGATTCATCCTAGAAAATCACTGTATTAATTTCATATTCATGTTATGTTACTGTTATTGTGGTATGGAAAGTACAAGGTCATGGAGGTCGAGTCTTTTACTTCTTCCTAGTCAAGTGTGGAAGGAGAGGTTTGGCTGATTCTCCACTAGAGTGTGAATACATAGGTTGGTCATTGATAAAAGTCCAGTGATTTAATTTAATCACGAGATAGTGTAAGTAAAACTAACACATGAATTTGCACTTTAGATGAAACAATTTATGTGGGACTTATAAGCCCCAGAGGGGGGAGATATGGAAGACATTTTTATTAGATTTCATGTGACTTTACCTACTTTTAAGAAATATTGGGTAACCCAGTTTGAAATAATGAGAAACGTGCGTGAGACGCTGAGCATATAGGCCTCTTGGAATGTGCCTGTTTAAGAAATCTGATCTATAGATTGAGGCACAGAGAACGGGGAAACTTAATGAAACCCAGATGTTGAATTTAACATAAGCGCGGGAAAACTAGCTGCTATTGTTTAGGGGCAGTATTTAAGCGAGAAGCCGTCGAGAGTCGCGATGCGTTCTGCAGACCTCCCGACTTTGTTGATCAACCAAAAAAGTTGTAACCTTCTGAAATCAAAGCCTGGGTCTTCAATTGATTTGTAAGACAGGCTCTGCCCAACCAGACCTACACATGCACATTCTTTCCATCCTCCCTACTTTAACCCTTTCAAATCCAACATTTTAACACATTAAGGATGTATATATAAAATCAAATAAAAGCTTTGAGATTATATATTTGTCGTATGTTGTGTTTATTTGATTAAACTTAAACCATTTTTAAGTTCTTTAATAATGAACACAAATATAAAAAGTATATAGTCTAATGGCATAGAAGCCATAAAAAATTAAAGTTTTGAGATGACCATTGTGTTGTATTTTTGTGTTAATTTGATTAAACTAAAATATTTTCTGATTTACTTGATATAATTGCATAATTTAATTATATATACTATTTGTGTTTGTTGCATATGTCTGCATTTTTATAGATAAATCGCATGCGTTTATCACCTTTTGATCAAAACGCTGCCTTTTGTAAAGTGAAACTGAGAGCCGCAGGTTTGAAATGAATTGTACATTAATTTTAAAGCACGATTTAGGGCATCTCATTTCATTATTATAAACATAATTTATGAATTGGTAGAGCTCTGATTAGACTACGTAGGAAATAGGCTCAACATCCCGGAGCCCAAGCCTCATTTAAATAAAATAAACAAATTAACAAATATTGTAAGTAAACAACAGTAGCACAAGTTTAGAAAAAAAAAAAATTAGACTCTAAAAATTTTTTTGCCATCTATATAAGGTGTGCCAGCTGGCACTGTTCTTATATTGCTCTTTGTCAGGGTAAATCGTTCACTGACAACTCCGTAAAATTCCATGTACTGTAAATAAGTACTGTCCATCTGTATGGATAAACCGAGATGCCCACCCCTGTGAAAATGGCGAATTCAGGAAAAGCCTCCCCCGCAAGAGCTTTTGTGCGGACCACTGAGCTTCTACGGATTCTAAAATTGACAGTTACTGTTGTTTAATACCTACAGTGGAAGATTCTGATAATTTATTTACCATAAGCATTGTTGTATTGTTTTTAATCACTCAATACACAACCTATGATTTCACCTATGCTATTTCACAAATGGAATATTTTTAAAGTTACACTCTAAAAATTGCTGGGTTAAATGTTAAAGTGCTGGGTTATTTTATCTATTTACGATTATTTAGTAAAATGTCTGCTACCCCAAATGAAATTAATCCACTGTTTTAACCACTGCAGAGATACAGTACAGACCAAAAGTTTGGACACACCTTCTCATTCAAAGAGTTTTCTTTATTGTGTTCTTTATTGTGTTCTTTAGCCCAAACAAATCTTTTCTGCTTGTTGTCTGTCCTTAGCAGTGGTTTCCTAGCAGATATTCTACCATGAAGGCCTGATTCACACAGTCTCCTCTTAACAGTTATTCTAGAGATGTGTCTGCTGCTAGAACTCTGTGTGGCATTGACCTGGTCTCTGATCTGAGCTGCGGTTAACCTGCGATTTCTGAGGTTGGTGACTCGGATGAACTTATCCTCCGCAGCAGTTTCTTTGTAGTGCTTGTAGTGCTTGATGTGACTGTACTTGGGGACACTTTCAAAGTTTTCCCAATTTTTCGGACTGACTGACCTTCATTTCTTAAAGTAATGATGGCCACTCGTTTTTCTTTACTTAGTTGTTTTTTTCTTGCCATAATACAAATTCAAACTCTTTGAATCAGAAAGTGTGTCCAAACTTTTGGTCTGTACTGTAGTTAATCAGCGGTAGTTTTCACTACTACAAATGATAATAATACTTATTAAGAAAAGCACAGTCAAAGAAGTAGCATCATTGCAGGAGAGAAGAAAATGAAGAATAAATACATATCAGTATTTAAATTCTGAGCTCGACATGTTTATGATCTCTGTCGCTTGCTGTCAAAGGGCACCTAAGAGAGAGTGAACACATTTTTGGCTTCAGTAGACACACAATACTACTGCCTCCTACAGGTAATGAACAGCATTTTCACAGCTTCCCGGGAGCTGCCGCGGAAGCATGCGAGATCCCTTTTCTCAAAACGTGCGTTGTTAATGGCCAGATCTGTATGTTGTTACCCTTAGTGACATAGTCATTCTCCCTTTTCTCCCTGACATTTACTGACTGCCAATCATTTTGGTAACATCATAGCAGACAATTAACTGTTTGGCATGCTGAATGGGGTTTTCGTCACACTTTTTAAACCCTCTTTGCTTCCACACTGCTCCAAACAGATGGCATACACCATGCGAATAATCAATGAAGATCAATGTATGCTATATATGTAAAATATGCTAGAATGCAAGTCTGAGTTAGAACAGATTTCACCTGTTCTATCAATTCTACAACTTTGTGATGTGTATAAATACATAAATACATAGTCAATGCAGACACTTTTTCATATGCATAATGTACAAGGGTTGCCTAATAGCATGGTGGGTAACTTTGTGCTACATTATCTTTTTTAGTTCTGTAGTAATCTAGGGACTTTTTTTTTCCTGCCACTGCAGGTCTCGTGCATCAATACAGCTGAGGCACATCAATTAGCTCGCTTAGCCACATACAGTAGGAGCCACACGAAATAGCCCCGGCCATGTGAATGCCGTGTGGATCCCGTGCGGCTTCCCTTTGGACCCCGTGGTCCACCCTCACCCTCCTGCCAGGAAGGTGTGTCAAGATTTTGCAGTAAACACACCCATTCAAATTCTATTTATTAATTTACCTGGTGCCGCCACTAGATTGCGCTTTGTTCTCAAGAACATGTTAACACAAGCCAACAATTTGCAATTTGAGTTGCAATCAAATGATTTTAACAAATATGAACACAAAGTGCTTCGGCATTTTTATAAAAATAATAATCATGTTTTTTTGCTGTTTGTGTCCAGCATTGAATAATTATTTCATCCATTATTTGACCATGGCTGGAAATCATAACTGGAATGTGATTGTGAATTTATGAAATAAAGCTGTTCATCGGCGTGCGAGAACATCGGCTCGTACTTTCACAGACATACTTCCACAGAAAGTCATCGCCTCTTGCAATAATGCAGATCAAACATACTACACCTGTCCATAAATAAAAAGGAATATTTAAGCATATATGCAAAATGTATTTCACTTAAACATTACAGATTAAAACAAGGAAAGTAGATGTGCTGAGCTTCAGTTCATTGTGATGCGGACAAACGGTCCAGGAAGGAAACGGGTTTCGTTATTTTACAAAATCTGAATATATTCAGCAAATTTATGAATTACACTCCAAGTATCAACTCCAACTATAAAGTCTGATTTAATTGATACCATTAAACATTTAATTTGTTTCTATTTATGTTTATGTTTTGCTGGTGAAATACATTTCAGACAGAGACGTCTGCGTTATTTAAACCCCTCAATTCTGCCATCCCCCATCAGTGAAACCGGTTTGATAAGTTCACACCAATCATGAATGAAAGGTGAGAAGAGGGATTACAGTAACTGGGGGTTCTGTGGATGTTTCCCTTGCATTACATTTTAGGCAGAGACGTTTGCTCGATCTTGATAATTTGTTTTAAATCCCACAATTCTGCCAATTCCCCCATGAGCGAAACTGGTTTGATAACTTCACACCTATTGTGAATGAAAGGTGAGAAGAGGGATTACAGTAAGTTTGTAACATTATATTTTATTTTTATAATTATATTTTTCCTGTTCATACTAAATAACAAACTAGTTTTACGCTTTAATACTACTGGTCCCCAAGGTCTCCCGATCTGACTTATCTTTGGGGTCATCTGAAGGCAATTGTCTATGGTGTGAAGATACGAGATGTGCAGCACCTGAAACTACGGATACTGGAAGCCTGTGCTGGCATTTCTCCTGCTGTGTTGCTATCAGTGTGTGAAGAGTGGGAGAAGAGGGTTGCATTGACAATCCATCACAATGGGCAGCACATTGAACACATTTTATAAGTGGTCACAAACTTGTAAATAACTCATGAAAGAATAAAGTTACGTTAAAACCAAACACACCATTGTTTTTCCTGTGAAATTCCCAATAAGTTTGATGTGTCACATGACCCTCTTCCTATTGAAAAAAACAAAAGTTGGATCCAAGATGGCCGACTTCCAAATGGCCACCATGATCACCACCCATCTTGAAAAGTTTGCCCCCTCATATATACTAATGTGCCACAAACAGGACGTTAATATCACCAACCATTCCCATTTTATTAATGTGTATTCATATAAATGGCCCACCCTGTATGTATGTACTGTATGTATGTATGTATGTATGTACTGTACATGCATATACACACAAGGTTATTATTTATTCTACATGCATCCTTATTTACAAATATGCCCAAGTTATTCAACATTTTAAAAAAAATTACACTTGACAAGAGTCAATGTCAATCAACCACTTTTCATCTTTTTTTGATCCAGAGCTTGTAACTAAGCCATGACTGAGAGATTAGATAATTATTGTCTTGTTTAATAGTATTTGCTTAGATTAGGAGTTCCATCTCATCCACATATTGTCTTGACTGGTCCTTACAGATTATGTAAGTTATCTTATTTGAAGTGGTTATCTTTTCTGACCTGCAGTTTAGAATTACCATTGTCCAATTCCAGTTGTAAAACAGTATGTGTTTTCCTTACTTTTGTCAAATAGTTACAGAAGACAGCCAAGGCAGTTCCATATGTGTTATTCCATAGTGTTGGTATCATAGTGCTTATGGTATTATGGTACTCAGTATTGTTGTGCATTATAAAAAATAATAAAAATTTCTAAATTAACTGATCAGTCAAACCTTTGACTAATAATGTATATAATCCAATTTCCTTTAGTTTCACTTTTACATCATCTTATTTTCACTACTTTTTCATAATTTCTCAGGTAATGACACAAACGTGGATGGCCTAGTAAATTTAGAAAAGCTACGAATGATTGCCAAGGAAATTCGCAGTGCTGTATGAATGAGCACCACCAGTATGGACCCAGCAATTATGTTTCATCAAAGGTTTGTACAAATGATCTGTTGTCTTGCTTCTGGATATTTTTGTGTATGTAAAACAAAACCTCTTACATTAATTAAATTACTAATTAAAAAAAAAAAAAAAAACATTTCAGGCCTCCGAGTGGCTCAGTGGTAAAGTGCTCGCCCTATCATCTGGAGATCGCTAGTTCGGATAGGAGCGGATAGTGCTGTCCTCCAATTGTATTTGCCGCCCCCAATGGTGCGCAAGTGAGCAGTTCGAAAAGACGCGGTTGGCTGGCGACACGTGGTTCGGAGGAAACACGTGATAGTCTTTGTAGTAGTAGTAGTAGCAGCCTTAATGTGGGAGCCCCCTGGTGACGGGGAAGAATTGGACGTAAATTAGGGAGAAAATCGGGGGGAAATCCCCCCCCCCAAAAAAACATTTCATTGTACAGTAAATTTTCATTGTACAGTAATCAATTCAAGATATATGCCAGACATATGTGCACACAATAGCAAGCATATCAACTGGAAACTAAAGCATAAGGTTAAAACCTGTTTGACGTTCATTATTTTGCTTAAACACCAAAAATTTGTTTTCTCCTAATTAGTCACAGTTTTCATTACTAATGCTTCATTTACAAACCTTACTAACTTAATTATAGGTATCTGGTAGATTTGAAATGCCTGGTTATTTGTGGTGTTTTGGTTATTCAAATTATTCAGATTCATTTAATTTTAATTTGAACCCAAGCTGGAGGTTGATCGAAGTTCATGTAAGTTCCATATAAATGGCCCACCCTGTAGTTTGTTCTGTCTGTCTTTAAAATTTTCAAGTACACAGTGTTACCTTTTGTCACAACTCACTGCCAAACAAATGCCAATACAAAAAAAAGTTGGGCCAACAATTAATTATTTAATGAATTAATTAAACATTTATCTATTTGTAGTTTTTACAGTGTTCGCTGATACCTTAATTATCCTGTTTTGTTGCTTCCTGTGTGCATACATGCATAGGATGTCCTGTTTTCCCACAGTTACATACACACACACACACACACACACACACACACACACACACACACACACACACACACACACACACGCACACACATATACACACACATATACACACACACAGATGGACAAAATTGTTGGTACCCTTCAGTCAATGAAAGAAAAACTCACAATGGTCACAGAATTAACTTTAATCTGACAAAAGTAATAATAAATAAGAATTCTATGAATGTTAACCAATGAAAGTCAGACATTGCTTTTCAACCATGCTTCAACGGAATTATAAAAAAAAATGAACTCATGGAACAGGCCTGGACAAAAATGATGGTACCCCTAACTTAATAGTTTGTTGCACAACCTTTTGAGGCAATCACTGCAATCAAACGATTCCTGTAACTGTCAATGAGATTTCTGCACCTCTCTGCAGGTATTTTGGCCCACTCCTCATGAGCAAGCTGCTGCAGTTGTTTCCAGTTTGAAGGGTGCCTTTTCCAGAGAGCATGTTTCAGCTCCTTCCAAAGACGCTCAATAGGATTGAGGTCAGGGCTCATAGAAGGCCACTTTAGTTAGTACAGAATGCAGCAGTGAGAGTCCTTTCACTGCTGCATTCACCAAAACCAGAAGATACAAGCACATCACCCCTATCTTATCTACACTGCATTGGCTCCCTGTGAAATTTCGCATTGATTTTAAGATACTACTTTTGACATTTAAAGCACTAAATGGTCTCGCGCCACAGTATTTGAGTGAACTGCTAGTGTCTTACGATCCACCACGCCTACTTCGATCAAAGAATGCAGGCTGCCTGTCAGTACCACGTATTATTAAAACTACAGCAGGGGGCAGAGCTTTTTCTTACAAAGCCTCAAAGTTATGGAATAGTCTTCCTATAAATGTTCAGGACTCTGTCTCAGGTATTTAGCTTAGACTTAAACAGTATTTATTTAGCCAAGCATTTTTGTAAATAGATTACTGGGGGACTCATGGACATAGAGTATTCTGGTGAACTGGTATGTTTAGATGCTGTCTTCCCCACTCTCATTGATCACTCAGGTTTGTTGACGGTGAGGTGATTGGTTGCTTTACATCACAGGGAGCCCTCATGTCTGTGTTTCCTTCTGGCTCTCCCTTTTAGTTATGCTATTATAGTTAATCCTGCCCGAGTCCCTGCTTGCACTTTGCACTAATATACATTCACCTTATACATGTTGACTGTGACCATACCTAACTGCCATCTCTCCTTATTTTCTGTTCTCTCCTCTTCTGCTCTCTCTCTCTCTCTCTCTCTCTTTTCCCTCTCCTTTTCTCTCCGTCGAGCTATACATGTCGCTCCTGAGTTGCCAGTGATCCAGACCCCTCTGCCCTCTGGACCCGTCTAACCAGTCCTTGAGTCCTGCTTCTGGTTGGAGATCTCGTCGCATGGATGCCCCGTGTGGTCTGCCTGGATTCGTGTGGTGTCTGGGGATGGTTTCCACCAAGACTGTCCTGTCCTTGATTGATGCTGACAGCTGTTCTCTCACTGCATGAAAAGAGCTGTATCCGGACAAATATGGTATGGGAAATCTCAGCTAAACTTTAAGTTTGGCAGATGTCTGAGGCAGAGTGCTTGGAAAGGTAGAATGCAAAAGGAAATTTTGTGAAACGACCAGATACCTCATGTATGTGGATGTATACGGGAATCTGTGAAACAGCTAGCGGTGAGAGGTGATGGCTGTGAGGTGTAAAGGCCTTTTTGTATGTTAATGACTAGCAGAAAGAGGTGCTGTCCTTCTTATCATAGCCGGGTGGGGGGATTGGCCATGGTGTGCCTTTGTCTCTTCAGCTTGAGGGTTTGAAGGAGAAGCAAGCAGCACACACTGCTCTTCTCAAAGAGGTTATCCAGTGTCTTGATGCATTTGAGAGCAAGTTTGATAAGAGAAGACCGCAGGAAGAGTCAAGCCATGTGAATAGAAGGGCTAAGAGCGCGCACAACGTGGGCACTGCGGTAAGTTAAGCTTTAAGTTAGCTGACAATACAGTAGTAAATTATACCTTGCCAAGTTAGCCTAAGCACTTAGCTACACAACTACTTTTTGGTACTTGCATTGTTGTAGGTGTCCAGCTTATTTAACAGTTTGTCACGTCAGAATTATACGATGTTGTTTACAAATGTATGTATTAAAGCGATTTTAATTCAACATTACAGGAAGCTGTAAGGAGCCTCCATTATTCAGAAAACAACCCACATAAATATGATCAACAACCTGGGTAAGAATGTTGTTTCTTTACCTGCTATGTATGGGGTTTTACATAATCATTTTAAATGTAATTAATGACACTATTCTCTTTCCACACAGAAAATTTTACTTCATGATCAGGCGGTGATGATATATCTGCTGGAGGAATTAAAGATGACTTTTGCAGATGCAGACCGTGAGTGTATAAAGGGTAATCAGAAATTGTTATTGTCATTATTTTCATGTCCCTTTATTTTTGTCCCTCTAATAATTTGAATTGTTTCTGTCACTTATCTGATTTTTTATTTATTTATTTTATCCAGCATGTTACAGGACTTACTATGACATGACCGAGGAAATACTCTTGGTCTCGGCCAGGAAAGTGTCAGCTAAGACACTCCTAAGAGACTCCATTAAGACAGGGGCTAAAAACCAACAAAGATGAGCAAGTGTACAAATTCACTTATGTATTAAGTTCGGTACTTTTCTGAGTGTTTTTAGGGGTTAACGTATGGTGTGTTTTGCAGTTGCTGGAGTCCAGGTGTAGGGTCGTTCATACAGATGCAGAGAGAGAACTAATTTAATTTTAGCTCAGGACTGGAATTTCCTACAGTCTACCTGAATCTCCAGGAACAAACTGGACTAATTTTAATTTAAATTACAATTTTAACACATCTTCTGTTATATTGAACTTCCAGTCTTACACATTATTATGCTGATCAATCCCTGCTATCCGTTATCACCCAGGTGAGGATGGGTTCCCTGTTGAGTCTGGTTCCTCTCAAGGTTTCTTCCTATTACCATCCCATCTCCCTCGAGCATGAAGTTCACCTTGGATCTCTTTAGAAGTCTTTCTGGGCTCTTTTGTTACCATTCGGATTATCCATCTCTTTGATTTGTCATCAATTTTCCTCCCTTGGCCACGTCCAGGGAGGTTGGCTACAGTCCCATGGATCTGAAATTTCTGAATAATATGTGCAACTGTAGTCACAGGAACATCTAGCTGCTTGGAAATGGTCTTATAGCCTTTACCTTTAACATGCTTGTCTATAATTTTCTTTCGATTCTCCTGAAACAACTCTTTCCTTCGCTTCCTCTGGTCCATGTTGAGGGTGGTACATACCATGTCACCAAACAACACAGTGACTACCTGGAGCCCTATATATAGGCCCACTGACTGATTACAAGATTGTAGACACCTGTGATGCTAATTAGTGGACAGACCTTGAATTAACATGTCCCTTTGGTCACATTATTTTCAGTATTTTCTAGGGGTACCATCATTTTTGTCCAGGCCTGTTCCATGAGTTTATTTTTTTAAATAATTCGGTTGAAGCATGGTTGAAAAGCAATGTCTGACTTTCATTGGTTAACATTCATAGAATTTTTTTTTAATTATTACTTTTGTCAAATTAAAATTATTTATGTGACCATTGTGAGTTTTTCTTTCATTGACCGAAGGGTACCAACAATTTTGTATATATATATATATATATATATATATATATATACACAGTATATGTATAGAGAGAGAGAGAGAGAGAGAGAGAGAGAGAGAGAAATAACCTAGCCATAAACAGTTGTTGGAAAACATATTTGCTTATATTTTAAAGCATGCAAATACACATGTGCTGTTATAAGTCCTATATTTTGCTATTTCTTTGGGTCTCTGGGATGAACATACTGTCATGTTTCTCACACATTTGTCGGCCCGCCCCAGAATATTTGATACATTTGAAAAACGTGTAATCTTATGAATTGCAGTGAATGTTTTTTTTTTCCTGACATTTTTTGTTTGAAAAAAATGGAGGCCCATCTTATAGGCCTGTTTTATAATGAGAATATGGAGAATAAAGGAAGGATACAGCATCATCCTCAAATATTATGACAGATTCAGTCAAATGCTGCAAAATTCATGTGGCAGCAATTCACAGTACAACTGGAGGTTGTTTGGTAGGTTGATTTGCTGTACATTTTGGGTCATTGTCCAGTTGTATTGTGAAGGCAGTATGCAGTCAATATGCAGACATAATGTTCCATTTGAAAGCTCAAACTGTTATGGCTGTGGGCTACGGAGTTACTGATCGGAAGGTTGGGAGTTTAAGCCCCAGCACTGCCAAGTTGCCACGGTTGATCCCTTGAGCAAAGGCCCCTAACCCTACCTGCTCCAGGGGTGCTGTTAAATGGCTGACCCTGTGCACTGACCTCTGCTTCCTAACTGGTATTTGCAAAGTAAGTGCTGTAAAGTACATGTGACAAATAATTGAATATTATTATCTAAATGTGACTGCTTGGTGAAACACAAGTAAGGAATTGCAGCATTTGATGGTATTATCCTGGCTTGATGGCTGGAGCCAATGCATACCACTAACTGTAAAGTTTCTGCACCCAAATATTAAAAGTATTTATAATATTAATGATATTAATTTGATTGTCCAGTTACTTTTGAAGTGTAGATGTGTGAAGAGTTTTTTTTATTTATTTTTTTTTACAATGTGTCTCGATTTTCACAGGCTCAATCACATCTTGGTTGCTTTATTTCAAATCATTTGGTGGTGATGTACATTTGTACAAATGTACAACATTTGTTGTAGCTTGGTTCTAGATATTTTTAAGCAAACCATACATTTAACCCAACCTGTTTTAAACTGGCTCTTTGTTTAATGTGATGCATATAAAGAAGCATATAAACTCACAGATAAAAAATATTTTTTTTAACCAGTAGATCAGTCACACATATAGTTAGATTTGTGCTCCTGTTGCAAAATATTTTTCTTTCCAAAAATGAGTAAATACAGAATAATGAATAAGCATATCATTTAAATATAGCATATAACCAACACCTTGTGTCATACATGGACCAAGGTTTCTAATTTCTAAAATATTTTATCAAGCTATATCTTGGATTACCAGTACTCTTGATGAGGTAAGTCCTGGTTTGCTGATCAGAGCTCCAGAGGCATGCAAAAACTAATTTTATTTCACATGGAAAAGCAAGGTCTAAGAGAGAACAGCAATGGCACTGCACAAAAGCATTTAGCATTCTTCTACCTCACGCATTCCCAGGCCTCAGCAGGTCTGTAAAAGTAATCTAAAAAGGAATAAAATCCAAATAATTATTATTTACAATTTACTTTTACTGTTAATAATTGTTACATAAAGTCAAGCCCAAAATTATTCATACCCCAGGCAAACTCTGATTTAATTATTCACATTTTTCTGACTTAAATTTACTTAAGTACTTACTGGAGTTACTTTTATTTAATCAGCAAGTGAAATGAAACAGACTTCTCCCAGGAGAAAAGATGATTTGACACAAAGACATCATTTGGAAAAAATATTTCTCAACTTTTGAACATTTGAACAAAAAGTGGCATATCAAAATGATTCATATCCTTTGACTGTCACAGTCTATGGGAAAATCAAAAGTTCTATACCATTCCAAATAGTCCATGCTGTTCTGATTCATTGGGAACAGCAGATTTTCCCTATTTTTAGTCATGTCCATGTCCTCCCTGTCTCAGTCGGCAGGGGGGCTGAAGACTGTCACGTCTTTCTTCCACCATGTGACCGCATTTTTTCAAACTGTTGGGACATAACACACCACACAGCGCTATCCGCTTCTTCTGCTTGAGTGACCATATCTAGCCCCAGGTTGGCTGTAGAGCCATGGTTTACGTAGGAGCACCAAGTATCTCTCATCCCTCCCCTATGAGAGAGCTTGGCCAGTCAGCTCTCTCTAAACCTCTGGCTGTGAGAGGTTACAGCATCACCTGGGGATCGAACTCGTACCGGATGATATGGCGAGCACTTTACCACTCAGAGGCGTGGTAA
Source organism: Clarias magur (assembly GCA_013621035.1). NCBI lineage: Eukaryota > Metazoa > Chordata > Actinopteri > Siluriformes > Clariidae > Clarias > Clarias magur. Next base: position 146,457 of record QNUK01000681.1, read on the forward strand.
TCAACTCAACAGGTGAAAAACAGAACCTCACTGCTGTTGGTTTGTGGAGCTCACTGCGGACCTGCAGCTGCACATTGTGGTTGCTCAAAAGTCAGGAAACGGCTATAACTGACCATATCTAAATGTTTTGAAGTTCCAGTGGCTACAGTGCAAAGTACTATAAAAAAAATACGAGGCGTACCATACCGTGAAAAATCTCAGAGGACCTGGTCGGAAGCCAAAAGTGACACCTGTGATGGCCAGGAGGATAGTCAGAGAGGTACAAAAAAATCACCAAGGACATCCTGATGAATCTGGGCTCTGCTGGTTGCAATGTTTCAAGGCAGACGTTCCAACAGACACAGCACACCGCTGGGTTCCACTGACCCCACTTCTCCAGATAAGGCACACAAAAGCCTGCTTGGCCTTTGCAAATGTTCATCTGGACAAAGAAGAAGACTTCTGGTCTTCTGTTTTATAGTCAGATAAAACAAAAATGTAATTGTTTGGCCACAATGCCTTCATTTGGCATAAAAAAGGAGAAGCCTAAGAACACCATCCCCACTGTTGGTAGGAACCTAATGTTTTGGAGGTGTTTTTCAGCCGGTGCATCAGGGAACCTAGTCAGAGTAAATGGCACCATGAAAAAGGAGCAATACTGATGTATTGCAACTTTTTTTATTCGCAACATCAGGCAGTCTGCAGAGAAACTTGGCCTTGGGCACCAGTAGACATTTCAGCACGGAAACAACACAAAACACATGGCAGAAGTGATGAAGAATGGTTAGCAGACAAACATTAACGTTTGCAGTGGCCCAGCCAGTGTCCTGACTTAAATCTGATTAAGAATCTGTGGAGGGAGCTAAAGATCAGGGTGATGCCAAGGAGACCCTCCAACCTGAAACAGTTGGAGCTCATCACTAAAGATAAATGGGCAAAAATACCAGTAGAGACATGCAAAAAGCTGGTCAGCAATTATAGGAAGTGTTTGATTGCTGTAATAGCCAATAAAGGTTATGCTATTGATTTTTGAGAAGGGTATTGTAAACTTTTTCCTTGTCAAAGCAGAGACCAAGAGACGTTGGAATATCTTTCCAGCACATATACTCTTTATTGAGAACTCGCTGAGCGTCGCTGTAGTCATCCAAGCTTGTCTATAGCTCAACACTGTAGAGTTTATACTTTTCAAGGGGGAGGGATACAAAGAAGGTGTAGACAATCTAAACAAATCATGCAAATGCAGTACAGGAATCAGCCCGCTAACAGAATGTCCCCAGCCCTGATCTCATCAGCATAACAGTGTCTTTCAAATGCATAGGTGCTAATTAAATCTGCCTGACAGCATCGCCCAGACGTTCACATTATCAAAGGCACAACCTGGCCTTGAGATTAGCATTCACATTTAACTTGGGACCCTGCCCGATGGTAAAGACAAAAGGTTAATGTCTCAGACACCTGGGCTGCCAGACTTGATCTTCACCTCAAAATGTAAAACCCAACATACATAACTTTTTCAGTTTATGTACTATTACGCTGAAACCTAGATTTAACATTTTATATATGTGTAATCCAACAGCATGAATAATTTTGGACATGCCATTTTTGTTCAAATGTAAGTAAAAGATGATATTTTTTTCCACAATGATGCCTCTTGTACATTTTGCCAGGGGTATGAATAATTTCAGCCTTCACTGTATATACTACAACTCCAGTATTGAAACCTTATCCACTACAAAGCTGGCATCTTTATTGCATCCAAATACATTTCAACTTTTTAATACAAGTTATTGGTATTGTCGCAAGGCCAGGTAATTCAGGAAACATAGACGACAGCAGACACGGTGAGGTGATATGCAGTGCTCTTTTTTTTGTGTTTATTTGTTTCACTTTTAGTTTCACTAAAAAGCGAGAAGTGCTATTGCCTTGTAGAGTGCCGGTTCGGAGCCCGCCGTCACAGCACCCCCCCTCCGCTTCGAGCTCGTCCTGGACGATGCGAACAGCGTGTAGCACCTCGATAGAGCATCGGCGTTTCCGTGTTGTGTGCCGGACCTGTGCTGAATCGAAAAAGAGAAGTCTTGCAGAGACAGAAACCACCGTGTAATACGAGCGTTTGTGTCCTTCGCCCTCGCCATCCACTGCAAAGGAGCGTGATCCGTGATCAAGGTGAAGTGTCTACCCGTCAGGTAATATTTCAGCTCCTCTATTGCCCATTTAATGGCTAGGGCTTCCCGTTCGATCGTGGCGTATTTCTGCTCTGCGGGTGAGAGTTTTCTACTCACGTAAATGATAGGGTGTTCCTCTCCTCCGAAGTCTTGTGACAGAACGGCTCCGAGTCCGGTTTCAGACGCGTCGGTGTGTACCAGGAAGGGGCGTTCGAAATCCGGATTCCGGAGGACGGGGGAGCTGGTGAGGTGAATCTTCAGCTGGTTAAACGCCGCGTCTTCTTCTTCTGTCCAGCGTATTTTCTCTGGCTGTCCTTTCCTGAGCAGATTAGACAGGGGTGCTGCCACAGAGGAGAAGTTAGGCACAAATCTCCTATAATAATTGGCTAATCCCAGGAAGACACGTACCTGTTTCTTTGTGCTGGGACGTGGGTAGTTCCGGACTGCCTCCACCTTTCCCTCCTGAGGTTTCAGTAAGCCGCGCCCGATGCAGTAGCCCAGGTAGCGTGCTTCCGTGCGCCCCAAATGGCACTTCTTTGGATTCGCCGTCAGTCCTGCGTTTCGCAGCTCCCCGAGCACTTTCCTCAGATGGTACAGATGTTCGTCTCAGTCACATGAGTGTATGACTACATCGTCCAAGTACGCCGCTGCATATGGGCGATGTTGTCGTAGCACGATGTCCATAAGACGTTGAAATGTCGCTGGAGCTCCGTGGAGGCCGAAGGGAAGGACACGGTACTGCCAGTGTCCCTGTTCCATGCTGAAGGCTGTTTTTTCCTTCGCTTCTGGTGTCAGGGCCACCTGCCAGTAGCCTTTTGTGAGATCCAGCGTAGATACAAACCTGGCTTTTCCCAGGCGGTCTATCAGATCGTCCACTCGTGGTAGTGGGTATGCGTCGAATTCTGACACTTGGTTGAGTCTGCGGAAATCATTACATAAACGGACTGACCCATCGGCCTTCAGTACTGTAACAATCGGGCTGGACCAAGGGCTCGTCGACTCTTCTATGATGCCATTCCGAAGCATACTCTGTACCTCTGTTTCAATTACGCGACGGCGGGCCTCCGGGGCTCGGTACGGTCTCTGTCTTATGACCACCCCGGGTCGCGTTTTTATGTTATGTTGCACCAAGTGGGTTAGATCTGGTTCGCAGGAAAACACATCTCGGAACTGATCCATCAGCTCGTTCAGTTCCTGGTGTTGCATGCTTGTCAGCTCCTCTCCGTAATTTATTACTTCCCGGGTTTTTTCTGCAGACGAAAAAGACAGAGCGCCGAGACAGGTGGCAGCGGTTCAACCCATTTCTTTAATAAATTAATATGATAGAGCTCTGTTCGTTTCCTCTTATCCGGCAGGTGCAGGCGATAGTTTGTTGGACCGACCTTTTCTGTGACGGTGTATGGACCCTGCCAGCGGGCTAGGAATTTGCAATTGGCACTGGGGAGTAACAGCAGCACTTTATCCCCAGGCTGGAGCTCACGGGGTTTTGCTGGCCGATCGTACACTCTTCTCTGTTCCGCTTGTGCTCGTTCCATGTGTTCACGCACGATCGGTAGGATGTGGCTGATTTTCTGCTGTAAATCTTGTACATATTCCACCACTGACCGGAACGGCGACGGCTGTTCTTCCCATGCCTCCTTCGCTACATCTAGTAGACCCCTCGGCCTGCGTCCAAAGAGCAGTTCAAAAGGTGTAAACCCCGTAGATGCTTGTGGTGTCTCTCGTATCGCGAAGAGGACATACGGGAGCAGCTGGTCCCAGTTTCGTCCGCTTTCATCCACTACTCGCCGTAGCATTCTTTTTAACGTCTGATTAAAACGCTCCACCAAGCCATCCGTCTGTGGGTGATAGACAGAGGTGCGGAGCTGTTTTATCTGCAGCAGCCGGCAGACCTCTGCCATCAATCTCGACATGAACGGTGTGCCCTGATCCGTAAGAATTTCCTTCGGCAAGCCTACGTGACTGAACAGTAGAATTAATTCTCTCGCAATATTCTTTGACGTCGCTTTCCTCAGCGGCACTGCTTCCGGGTAGCGCGTCGCATAGTCCACTATCACCAGCAGGTATTCATGTCCCTTCGATGACTTGGGAAGTGGACCGACGAGATCCATGCCGATGCGTTCGAAGGGCACGTCAATTATAGGCAACGGTATTAGCGGGGCAGGGGCCGGTTTCCGTGGTGCCGTTCTCTGACACTCCGGACACCGCTGGCAGAAATTCCTGACCTCTGCTTCTAAGCCCGGCCAGTGAAAACGGTCACGAATTTTCTCCGCCGTATTCCTCGCTCCGAGGTGTCCTCCCAGAGGATGTGCGTGAGCCAGGTGCATGACCGCTTCCATTTTACATCTTGGTACTACTAGGAGATCACGTGGTTCACCTCGCCTTTCCGTGCGGTAATACAGCAGGCCGTTTTTTATCAGAAAACCCGTCGCCGTCTTGTTCCGATCGTTCGCCTCGGCTTTCCCTTCTACCTCCATTATCTGTGTCCAGCAATGTTTTAACCGGGGGTCCTCCCGCTGTAACCGTGCAAAGTTACCTCCCCCCTGCACCTGCTGTGACAAAGAGAAAGTGAGATCAACAGGGTTAATTGTCTCACCTTCTGCTTCCGCATCCTCGCCGTCATCCGCTGTCTGAGCCAGCCACGCTGGATGGGGACAATCCGGTCCCTGGCGGTTCCTTGCGGAGTGCATTTCTTTTTTTCCCCATGTTTCCGCGAACTCAATCCCGGCCAATCTCGACCTAGAATCAGAGGCACAGGTAAATTAGACATGATGCCGGCCTTTATCTCGTGCTTTCCCTGCTCGTCCTCGATGGTAAATCTCGCCGCCGGGACCTCCCTTCGGTCTCCGTGTATGCAGGTGATCGGGAGGGGTCCGCACGGACGAGCCTCCGTCGGGACGATTGAGGGGCGAATCAGTGAGACCGCACTTCCCGTGTCGATAAGCGCTGGAAGCGGCGCCCCGCTGATTTTAACCCAGTGCGTGGGTGCCGACGTCCCGCCTCCCATGTGGCTGTCGGCCCAGAGTCCCCGGGAGGAGGCGGTTCTGCCTAAGTCAGGTTCGGTCGGCATTGACTCATCTTGTGGCGTGTCTGCCCGACGTAGCGGCGGCAGAGGTTCGCGACGATGAGGCGGCATATAGCGGGGTGGGATTCTCACTGGGAAGGTCTTTTTCTCCGGCGTTATTGAGAGTGTTGCCAGGGCACATTCTAGTGCCTCCGTCATGTCTCGCAGAGAGGCTAAGCCCCGCATTCCTACAGTCTTTCTCTCTTATCTGGGCAGCGAGCGCAGAACTTTGTCCATCACAACCCTTTCCGTGATTTCTCTCGCCGACAGGATGTCCGGTTGCAGCAATCTCGCCGCTATTTTAGACAGCCGGTCCACTTGGGCGCGAGGAGGGGCCTGAGGATCATATGTCCAGCGCTGGAACTCTAGTGCCGCTTGTCCGCTGGATAGCCCGCACCGAGCCAAGATCTCAGATTTCAGCTTGTCATAATCCTCCGCCTCGTCGGCTGTCAAGACGAAGTATGCTCTTTGTGCTTCCCCCGTCAATAACGGAACGAGAATTGCGCTCCAGTCTCTACGAGCCCATCCCTCAACTTCTGCTGTCCTTTCAAACGTTTGTAGGAAAGCCTCAAGGTCATCGTGGGGGGTGAGCTTCGTTAAGAGTCGCTGGGCCTCTCTACGGGGGTCGGGAAGGGGGGTTTCCGTCGTCCGTTGCTGCTGCATACGCACGAGCTCCTGCGTTGCTGTTTGGAGCCCCTGGGCAATCTGCTGCAGCATCGTCTGCTGTTGGATGTTCGTCCTATACAGCTTTCCCAGAAATTCCTCAGGGGAACGAGGGTGGAAGGGAGGGTGTGTTTCTGGATCTGTGTTTCCTGGACGCATTCTCCACCAGTTGTCGCGAGGCCAGGTAATTCAGGAAACATAGACGACAGCAGACACGGTGAGGTGATATGCAGTGCTCTTTTTTTTGTGTTTATTTGTTTCACTTTTAGTTTCACTTTCGTGGTCACGTGGTCGCGCACACATATACACACACACACACACACACACACACACACACACACACGTTCTCACGCACAAGGCACTAGGGGTCGGTCGTGCTCGGGGGTGAGGAGAACGGGGAGGTACAAAAGATGCAGCCTCCACGGGAGAGTGAAGTGGCGGGTCCCTTTTTACGCGGCGCGCTGCGTCTCAGAAAAGCCGGGGAGGCTATCGCCGTGCGGGTTCTGTCCTTCCGCGCGAGCTTCCAGGAATCGGGCCTTCCTTCAGGGATATCCGAGTCTGACGTGGGAAGAGAGGAAACAGGCGTTATACATGACGTCATTTGGTTCCTACTCACCGAGGGCTCCGGCCGAGGGCTTTTTATAGACAGGCGTCGACTGTGGGAGGGTAGGTGATCATGAGAGACCAGCCGCTGTGTATTCCGGCGCCCCGCCCCTGTGTAGCTGTCCCTGGTGCTGAAGGCGCGCGGCCACTCCTCCGAGCGAGAAGTGCTATTGCCTTGTAGAGTGCCAGTTCGGAGCCCGCCATCACAGGTATTTAAGCTGCCTACCAGTGAATAAGAATTATGAGCATGAATGGTGTAGAAATTACATGACTAAGAAAAATAAAAAAGTAGAAAAACTGCTCCCAGTAGAACATTGTGTTTAGCGATGATGTTAGTGCTGACAAAAGCAACTGAAGTCAATTTGCAGTCAATGATTGAACAGGATCCAACATAAAAAACATTTTTCACAAGATTGAACATTTAATTTAATTTCACTATATAACTTATATACTATAAAACCCTGCAAAAAACAATACATTTGTTATTTGCCTGTCTGCTTTAATAAGCTTAAATAATTTAGTATTAAAACATATATGTTTTACTCTTAGTTTTTACTCAGTATAATGTTCATCAGTCATTCTTGAGAACTGGGACAAAATAGCTCCAGCTTATATAACTTTTTGTAAAATTCTGAAATAATTGATATTTTGTTTATGATTAATTTTATATAAAAACAATTAATACAAAATATAAAGTAAAAAAAAAAATTAATTAGCCTGCACTTTACCTTTAAAAAAAAAAGTAAAAATAAATCCAGAAAGTGTATCCGTTTGTGCACGCAGGCACTGTGGATGTGTGTGTAGCTAAAGTAAGAGAAGAGGAGGAATGAGACCCTCCCCACTCCCTCTTCTTCTTCTTCGTTGAGTGTCCATGAGACTCTTCCTCCTCTCTTATTTGAGTTTCTCTCACACCACAATACAAGGTTTTATTGGGAAAATAAACAAGAAATCTCTCTAATGACACTCAAATGAGCACACACTAACAATCACTGCAGTAAAGTAAAAATAATACAAATTAACCTGCACTTTATCTTTGAAATGAATTGAGACAGAGCAGTGTGTGTAGAGCAGAGAGTGTGTGATATGTGTTTGTGTGTGTGAAGGTGAGAGGAAGAGGGGTGTGTGTGTGAAGGCGAGAGGTCTGTGAAGGTTAGTGTGTGTAAAGGGGCACGGTGTTTAATGACGCACGCGCAAAGTGCAGGCTAACACAGAGAGAGAGAGATTGAGAGAAAATGGATTTTGAACTTCTCTAATTAGACTTGCTTTTGCTTTACATGCACGCACACACGTTATAATAAACAGTACACACTCGCATACAAACTTGCACCTATGAGCTGCGTTCCATTCCGAAGTGTTCCCTAGGTGCTCCCTACTCCCTGCTCCATTTGCAGTAAATGTCTGTGAAGGGAACTTCCCCTGACAAAACTCCACCATTCAACACTCTGCGAAGTCACCAGCACAGACATCACTTCCTTTGTGCGTTACCATCATAACATTATACCTGTTGGATACCCGTCGCTGCTGCTGTGTATTTTACACTATGGACATTTACTATTAAACATTTATTAAATCAAAACCCGATACCATTATAACACATTATTGAAACGTGTATAAATTGTAAATAAAGGATTGATTAATAATAATAATAATTGATTAAAAATGTAGAGAGATTTTTTACAGATTACTAGCCTATATAATGCTAAGGATTTCTTGATTAAATTAAAGTTTAAATTATTGTGCCATATTAATATGATGCTGTCGTCGATAATAATGATAAATATCTAAATATTTTTTCAAGCTCCATTTTTTTTCAAGCTCCAGCAAGATGCAATGACTTATGGAAAATTTTTCATTCCCTTGTCCGGTGAAGTGAAGACCTGTTGTTCCGTTGTTCCCTACACCATTCGCAGTTGCCTTTGAACTGAACATTTTCGCTCCCTGCGGGTTGGAATCACACTTAACATAGCTTAACACACTGTTAACACTTCACAGGGTACTTTAGACCGATCGGTCTATTCAGGTTGTTGTAAGTTTGATAATTTTTTATATTTTAAAAGGTTTATTATTGATAGTGCTGTGGTCACAACCATAAAACGTCAACATTATATGTCTTAAATTATATTAAATTTGGGCATATTTTTAGTTAAATTAATGAAATTAAATATGCATCTAGCAAATTATGCAAAAACAAAAATGGTCCCACATACATTTCAGAAGTAATTTAGCATAAGAGGGAATTTTGTCTACACTGTCAGACATCAAGACCATCAGGAAATTCATGTGACGGTGGTAACATTGTGTGCCAGTGTTGATAAATACATTTACATTTAGGCATTTGGCAGACGCTTTTATCCAGGGTGACTTACAAAACTGATTGAGTTTCCATCATTGAATAAATGTCGACTTCAGGATCTAAAGATTGCCAGAGACTCTATAGACATCTAGAGGAAGTTCATTCTACCACCTAGGTGCTAGAACAGAAAAGAGTCTATAGAGTCTTCCTCAGTCTCAGAGATGGAGATGGTGGGACCGGACGAGTGAAGGTCGGTGGAGTGCTGGAGTGAAGGTCATGGTGTGATTGGAGGGTGGGAGAACTTGGGAAGGTTGAAAACAAGATGTGCAGCTGCATTCTGAGGATGAATGATGGATTGGGACAAACCTGCCAGGAACGAGTTGCAGTAGTCCAGTCTTGAAATAACAAGGGAGTGAACAAGCACCTGAGTAGCCTGTGAAAAAAGAAATGGGTGAATTCTTCTGATGTTGTAAAGAAGAAATCAACAAGAGCCAGTAAGGTTAGCTATGTGTTGGGAAAATGATAGTTGACTGTCCAAAGTTTCCCCAAGATTACAGGTAGTAGTAGGTAGCTGAAGGAGTGATCTGATTATTGTCCAGAAAGAGTACAATGTCTTGACCGGGGTTGAATCACCATGGATGAGCAGCAGTTTGTTTCTGGGAGGTGGAAACCTGAGTGTCGGAAGGAGGAAAGGAGAGGATAAGTTGCTTGTTGTCTGTATAACAATAGTATGAAAAGCCATGTAAGGATATGACCTTACCAAGAGGGTATAGACGGAAAACGAGAACTGAGCCCTGTGGGACACCAGTAGAGAGTGTGAGTGGGGCAGATGTGGATCCCCTCAATGTCACCTCATATAATGATCTGGGTAGGAAGCAAACCATTGTAATGCTGCGCCACAAATTCCAAGGCTTGTAAGAATGATAACAGAAACTTGTGGTTCACTGCGTCAAATGAAGCTGGGATGTCCAGGAAAATGAGGACAAAGGACATTTTAGCTGATCTAGCAGCAGTCCAGACTCAATGACTGAGGCGATCTAAGGAATGTGTCACTTTGAATCTGAATTTGTTGGGATCACTGAGGTTGTGCTGCGAGAGATGAAGAGACATTTGGTTGCAAACATAATTTCAAGACATTTATAAAGAGTGATACCGAGCAATAGTTGCTGAACACAGGCAGGGTTTACTGAGGATGGGAATAATCCTTGGCTGCTTAAAAACAGCAGGAACATGACCAGATGATATGGAATGGTTAATGATGGTTGTAATGAAAGGAAGGGGGACTTGTAAGATGGCATAGAGCATTGTGGAATGAATTGGGTGTAGTGAACATGTAGTGGGATTGGGGAATGTGATGATGTGCTGAATTTCATCAGTTGTCAGGTTGGAAAATTCTGCTACGGTAGGGGAGCAAAGATCCTAAAGTTTTGCTTTAGGTGTTGGATTAGGAACAAAGGTCTGGCAGATTGCTCCTATTTTCCCCGTCATAGAATATGGCGAAGTCATCAGCAGTCAGAGTGGATGGAGCAGGAGGAGCTTGTGGGTTAAGTAGTGAATAGAAGATATTGTGGAGATAATCACGTTCAAGTTCAAGTAGGCTTTTATTGTAATTTTAACCGTATACATTCTAGTACTAAGTGAAACGAAACAACGTTCCTCCAAGACGAAGTTGCTACAAACAGCAATTAACAAAACTAACTAGCTAACTAAGACACCTGATTAGCTGGCTAACTGAGACCAGACAGAATGACATTTTTATGACAGTTTTATACAAAAGAGACAACAAGGTGTCAACATTTCAATACTTTGTGTTAATGAGGTAGTGGGAGATGAGGTAGTGGGAGAAGAAACAGTAAGCAGTAAACGTTTCTTTTAAGTAGCAGTAAAGACAAAAATAGTTAGTGCAAATTAAGTAATGAATATTGTGCAAAAAAGCATTTACAGGTTGGAGTGTACAGTCATGGCCAAGAGTTTTGAGAATTACATAAATATTGGAAATTGGAAAAGTTGCTGCTTAAGTTTTTATAATAGCAATTTGCATATACTACAGAATGTTATGAAGAGTGATCAGATGAATTGCATAGTTCTTCTTTGCCATGAAAATTAACTTAATCCAGAACTTTCCACTGCATTTCATTACTGTCATTAAAGGACCTGCTGAGATCATTTCAGTAATTGTCTTGTTAACTCAGGTGAGAATGTTGACGAGCACAAGGCTGGAGATCATTATGTCATGCAGATTGGGTTAGAATGCCAGACTTGACATATTAAAAGGAGCGTGATGCTTGAAATCATTGTTCTTTCATTGTTAACCATGGTGACCTGCAAAGAAACGCAATCATTGTGTTGCATAAAAATGGCTTCACAGGCAAGGATATTGTAGCTACTAAGATTGCACCTAAACCAACAATTTATAGGATCATTAAGAAAGGAAAGAGGTTCAATTCTTGTTAAGAAGGCTTCAGGGCGTCCAAGAAAGTCCAGCAAGCGCCAGGATCGTCTCCTAAAGAGGATTCAGCTGCGGGATCGGAGTGCCACTAGTGCAGAGCTTGCTCAGGAATGGCAGCAGGCAGGTGGGAGCGCATCTGCATGCACAGTGAGGCGAAGACTTTTGGAAGATGGCCTGGTGTCAAGAAGGGCAGCAAAGAAGCCACTTCTCTCCAAAAAAAAAAAACATCAGGGACAGATTGATCTTCGGCAAAAAGTATGGCGAATGGACTGCTGAGGACTGGGGCAAAGTCATGTTCTCGGATGAAGCTTCTTTTTGATTGGTTGGGGCATCTGGAAAAAGGCTTGTCCGGAGAAGAAAAGGTGAGCGCTATCATCAGTCCTATGTCATGCCAACAGTAAAGCATCCTGAGAACATTCATGTGTGGGGTTGCTTCTCATCCAAGGGAGTGGGCTCACTCACAATTTTGCCCAAAAACAAAGCCATGAATAAAGAATGGTACCAAAACACCCTCCAACAGCAACTTCTTCCAACAATCCAACAACAGTTTGGTGAAGGACAATGCATTTCCCAGCACGATGGAGCCATAAGGCAAAAGTGATAACTAAGTGGCTCGACGACCAAAACGTTGAAATTTTGGGTCCATGGCCTGGAAAGACCTCAGATCTTAATCCCATTCAGAACTTGTGGTCAATCCTCAAGAGGCGGGTGGACAAACAAAAACCCTCTAATTCTGACAAACTCCAAGACGTGATTATGAAAGAATGGATTGCTATCAGTCAGGATTTGGCCCAGAAGTTGATTGAGAGCATGCCCAGTCAAATTGCAGAGGTCCTGAAAAAGAAGGCCCAACACTGCAAATACTGACTCTTTGCATAAATGTCATGTAATTGTCGATAAAAGCCTTTGAAACGTATGAAGTGCTTGTAATTATATTTCACCACATCACAGAAACAACTGAAAAAAAGATCTAAAAGCAATTTAGCAGCAAACTTTGTGAAAACTAATACTAATAGGGCAGTGGTGGCTCAGTGGGCTAAGGCACTGAGTTACTGATCGGAAGATCGGCGGTTTGATTCCCAGCCCAGCCAGGTTGCCATTGTTGGGCCCTTGAGCAAGGCCCTTAACCCTAACTGCTCCAGGGGCGCTGTACCATGGCTGACCCTGCGCTCTGACCCCAGTCAAGCTGGGATATGCGAAGAAGGAATTTCACTGTGCTGTAATGTATATGTGACAAAATAAAGGCTTTACTTTTACTTTATTTGTGTCATTCTCAAAACCTTTGGCCACAACTATACAATTGTTGTCACGTTCCTGTCACAAACCGCCATCATTCATTTCTCCATTTTTCCCACGCTGTCATGACTTCTCTCTCACGTGCTCATGTTTTCCTCCTGGCTGTCATGCTTTCTCACACGCCCCGCCCCTTTAAACACCGTTATCCCATTCACAACTAATTTCACCCGGCATTTAAGGAAGCACAGAGCGCTGTCTTGCTGCCAGATTATTGCGTGCCTTCAGAGCCCAGTTTTCTCGCGTTTGTTTTTTCGTGTTGGTTGTTTCCGTTCTCAACCTGTTCTCTGTATTCGCTTCTAGCCTCTCGTTTTTGGATCTTGTTCGCTGTTTGTTTCCCTGCTGTTCCTTTTGGTTCACGTTTACGTCTTTGCTTGCTCTCCCTTTGGATTTTTTGCATCGCTGACTGACTCACTGGCTTTAAATTTTCGCGCTGGCTCACGACAACGTCTCTGCTCGCTCCCTGTTTTGACTCATGCATCGCTGAATGATTTAACTGGCTTTCCGACTCATTGCACCGGCTTTGTATTATGTCACTAGGCTTTCCCCCCTAAACACAGAAGTGCTCAATGGCCACCGCAACACACCTCCCTCATCCAAAACCGTGTCTAAGCCACACCCCTTTGGTGCTGTAAACCTGCACTTGGATCCTGCTCCTCTTAGGGCGTTTTCACACTGCGGTCCCGGATCTATTTCCGAGTACACTTGGCCCCGGGACCAGTTGATTTTTGTCTGTGAGAATGTAATCGTTCCGAATCGTTCCGCGCTCGGGAACGATTCCCTGGACCGATTGCAGAGGTGGTTTCGGGAACGATTCATACCTTCCCCGAGAACGGAAGGCGGGACATAAGTACACGCTCGTGCTCAAAAGAGGAAGTGATGTAATTCCAGTTCGACTCTGTACACAAACAAACGTGGCTACTGAAGAATCTTTGTGAAGTAATGCCGAAGTATAGCATTTGCTAGAAATTTAGACAGACGAAAATATCCGGAGATAATCGGACACTACACATAAAAACTCCGATATTTACGGAAGTATCCGTAAGTATTTAGACACGCGCGCGTACAGCAGCACTGAGCAATGCCGTGCGGAGTTAAACACACTGCGGCTCGTGCAGCACACAGCGCGCGCTGCGATACTGAAGTGAGGGAAAGATATACAATAGGATAAAAACCACCCGGTGTGATCGAGTCGGAACCCCTCTGACCCACAGCAACATCTACCTTCATCATCCGAACCGGACAGCGTGGAGCCTGGTCCAGCAGAGAGCCTGCACGTGAGCGGTGAGTTCATATTAAATACTATTAACTCCTGTTACTAACACTGTTAAAGAGAGTCTCATATTATCACCACATCTCCAGATAATTGTCTGTGGATCTCGTGGTGACATTTAAATGCATTTAATAAGAAATACAGGATTATCCTTTCACATTAGCTCACAGTAAAGTTAACTTGGAATGCTCCTCATGTCTGCTCACTTTAAGGTCTCAGATCATTTCACTGTTCAGAAGAGCAGAATGTGATGAACTCATGTGTTGTGCTTATGTAGCTATTAGAGTTACAGCTACTTTACTCTTTACTCATATTTTATGTAGAACCTTCATGTATATTCTCCAACACATCTCAGAGACACTTATAAACACTGATATGCTGATGAGCCACATAAGCTCCAGTCACACAATTTCAGGTTATCTGTGATTGCTGTGACAAAATGTCAATGTTGGAAAAATGTAATTTGTACAAGCTGTTATGGTTATGGTTGCAACTTTCAGCTAATTTCTTGCCTTTATACTTTCTTGCAGACAGACACTGGAGGAAACACAGACTGAGACCTCTGACAGCAGCACAAGACCAGCTAACAACAGAAGAAAGAGACAAAACCTGATGTACAAGAGCAGGAGACTCATAATGCTGCATTAAATCTCAGATTTAGATGGAGAAGCGCTGACTACAGATACAGAAGAAGGAAGAGATCGAGTTATCGAATAGAGATCGAATAGAATGTTGATGCAGACAATGGACCAATTGTTGTCTTGTTTTCATTAACACATGTATGCAAGTACAAGTAAATATAAAATATGCTACATTTTAATATTTAGATTTTTTGTCCTACTTGACAGCTACTTTTGTTACAAAATTTACTTTTATTATATTTTTATTTAATAATGTTTAATAAAACATTTTGCACTCTATCCAGTACTTTGTCTCTATTCCAAATCCCCCACACTCATCTTGGATTTTACAGTATACATTTATTTTTACATTTACAAAAATACAATATAAACACACGGCACACAAAACATGTTAAACACTAAACATTGATGCATGGTGAGGTTTTAAATTAAGCTTCAGCACCTCCGCTAAGTTGAAAATCTACACATAGCAAGGTAAGAAAAAAAGAGCACAAGCATCTCTCTTGTAGGAATGTTGTCTTCTTAATAGGAGTATTTAGTAGCCATTCCTGGTCACAAGGACATCCTGCCATCACACACCACCCCTCTCTAAACCCAGATGATCCTGAGGAGAACAGAAAAATGCATGATTAGATATAATAAATGATGAATATGTATCTATGCTATTTGTTGAACATTATAGCAGGCATTATATTTATTTGTAGCATTTATTCATTGTTTACATCTGTGATTAATTTACAGTGTACATAAACACTATTTTTATGATAAAAAAGTAAAAATTTTAAATGTGCTATGACTAAAGAAAGTAATGTTTAATGAGCACTCTATTTCTATTTGACTGGGAATCAGAAGAGAATGTGGACACACCTGATTCCTCACCTTACAGAGTAGAGATGTAAAGTCATTCCTCAGTGCCTCGTGCTGTGTCCATGCAGCGCGCGCTCATTTCACCCTCTGAGTCGCGCAACAGATGTGTCAGTAGGCATGTTGTTTACAGTGCCGTTGTTTTTTGAGAAATCGTGCTCGGGTACAGAACGGAACAGATCGTTACCAGTGTGAAAACGCCCTTACTCTCTTCATTTCTCTGCACCACCTGACAATTGTTTAATGTTTGTCGATCAGTGTGTTTGCGCGTGTGTTCAGTCCAGTCTCAATGTTTTGAGGTAGTTGAGTTAATCTGAGTGATTGTGTGTGAGTCTGTATGTGTGTGTGTTTATCGGTCTAGTTCCTTTTTGTTCAAGAGACGGGTGGCTTGTGCAAAGAAGCTGTTACACAGTCTGGATGTGTGTGCCCAAATGCTTCGGTACCTTTTTACAGATGGCAAGAGGGTGAAGAGTGTGTATGAGGGGTGTGTCCGATCAGTGACATTGGCGGTGTCTTTGCGGATGCAGAGTGTGGTATAGTTCTTACACCATTCCGTGTTGATGTAAACACACTAGCCACCGCTGAGAGTCTTACATTTCCGTTGGCACGAAATGAGGCTAGTCTGTCTAGTTGAATGGTGGCGTCTGGGACCCTGTCATTGAGCCATGGCCCCCGGACTTTAGACATTTTATATATAACTTAAATACTGAAGATATTGTATATAATTGTAAATATTCATATCGGGTGCAATGCAGTGTTTATTTTGGTACAAAAGAACTACTTCTGCGATTTGATCTATGAATGTTAGATGCGAACCACAATCTGTTTGTATCTGCGGAAATTTGTCTTGAACCTGTATTTACTTTTTAAATAAATTGTTTATACAATAGTGCATTTCTAAGGAAGTATTACATTTCTTAATATTAAGAAACATTTTATTATTAGTATTACTACATTATACTACTTTTTACTACTGCAAAAAAAAAATGCAAGCAATCATATAGCAGTTACAAAAAACACTTTGTTATTAGATAATATTAATGTCTGATGGTGTTAACAAAAATCCTGTAATGCACTGTCATTTGTACAAAACCTTTACAACTGGGAGGTTGTTCCAAAACAAGTTTTGATAACCTATACCTTACTGTACAACAATCAGTGGCGGCCGGTCACTACGGGGAGCACGGACGCAAACCCCCCCCCTTAAGGGCAGAGAAGAATTCTCCTTTAACATGTAATTATTTAACATAGTAATTATTTATTTTAATAATGAAATAAAGTCATTTAGTCACAATATTTCGCTGTATTTCTTAATATAATTTATTTGCAATTAAAAAAAATCTAAACTGCATTAGGTTAATTTGTGTTTGTGTATGCGGGGCGCCGGACAAACGAGTGTCTCTGTAGGCACGTACATTTTTTAAAAGCATGTGATCTGAGGCTGAGCTCTGATTGGATGATTTTGTCAAATCATTCTTTGGGCGCAGAACTGTGCGACCTGAACCCTCCTACTTTTGTTCTTAGCGAATCAATATTTTTAAAAATATTTGTGCTCATGTGATTGGTCCATTCTCAATGAGTCTTTACCAGCACTATCTTATGGCAAGGGGAGTTGCTGACTGGATGCGATGCGAGTCATGCCTTTATTTTTTATACTAGTAGAAATGATGCTTAATCACATGACAAATGGCTATTTACAGCCAAAATGTTTTGCACCAGCCGCCACTGACAGCAATATATATTTAGGTTTTAGATATAATAAAGTTTTTTTTAATTTTTATTAAAAACGTTTCGTCCGAGTTCTCAAGAATGACTGCCATGTTAAATTTATTTTGATCAATCCCCCAAATTATTTATTTATTTATTTATTTATTAACACATAGGTCATAGTGTTAAAAGTCACTTAGTGACTCAAGACTGGAATCTAAGAGCCTTTAAATATACCATGTGGTTCTTCTCTTAGAAAAACAAACAAACAAAAAACTAAAATTATTTACCAGTTTAGCAGGAAGCTGAAAGGTGTAGGTCAACTTCAGTCTTTGGAAAAAATCTTCCTTCTCAAATTCATCAGCAAAGTCAAAAAATCTTGCTGCCTCCAAAGAAGGCTCTTTAGTGTTCCTTTTCATGTCGTTCTTATAGACATTATGGGCTCTTCTCTGAGGCTTCACTGAACCAGGATAAGCTCTGATATGGCCTGAGTGCTGATAGCATTACTGAATGTCACCTTTCGGCATTTTAGTGGCCTGTGTTTTCCTGTAAAAGGCTGAGTGAAAGCATTACAATTGGTGAAAAACTGCACTAATATTCTTTTGTCAAAAATAATCTATTGCTTCAGTTTTGCTGTGTGGTGTAGCGGGCTTTGACAGAAACTATCAATATTAGCACTACCTGTTACCATCTTTACCTGCACTCTGGGTAACATTACTTCATGCCATTTTTGTAGGATTTCAAGAAGATTTGCATGCTTCCAGTGCTTTCATTGTAGTGTAGATGATTTTACATGATCATACAAAGTGCTATAATTACCACACTATTGTGAATACATTATATTTTGACCTTTGGCCCCATCGTATCTTTGCATCTCAAAATTTTCCAAGATGTGACAGTGAGATGCAATGTTTTAGTTCTTTTTAAGTTAACTTTTAAAATTTCTTAAATCAGCAAATTCGTCACCATTGATTACATGAGGTACGATAGAGACTCATTTCTTTTTGATACAATGTATTCACAACGAGACAACATCAGGAACTGGCTGAGGACCTGTGCACAGTGCATGCTTCTGCCTAGCACCCTGCTTGTCAACATCCAGTCACTGGATAACGAGCTTTCAGGGTAATGTTCCAGAGAGACATTCAGGACTATAATCTCCTCAGCTTCACATGGGTGATCCCAGCGGTGCCATACCACACCATCCAGCTGGCCGAGTTTTTCTCATGGATAGAACTTAGGAATCAGGAAAGTCAAGGGGTGTGTGTTTAATGGTGAGCAACAGCTAGAAAAAGAAATGCAAGCATTGTTCCTCTTACACACTCCTGCAAACCCAGCCTGGAAATATTGTCAAATGTCGTCGTTTTTACCTTCCTTAGGAGATTACATCGGTCATATATTAGCGCTGTTCATATTCCGCCTTCAGCACACCGCCTATAATGTGGGACCTGCGTCGGGTGAAATGGACTCGTACAAGGCTGCGTCATACAAAGTACATAAAGCGGTGAAAGAGGCGAAGCCGCATTACAGGAGGAAACTAGAGTCACAGCTCCAACAGAGTGACTCTAGTAGCTTGTGGCAGGGACTAAGGACAGTAACTGACTATAAAGCACCAACATTCGGTATGACGCACGCGGATGTGTTTTTTTTTGCCAGATGAGCTGAACAACTTCTGTGCTCGCTTTGAGGCTGCAGCTAATGGTGCTAATAGCAATGCTTATGCTAAAGCTAATGCTAGTGGCACTAACAGCTGCAGACAGGAAAAGAATGCCAACACAGGAAACACGTTCATCATCTCTGAGCATAATGTGAAGAGAGCCTTCAGGAGAGTGAACACCAGGAAAGAAGCAGGACCAGATGGAATCGAGGCCTCAGAGCCTGCACAGACCTGATAGCTCCTGTGTTAACAGAAATATTCCACCTCCTCTTATACCAATCGGTAATCCCCACATGCTTTAATCCTTATATCCCAAGCCCCCATCCAGTTTCCAACCACTACTGTCCTGTAAGCCCTGATTTCAGTATTGATGAAATGTTTTAAGTGGCTGGTCAGAGACTTTATCACCTCTTTACAACTGGAACATCTGGGACTCGTTGTGTCAGTGGATCTCCTATATCCTAACTGGGAGACCACAGGCAGTAAGGATGGCCAGGTATGTCTCAGCCTCCCTCACCCTTAGCACTGGAGCCCCCAGGGTTGTGTTATGAGCCCCCTGCTGTACTCATTGTACACATATCGTTCGCTGATGACACCTTTGTGGTATGCCTGATCTCTGACACGAGATTAGAAATTCTGGGGAACTGTTGCATTGGTGCCAGAGGAACAACCTTTACGTCAGCAAGACAAAGGAACTGATAGTGGACTTCAGTACAAAGCAGGAAAGGAACTACCAGACCCGTGTGATCAAAGAGAGCCCAGTGGAGAGTGTGGACAGATTCAATGTTCACACTTGAGAGACTTTCATTTCATTTCATAATCCATGACCACTCATATTGCTCATATATATTTTTGGATATTTTTATATTATACTTTATAAAATTTACAATATATAGTAATTTTGATTCAATAAAATAGTTTGCATGCCTTTCTTAATGAATTATTGGGACCAAGAAAGTGAATCCCTGAAAAGAAATCTTTAAACAGTTATCCACTTGTTTTAATGACAAGCATTACAATAGGAAAAAATGCCCTAAATATCTTAGTTACAGGAGTTCTTTCTTCAGTGGTATTGCTTTTATTATTGAGTGGTATTGCTTTTATCTCCTGCAAGCAGTACAAATACAGAATAAATTTGGATTTCCTGCAATACAAGACGTTACATAAATTAATTAAATAATTTATCAACAGAGAAAAAAAAATACCCAACGTATTGCTTGTGGATTCCAAATATTCACATGGTCTAATCAAAAGTGAGGATCTACAAAAAATTTAAATAAAGCTTTAAGAAAAAATTAAAAGCATAAAGATTTTGCACAGCAAAACAGATGAACAAATGCAGAAAAATGTGTCCAATCTGTCCAACATAAAAAAATCCATATCAATCATGTTTTAATCCTCTTAATCCTGAAAAAAAGAACCACTTCACCACCTGCAAAGTTGTTCACAAAGAACAACTGACATCTACTGAACAAGTTTAAAAAATGCACCCTTTTCCCCTCCCCCACACTCTGTGTAAAGACGTGTAAACACGTCTGGGCTATTCACACCTGATTCCTCACATAAAAACAGTTAGGTCAGTGAGAAAAACAAAAGTGCACCCTTCCCCACTTTAAGATAACTCAAGTTAGCTCCTTTCAAATCTTCCGGATTCTAGGTTATAAAATTTACATTTTTACTGTTTTTAAATACCTGGAATAAAAGAGATGGAGATCATTTCCTTGTCATAACATGCATTGTATTGTTTTTGGACTGCGAGCATAATTTGTTCCAGAAGCATGCTCGTATATAAAAACACTTGTAAATCAAAGTGAAGCTCCACATAAGAAAGAAAGGAAACCTCAAATTATTCATTCCACAACCCACCCAAAAAAACAAAAATAATTAACACAAAATATGAAGTAAAAATAAAACAAATTAACCTAATCCCGACAAATAATGTTTCCGTTACTGTTCGTGTGTGCGCTGTGTATTTGTGTGCGCACGCGCGTGTGTGTGTGTGTGTGTGTGTGTGTGTGTGTGTGCGTGCGCACACGCAGGCTATGTTTGTGCGTGTGTATAAAGCGAAAGTAAGAAGAGAGGAGAAATGACACACTCTCCCCTCCTCTCGTCTTACACAGTAACCCTTCCTCCTTTCTTATTTGTGCGATGGGGGTGGGGGGTAAGACTACTGTGTGGGATGACTTTCTCACACTCACACACATGGAAAATTAACAAGAAACATCGGACACTCGACACACACTAACAGACTCACTGCTGTTAAGTAAAAATAAAACAAATTAACCAAATTAAACCTGCACTTTACCTTTGAAAAGAATAGCGCCAGAGCAGTGTTTCCGTTAGTGTGTGTGTGCGCGTGTGTGTGTGAAGGCGAGAGGAGGAGGGAAGGGCACAGTGTCCAATGACGCATTGATGAAATCAGTGCATGCTGAGAGAGTGGGAGAAAATGGATCTTAATCCTCTCTAATAAGACTTACTTGCTTTTTACAAGTGTTACAATAAATAGTACAGGTGTGCTGTACACACACACATACAAACACAAAATAAAGATGCTTTACACGCACACATGTGGTCACAGTGTTATAATACACAGTTTCCGCTGTACTTTGGTATTTTTATAGAATATTTGTATTTTAGAAAAATGGATCACTACCAGTGCTGGTCCATTTTTATAAAATTCAAATATTCTATAGAAAAGTACCAAAGAAAATGATTCCATTTATAAAATAGCATAATAAATCATGGGTTGTGTATCAATTTTACACAAGCTATATGGGAATGGGGCTAAAAAAGAAAAAAAAAAAAAGACTCATCTCGGTTTATTAATCCGCTCGCTCAGTTTCATTAATCCACACTCTGGTTTAGAGTGCCACGGTTGGTTTAGTATTCAGTGCACATGATTTGTTGTTGTTGTTTTTAACCACATGACCCTGGGGGCTCTGTAGGTGTGTGCCCATAGCAAAATTATAACACTCAAAAAGACCTTTTATTTGGGTTAAAGTGACTGATGTGCCTAACTTTTTTCAGCAGAGCCTCTGCTTCACTGAATAGTCCACATTTTTCAGGTGACATTTTTCAGGTCAGGTGACACCACACACACACACACACACACACACACACACACACACACACACAAACTCAAAGCACAAAGAATGGCAACACCCAAAAAGCAGACCAAACATCATCAGCATATCACTCCCCATTCAGCACAATACTTAGCATTATTTACATCTGAACAAAGTTGTTTACATAAATCAGTGATCAATCGTTGATTCCAACGGGGTTGGACAATGAAACTGAAACACTGGCCAATTTAGTGTTGGAGGTTTCATGGCTAAATTTGGCCAATGTTCATTGACAGAGTGTGAAGGTTTAATTAGCAAAGTAATCCAGTGTAATGTCAACATACCAGCAAGAAGGACAAACCACACCCAACAGGAGTAACTGTGGACAGAAGAGGAAGCTGGCCGAAAGGGATGTCCGGGTGCTAACCCGGATTGTATCCAAAAAACATAAAACCACAGCTGCCCAACTCACTGCAGAATTAAATTTGCACCTCAACTCTCCTGGTTCCGCCAAAATTGTTCGTCGGGAGCTCCACAGGGTCAATGTACATGGCTGGGCTGCTATAGCCAAACCTTTGGTCACTTGTGCCAATACCAAACATCAGTTTCAATGGTGCCAGCAACGAAAATCTTCGGGCTGTGGACATGTATTGTTCTCTGATGAGTCCACCTTCAGCATCTTTCTCACATCCAGGAGAGTTACGGTGTGAAGAAGCCCCAAATAAGCATACCACCCAGACTGGGGTGGATCAGTGATGGTTTGGCAATATGATGGAATTCCCTAGGCCCAATACTTGTGCTGGATGGGTGCGTCACTGCCAAGGACTACCGAACTATTCTTGAGGACCATGAGCACCCAATGATTGAAACATTGTATCCTGAAGGCGTTTCCGTGTATCAGGAGGAGAATGCACCAATACACACAGCAAGACTGGTGACAAAGTGGTTTGATGAACATGAAAGTAAAATTGAATATCTCCCATGACCTGCACAGTCACCAGATCTAAATATTATTGAGCCACTTTGCAGTGTTTTGGAGGAGCGAGTCAGGAAACATTTTCCTCCACCAGCACCACGTAGCGACCTTGCCACTATTCTGCAGGAAGAATAGCTCAAAATCCCACTGGCCACTTTGGGGGACTTGTATTTGTCGTTTCCAAGATGAATTGATGCTGTATTGGCAGCAAAAGGAGGCCCTACACCATACCAATGAATTATTGTGGTCTAAAACCAGGTGTTTCAATTTTATTGTCCAACCCCTGTACATTTAAACAATTTATCCATACAGATGTACCTGTTTTGCATGGAAATTGACAGGGTTGTTACTGAACAGTTTACACTGACAAAGAGCCATATAAGAACAGTGGCAGCTGACACACTGACACAAAAATAGATGCAGAATGGTTTATAAATGCTTTTCTAAACGTGGGCTGTTTACTTTTAATACTTTTAATATTGAAATTTAAATGAGGTTTGGGTTCTGGGATGTAGAGCCGGCATTGTG
Organism: Clarias magur; assembly: GCA_013621035.1. NCBI lineage: Eukaryota > Metazoa > Chordata > Actinopteri > Siluriformes > Clariidae > Clarias > Clarias magur. Next base: position 169,674 of record QNUK01000681.1, read on the forward strand.
ATCCTCGTCCTTTAATTTCCTACGTATTCTAATCAGCACTCAACCACACACATTGGTGATTCTCACGAAATCTTGGTTTAAAAAATTTCAAGCATTTTTTTTTCAGACATTAGCAACAAAGTCTGTAGTATTTGTGAAAACTTTTACTTACCATTGAACATCTTTTTGAACATAATTTCCAAAATAAGTCCTGAACACACTGAAAACATCAATACTGTTAGAAAGCAAATACATTTTCACAAATTGTTATGCAGTTACTTGAAGTTCTGAAATAATATTTATTTTAAATGTAAGTTTATTTTTTATTGATTTATCTCATTACCACAACACCTTGCACAATTGATTACCATTTGTTTTATATTTAATGACATGACAAACCTGAAAGAACATAGTTTGCGGATTCTACACATGGATTTAAAATCAAAGTACTATTTTCTATTAATTAAATTAACATCTAATGAACATCTGTTGTGGTAATGATGAGGTTAATTATTTTTATTATTTTTAGGTTAATTATTATTTTAATTATAATACAGTTAAACCTTGGATTGCGAGCATAATTGGTTCTGGAAGTGTGCTTTTATAATCAAAACACTCGTACATCAGAGTAAATTTCCCCGATAAGAAATAATAGAAACTCAGATGATTTGTTCAACAACCCAAAAATATTAATAAAAAAATAATTTAGCAGAAACACTGCTCTGTGGGGAAACTTCTTTAACAAGGAACCTCTCTAATGACACTCGTGTGCGCACGCACTAATGGACACTAGAAACTGGATCTTTAACAAGGAACCACTTTAATGCACACATGCGGTCTCAATGTTATAATAAGCAATACAGATGTTGCCTATACGAGTGACGCACACGCACTGAGACTTAAAATGGGAGAAGGTTACCCATAATCCTGTGGCGCACGTGAGAGGAGAACCATTGGTTTAGTTGTGAAAACGTAAAGCTCAGCAGACAAAGCGCATGCAAACTACTCGTATATGAAGACCTTGCTCGATTATTCAGTTAAAATTTATTTAAACATTTTGCTCATCTTGCAAATGCTCACAGACCAAGTTACTCGCAATTTAAGGTTCCACTGAAATCTGAGATCATGCTGAAAAAAAACAATATTTGTACAATCATGCATCCAAGTTCATATCAGTTTTATTATACGTTATGTAAGTGACTGTTGTTAACAATTGTTTGTTATCGTATAGGTATTGAAAAATTGTGATTTAATATTATTGGTTCTGTATGTCTTTAGTACATTAAGGTGTCCTGATCCATGATGTGGGGGCTTTATGTGTTTGCTTTATGCATTTGTTTTTGATGTGTTTTTTGTTTATTTGTTGTGTGATGCTAGTCTGAGGCCAAACATTATTGTGGAAATTTAAGATTTCTAATCTAATTGTGTAGTGATTCAAAAATACATAAGCCAAAAAAAAAAGGAAAAACAGAACTTGTCACATGTATATTAATTCTCAACAACTATGCTACACAACAGTTCTACAATGAAAGAAAGGAAAATGGATCCACAGGGTGAAGAAGATACAGGAGTTTAAGTACTTGTCCAGAGTAATGGAGAGTGTGGGAAAGAGGTAAAGAAACGAGTGCAGGCAGGTTGGAATAATTAATTTTTTTTTATTTACCTTTATTTAACCAGACAGATTAAGAAAACAGGTTTCTTATTTAAAGTACAACTGTGGCCTGGCAAAGGCAAAGTCTTTGGGGGAAATGGGGGGACTAAAATAAAACAATTTAAGGAAGATACATATATACAGTATAAACGAAATTAGGGAAAAAAATTAATAAATAAAATGCATAAAAAAAAACATAAGTAGTATAAACAATGTAAACAATAGAGCAGCAATGAGTTATAGTAGCTAATCTAAATAAGAGCAACACACGTTGAGCAGATTTAGGAATGAGATTATCCAATTTTAACATTTTCTGCAGGTCATTCCAGTCTTTAGAAGCCGCGTTCTGAAAAGACGACAGGTTAAATACAGAGGCAGTCTTAGGAACTGTCAGCAGAGCAGAATGAGTGTTGTACCCAGAAGAAGAAGAGTGTAACAATTCTTTTACAGTAGGTGGAAGAGGGGAGTGTCTATTATCGCAACGCAAAATTAATCAGTCGCATTTCAAAGTAATTCGTGAAATGACCGCCAGTCGTCTCGGTTTTAAAATATAATTAAGTCATAAAAACCTCAGAACAATATGCTGTATCGAAGAAATACTACAGTGATGGTAATTTCCACATCTGTGTATTTTTTACAACAAGCATGAAAACTCTGAACCAGAGCTATTGATAACTGCATTTGCAGTGAGTCATTTACAAATGAACACCTGGTTGGGTTGTTTTGACCCAACAACTGGTTTATTCTTTATTATCTGGTTTCTCCAAACGGCGTGCGTCCAAAACAATATCGCTCATCGCTCACTCCAAAGCTCACTAGCTAGACGGCCTCTTCTTCTGCTGGTGTGCGAAGGAGCAGGGCCGTGGAATTAGGCATGGCTGTGAGCTATCGCCGCTAATGATCCCAGATTATGCTATAAAATACAGTGGGGTGTGTAGCAAAAAACAGCAAGGAGACTGACTCTGGCCATTTTAATAATTCATTGATAAATTTGTGATTTCTTTGATTTCAGCTGTACACTGGAAACCCGATTAAGTTGGCAAAACCCAAAATATTTGAGGTAATCAGTTGCATCAAAATTTTTAAGCAATTATGTTTCCAATTTTAAGTAAACAAAACTATCAATTTTTGAGTGTGTTGAACTTGTTGCAAATCAAATAAATTGTTGCAGAAAATTCTGCCCAGGAATCGAACCCAGGCCTTTCGCATGGCAGACGAAACACCCATCACTGAACCACCAGTGCTCTATATTTTTATTTGGTGGAACTTTAAGGTGACAGTTACTGTTACTTAAGTACTTACGATTACTTAAAATATCAAATTTGTTCAGCTAACTTGAAAAGTTTCATTTCTACAAACTCATAAATACCAAAAAGTTCTGAATCTATTCATTTGACCTAGTTGCAATTATTTAAGTTAACAGTACTCAATGTGTTTAATTACTTTGAGCATTAGGGTTTACAGTGTAGTGAAGATAATCATATCATCTTGTCGTCTCCGCAGCAGTGGGCGCACCAATAATTCATGTTTCATACAAATTACATAATCTAAAATGTGTTTTCCATCCAATTAAAGGTTTTCTTGTCTTTGAACTACTCAAAGCAATGTCTTCCCACCTGGGAGTTTCTCCAGCATACTGTATATCAGATTGATGGACAGGAGTCCTCATCTGTTAAATTTTTGAGGACAACAGTTTTATCAGCCCAACTGTAATCAATAATATTTTTAACAAATGTATTGTTCTTGCTTTTAATATTATTTTGAAGTTAATAAAACAGTAATAGCTAAAATATTAAAACAAAGTTTAATGGTTTAAATAGTGAAAAATAAATAGTCATGTGGGCATTATAAGATTTGTATAGAAAATTTCTAACTAAAAAGTGGCAGCTGGCACGCCTAAAAAATTATCCTGTATCTATTTTTATAGTCTTAAATTAAAAATGCTTTTCTAAACATGGGCTATTGTTTACTTCCTCCACTTTCATTTCCTATGGAGTCTAATCAGCACTCAACCGCACACAAAGTTTTACAGAGCACGGAGGAATTTTGTTGTACTAAATAATATTCATGGAGTATAATGAGGGCCTCTTATTCCTATTTATCACGGGTTGTTCTTGCTTTAGTGTTACTGTGCGTGCTTAACAATGTCAGACAACATTCAAATGCAAAAAATTCACCCCTCCCCAGGTGGGAATCAGCTGTTCTCACCTATACATTCAGAGAACCTGAAATGCACCCCTCTTTAAGACCCTCTTGGATGTGAGGCTCTTCTGAAGACCTGCAGTGCTTCAGGCCTCTTTTTAAATTTGTGTAAATTTCATCTTCTGGATTCCAGATTCTAAAATTGTCATTGTTAACGTTTTTAATCCCTGAAATAGAAGAAATTATGATTTTCCTCATCATAACATGAATTGTATTGTTTTAATCAAGGTATACAAATTTTCTTTGGTATTTTTTTATAAAATATTAAAATTGTATATTTTATAAAAAATGTAAATAAAAACAAAAACAAAAGAATGACCATTTGTATTTTTCATTTGTAAAATAGCATAAGAAAAATCACGGGTTGTGTATAGAGTGATTAAAAACAATACAAGGCATGTTATGATCTTCCACACTGACTGACTGATATGCCTAACTTTTGTCAGCAGAGCCTCTGTTTCACTGAATAATCCATGACTTTTTATGAATATGTAAGACCTATTGACACCTCTCAGGTGATGCCCCCGCCCCCCACACACACACCAAAACACACAGAAAGCATCCTCAGCACGTCCCTCCCTCAAACAGGACAGCAATGAGCATTTACTTACATCTAAACTGAGTCGTTTACATAAATCACTGATCAACAGCTCATCATATCAGTTTATTCATACAGATGTACCTGTTTAATAGACTTATAAAAGGCTTTGTTGCTTATATAGTTTTATTATATTGTTTTTGAACATTAATCTGGCAAACTTTTTCTGATGCACACCCAGAGTCTGTTTTCTGGCTACGCTAGTGTTGCACATGATATAATCTTCTCTTCGCTATGCAACGAGTTTGACCCAATGTTGCACGGGCACTGGGTTTTTATAGCGCAGAGAGAAGCTTGGTATCATTAGCACCGATAGCTCACCAGCCGTGCCTAGTTATGCGACCCCGCTCCTTTGCACACCTGCAGAAGGGGAGGCCGCCTACCTAGTGAGTGAGGAGCGATATTGATTTGGATGCACATCCATCACAGACGCACGCCGTGACACAAGTAAACATTAAACACATCCTGACAATGTTTTAATTTTATGGCCATTTAGTTTAATTTATTTAAGTTTTATCTACTACAAATTTAAAGAACACAAAATATAAGATGACCCAAAACCCTACACGTGTAGCCTTTCTAGTTACACACACATGATAAAACCTAAAGACTCACTTTTAACATTTACTTTGCTTAAATTCAATACTAATAAAATTAAATTCTACATTTGTACTGTAATTTTAGTACTGTGATTATGAATTAATTTGACTACAAAGTTACACTTGATTCTATCCGCTACTACATGCAGCTCTAAAGGAGCTGCGGCTCATTAATCCTTGAGAGAATGAACTAAGGTCTGATGCGTTGGTCTATAGTTATATAGCGCCACTCAGCGGTAAAAGCCAGCAAATGTACATACCCAAATACTGTCGCCGTGAGGCGCGACGGTGAAACTAGAATACAGCTCATCTACCATCTGTAAGTAAGGAGGGGACCAACCAAGAAGAGTTTTGTAAATGACCATAAGCCAATGAGTTTTACGGCAGGTGTGCAATGAAGACTAGTTGAGAGAAGAATACAGAATACAGTGAAGAGTTTTGAAAGGAGCATTTGTTATGAACCGGATGACAGAATGGTAAAAAACATCGAGATTTTGTAGCAGGCCTTTGGATGCTGATCTGTAAAGAACGTCACCATAATCAAACATGGGGAGAATGGTCATTTGCACCAGGGTTTTGCTAGCAGATGATTTAAATACAGAACACATTCTATAAAGGAACCCAAGTTTTGATCTTAGACTTCAAATTATCAATGTGTTTTGAGAAAGACAAAGTGTTATCTAGCCAAAGATATTTATATTCAGTAATCTGATCCAATGGTGTCCCATCAAGGGAGCAGATACATGAAGAGTTTAATGGAACGAGACCTTTTTTTTCAAAACCACATGACTTTAGTTTTGGAAGGATTTAACTGGAGATGCAAATTGGAAAGAGTCTGTTGCAATCTATTAAAACTAAGTTGAAGTTGTTGTGGGAATAAGTGCAGAAATATGTTGGGAGTTCTGTGTGGTAGAAAAGTATCAGCGATAATCAAGGAGAAAATGTACAAGGCAGTGGTGAGACCAGCCATGCTGTATAGTTTAGAGAAAGTGTCACTGAGGAAGAGAAATGAGTCAGAGCTGGACATAGCATAGAAGGTGTTGTGGTTCTCTTTAGGACTGCTTTGGTTGGGCAGGATTAGGAATGAGTACATTGGAGGGACAGCTCATGTTGGACATTTGGGGGACAAAGTTAGGGAGGCCAGATTAAGATGGTTTGGGTTTCAGAGGAGGGTGAGTAGGTTGGAATTATTAGGTTAGTATATTGGTAGGAGAAAGTAGGACGTGGAGCTACCAGGCAAGAGACAAAGAGGAAGGCCAATGAGGAGGTACAGTGGGGCAAAAAAGTATAGTCAGCTTCCCCCAAGTTCTCCAACTTAAAAAGATAAGAAAGGCCTGTAATTTTCATCATAGGTATATCATTTGTAATATTGGTATACCATTTGTAATATTCCATTGTCATTCATATTGCCGCTGTTTTAGAGCCCTTTACTAAAGCATTCACTAGTTATCAAGTTGATATACAGGTCAATTCTGAATTACACTCAAAGTATCAACTCAAACTATGAAGTCTGATTTAATTTGCTGGGGAAATAAAATTTAGGCAGAGACGTCTTGTTAATTCATCTAAAACCCCCTACAGTATTTGCCAACAGGACACCCAGTTTGATAAATTCACACATATCTTGAATGAAAGGTGAGAAGAGATTCAGCAGAATCTTCTGACACCGTGCTTGCTCTGAAGGACTATATTCGACAAGAATATAGAGAATAAGAATTGTATTTCTAATAAGATAATTAATTAAATAATACAATTATATCAAATAAGGTCTTTATCTAAAAGACCAAATTTCTCATTCACTGCTGAAGTAGTTAAATATGCTTATACTGTAGATACTTAGGTTATATTTTAAAAGTACAATTGCAAGTAAATTACAAACTGCATATGAATAAAACAGTATTAGACACACATATATGATATGGGAGTATATACAATGAAAAAGCTATTTACACATGAGTGCTCAAATGTAAAGCAAACGCAATTATTAATTTATTGTGTATATTTAACTTCATTCAGCCGTTTAAGTTACATGAAAAAATAACGTGCCTGCCAGTCCACTATTATTTTCTGTTCGAATTTAAAGATGCACACACGTGTGCAAAAAGACGAAGTAAAACAAAGTGTATAATTTTTATTAAAAGTTGGCCTAAAACAATATTGTCTCCAATGCTGAAGCAAACATTAATTTGTTTTTGTTTTAGTCTTCTCGCTGAATACAACGCGCTCCGAGGTGAACACCCGCAGACCCCCAGTTACTGTAATCCCTCTCCTCATGTTTCATTCACAATAGGTGTGAAGTTATCAAACCGGTTTCGCTGATGGGGGAATTGGCAGAATTGAGGGGTTTAAAAAGAATTAACAAGACCGAGCAGACGTCTCTGCCTAAAATATATTTCGCCAGCACATTGTACTGGACCTCAGCACGTCTTTTTTCCTTGTTTTAATCTGTAATATTGTGAAATAATAAGTGAAATGTATTTCGCGTATATGCTTAAATATTCATTTTTATTTATGGACATATGTATTGTGTTTGATCTGGATTATTGCTAGACGCAATGACTTTCTGCCATTTTTATCGATAAATCAAACGGGTTTATCAGGCTTTTGATCAAAACGCTGCCTTTTGTAAAGTGAAAGTTTACGGACAAACCGGGGTTCACGCACGCCGATGAACAGCTTTATTTCAGTCATAAATTCACATAAAATCCACATTCCAGCTATTATTTCCAGCCATGGTCAAATGGTCATTATGTTTATTATTATAAAAAGCCCGAAGCACTTCGTGTGCATATAAGAATATTTACAAAAATATGTAGATTTTTTGTTCATTCATGTCTTCTGATGGTGCTCAATGTCAACACATTTTGACGTTTTAACGAAGATATTTTGTCATATTCACGAATCAGGACATTCACATAGTTAACACTAACTGAACAACAGGTCTTTACTTCGTAATACACCTGTCCTTAAAAAGGAATATTTAGGCAAATACGCTAAATATATTTCACTTAAATATTACAGATTAAAACAAGAAAAGACGTGCTTCAGTTCATACAAAATGTCTAGGAAGAAACTGTTGTCGTTATTTTACAAAATCTGAACATATTCAGTAAATTTGTGAATTACACAAAGTATGTGTAACAACGCGGGTTGCGCGAGGGACAGAGCCGCGCTTAAACTGTTCAGTACGTGCAGATCCGCAGGTGCAGAGTTCTGAACAGCCACCGGCGCGGCCATTTATACACGCAACTGCCAGACAGACTAAGCAACAGTTCAGCGTGCGCGCTCAGTTTACTAGTGCCACAACCCCCCGCTCTCTCTCAAATAAATAAGGGCATAAGCCCCGAGAGGATACCGGCTTCACAAACACAGAGAAACTCTGCTCTGTCGCGATTCTTTTCAAAGGTAAGCTGCTGGTTCATTTGTTCTGTTTTTTTCACTTTACCGCATCGATTCCCTTAGTATTCTCTCGCCAGTGTCAGAGAAATTTCTTTTTTTCCTGTTAAAACGATGTATCCGTTGTGTGTGTCCGTTTGTTGTGCAGCTTAAAAAGTGATTCCGTTAGTATGCGCCCATGCCAGTGTCAGAAAGATTTCTTTTTTTCCTGTTAAAACGGTGTTTCTGTTGTGAGTGTGTGTGTGTGTGTGTGTGTGTGTGTTCTCGCATGAGCATGTAGGTGCTGCTCCCTGTGTCCAGCAGTACATTCACCTCCTAGCGTTGCATTGACACGGGTACCAGGAGAAACAAGGTTGCGGCAGGGGCTGAGCGATGGAAAGTCCAGCTAGGTGTTTTGAAGGACCCTGTTCTGTAGCTACCTTCTTATACATCTCCTTGCTCTGCTGACCTCCCACTTTCTGCCAGTGGGAAGTTAGCAGAGTATTGCTCCCATATAGTCTTTTTCCACCATCGATCTCACATTTACCAACTGTTCCACAGTGTTTACCTGGCCTCTGAGACAGCCTGCTACTCTGGGGTTCATGTTCATAAGGACGCAACTCACCAGCTCTTCCTCTGAGATTTCAGGTTTCCACTTCAGACAGAGGGCCCTATAGCCTAAGCGAAGTCTCTGAGACGTTGACTAGGCTGTTGTACCAGAGACCTTAATTTATTCTCTACTTCAGTCAGGTAGTCGTCTGGCAAGAACGCAGCCATGAATGCCTTTTTAAAAGACTCCCAATCCTTTACCTTGGCCTTCTCCGCCTCCCACCAGCTCAGAGCGGGTCCCTGTGCTAAGGGTTCCAACCTGCTCCAAGCGAGATAGTGACCTGAGGTAAGCAGATTGGATGAGTGTGCTGGAATAGAAGGAGGCACGTCATACATTTCCCTTGGTCCTGCAACTGGAATCCTGGGTGAATGTGATGATGCATGGGTGCAAGCCTGTAGTTGCTCAAGAATGGGCATGCTAGTGAGATTTAGCTTCTTCATCTGACTCTAGAATCTCTTCGCAAAAAACAGTCTATTACCATTCTTTCCAGCTTTTCTAGGGCCTCCTGGAAGTAGCTCTCCAACCTTACTAAGCTTGCGTCCACTGCTTGCCAAAAACTGCTTTCCCTGTTTAAAGTACTCTTAGCGAATTCTTCAAAAAAACATGCTCTAACGTGTTCAATCTTTCTGTAAGAGCCAATAAATCCACTTGACACTGTTTTACCTCTGTCTGCAATGTTTGGACAATAGCCATACTAGTCACATAATCATCAACATTATCATCATCACCATCAAAATTTTCATCAGATATATATACAGAGAACTAATTGCAGATGTCAACTCGGCTGCAGGATTATGCCGAGTCACAAACAAACCTACAGCATCAGTATCATGTACATAACTCAAAACTATTGGGTTGGCCATATTGATAATTTTAGCATTAGCGGTGTTAGCATCTATCTTGTTCCGACCAGTAAGATTCCCCATACGGGCCACCAGTATGTAATGATCAGATAAATTAATTGACTGAGTTACACAAAGCGAGGTCTTTAATTAAGCTCTGGTGTAGCGCTAGCCACCCAGGACAAGAAAGGACGCACACAACGCTTGTAACCAAAAACCCAAAAGTGTACAAACAATAAGGTGCACCAAAAAAATAACTAAATAAATAAAATATATAAATATATGTATGTTTACAAATGAGGATATGTATGTGTGGATGAATAGAATGCCAGAGTCCAGGTTATGAATGAATGTAAGTGTGTGTATGTGTGGGGAAAGACAAATCTGCCTCACCAGAAGTGATGGTAATAGTCCCTGAGCACTATGTTGGTGCAAGAGTGATGAATTGAAGTAGTCCAGAGGGTGATAATCCGAAAATAGGGGAATATCCACCAGCAACAGTGTCCACGCAACTCTGTGGCCACAATCGAGCTTTTTCCCCCGGTGCCCTTTTAACAGGATCACAACGGCTGATTTACAGATCCCGCCATTAAGAACGCACGTTTCTTGAAAAGGAATCTCGCGCGCTTCCGTGGCAGCTCGCGGGAAGCTGTGAAAATGCCGTTCATTGCCTGTAGGGGGCAGTCGTGTTTCAATCTGAAGTATTGTGTGTCTACTGAAGCCAAAAATGTGTTCTCTCTCTTAAGCGCCCATTGACAGGAAGCGACAGAGCTCATAAACGTGTCAAGCTCAAACTTTAAATACTGATATATATTTATTCTTCATTTTCTTCTCTCCTGCAATGATGATACTTCTTTGACTGCGCTTTCTCCATTCAGTATTATTATCATTAGTAGTAGTAGTGAAAACTACCGCTGATTAACTATCTCTGCAGTAGTTAAAACAGCGAATTAATTTCATTTGGGGTATTTCTAACAGGCAATCTAATAAATAATAATAAATAGATAAAATTACCCAGTACTTTAACATTTAACCCAGCAGTTTTAGTGTGTAACATAAAAATATTCCATTTGTAAAATAGCATAGGTGAAATCATAGGTTGTGTATAGTGATAAAAAACAATACAACAAAGCTTATGGTAAATAAATTCTCAGACTCTTCCACTGCAAGTATTAAAAAACAGTAACAATGTCAATTTTAGAATCCGTAGAAGATCAGTGGTCCGGACAAAACCTCTCGCGGGGGAGCCTTTCCCTGAATTCGCCATTTTCACGAGGGTGGGCATCTCGGTTAATTCATACAGCTGGACAGTACTGTACTGTACCTATTTACAGTACATGGAATTTTACGGGGTTGTCACTGACCGATTTACAATACCCTGACAAAGAGCAATATAAGAATAGTGCCACCTGGCACACCTTAGAAAATTATTCGGCATCTATTTAGAGTCTAAATATTTTTTTAAACTTGTGCTACTGTTGTTTACTTACAATATTTGTTAATTAAATTTTTTTCTTTAAATGAGGCTTGGGCTCCGGGATGTTGAGCCTATTTACTAGTATGCGTAGTCTAATCAGAGCTCTATCGCCCGTTCGAGTGTAATTCATGAATTATGTTTATAATAATGAAATGAGATTGTGCTTTAAAATTAATCTACAATTAATTTCAAACCCGCGGTTCGCACTTTCACTTTACAAAAGGCAGCGTTTTTAATCAAAAGGTGATAAATGCATGCGATTTATCGATAACAATACTGCATTGATGGATGGATGTTGTTGATAAATATTTAAAATGATAATTAAATAAATAGTCCATCTTTTTTGTGTTTATCTTTTCGGTTTATTATAACCCTCTGCACCACTTATTATAATAAATAGTTTTAAATGTTAGTAAAGGTACCATACAGTGGCAGTAGATATATACTGTATGCTGTAATTTGGTCATGTTCACGCATGGGTTAAACATATGCGGCATTTAATAGCATTCGCTAGTTAACAAGTTGATATACAGGTCAATCTGCATCAAATAGAATCTCTCCGAATAAGTAAGCATAATAATAAATAGTTGAATCATCATAGTGTCAGCCCATGGGTGAACATGACCAAATTACTGCATAAACACTGGAACACGAGGATTTAAGAATTTAATTAAACACGAATATCCTTAATGTGATACAATGTTAGATTTTTATTTAAAAGCCCAATATATGTTTATATGTGTGTGTGTGTGTGTGTGTGTGTGTGTGTGTGTGTGTGTGTGTGTGTGTGTGTGTGTGGCATTTTAATTAAAATCCAACATTTTAATGTGCGTCAATGTGCATGGGCATCAATTCGCACGTTCTGTAATATTCCATTGTCATTCATATTGCCGCTGTTTTAGAGCCCTTTGCTAAAGCATTCGCTAGTTATCAAGTTGATATACAGGTCAATCGTGAATTACACTCAAAGTATCAACTCCAACTATGAAGTCTGATTTCATTTGCTGAGGAAATAAAATTTAGCAGAGACGTCTTGTTAATTCATCTAAAACCCCCTACAGTATTTGCCAACAGCGCACCCAGTTGGATAAACTCACACATATCTTGAATGAAAGGTGAGAAAAGATTCAGCAGATTCTTCTGACACCGTGCTTGCTCTGTACTTCATTCAACAGCCCACTATTATTTTCTGTTCAAATTTAAAGATGCACGCGTGTGCAAAAGACGAAGTAAAACAAAGAATACAAAAGTGTATAATTTTTATTTAAAGTTAGCCTAAAACAATATTGTCTCCAATGCTGAAGCAAACATTATTTTGTTTTTGTTTTAGTCTTCTCGCTGAATACAGCGCGCTCCGAGGTGAACACATACAGACCCCCAGTTACTCTTCTCACCTTTAATTCACAATAGGTGTGAAGTTATCAAACCGGTTTCGCTGATGGGGGAATTGGCAGAATTGAGGAGTTTAAAAAGAATGAACAAGACCGAGCAGACGTCTCTGTCTAAAATATATTTCGCCAGCACATTGTGCTGGAGCTCAGAACGTCTTCTTTCCTTGTTTTAATCTGTAATATTGTGAAATAATAAACGAAATGTATTTTGCGTATATGCTTAAATATTCCTTTTTATTTAAAGGACATATGTATTGTGTTTGATCTGGATTATTGCGAGACGCGATGACTTTCTGCCATTTTTATCGATAAATCAAATGGGTTTATCAGCCTTTTGATCAAAACGCGGCCTTTTGTAAATTTTACGGACAAATCGGGGTTCACGCATGCCGATGAACAGCTTTATTTCAGTCATACATTCACACAAGATCCACATTCCAGCAATTATTATTCTTGCTGGACACAAACACAAACAGCAAGAAAACATTAAGTTTATTATTATAAAAAGCCCGAAGCACTTTGTGTGCATATAAGAATATTTACAAAAGTATATAGATTTTTTGTTCATTCGTGTCTTCTGATGGCGCTCAATGTCGACACATTTTTACGTATTAACGAAGATATTTTGTCATATTCACGAATCAGGACATTCGCATAGTTAACACTAACTGAACAACAGGTCTTTACTTCATAATACACCTGTCCTTAAAAAGGAATATTTAGGCAAATACGCTAAATATATTTCACTTAAATATTACATATTAAAACTAGAAAAGAAGACGTGCTGAGTTCCAGTTCATACAAAATGTCTAGGAAAGAAACTGTTGTCGTTATTTTACTTAATCTGAACATATTCAGTAAAGATGTGAATTACACAAAGTATCTGTAACAACGCAGGTGTCGCGAGGGGCAGAGCCGCGTTTAAACTGTTCAGAATGGGTGGATCCACAGGCTGCTAAGGTGCGGAGTTCTGAACAGCCACCGGCGCGGCCACTTATACATGCGACTGCCAGACAGACTAAGCAACAGTTCAGCGTGCGCGCTCAGTTTACTACTGGCACAACATCCCTCTCTCTCAAATAAATAAGGGCATAAGCCCCGAGAAGATACAAGTTTTTGCTTTAGTTTCCAGAGCCCGTCCGTTCTCGCGTAGAGACGGCGGAGCTCTGTTTATTTTGTGTTCTCAGTTTCCTTTTGTTTCCATTTAAATTGTTAATTAATAATCTCACGCCATCTCCAAATGGAAAGGTCTTCCCGTGCGTATCACAAGCACTCTCACATACTCCTATTTCGTTTACCCATCTAAAGTCCTGAGTATAGGTAACATTTTAAATGTACAATGGTAAGTAAATTACAAACTGCATGTAATGTAAAATATGAATAAAACAGTATTAGACACACAAATATGATATGGTAGTATATACAATGAAGAAGAGTGCTAAAATGTAAAGCAAACGCAATTATTAATTTATTGTGTATATTTAACTTCATTCAGCCGTTTAAGTTACATGAATAAATAACTTGCCTACCAGCCCATTATTATTTTGTGTTCGAATTTAAAGATGCACACGTGTGCAAAAAGTGGAAGTACAACAACGAATACGAAAGTGTATAATCTTTAATAAAGTTAGCCTTAAACAATATTGTCTCCAATGCTGAAGCAAACATGATTTTGTTTTTGTTTTAGTCTATTTGTTGAATACAATATGACGATATGCACGCTCGGAGGTGAACACATGCAGACCCCCAGTACAGGGACCCTGTAATCCCTCTTCTCACCTTTCATTCATGATAGGTGTGAATTTATCAAACCGGTTTCACTGATGGGGGAATTGGCAGAATTGAGGAGTTTAAAAAGAATGAACAAGACCGAGCAGACGTCTCTGCCTAAAATGTATTTCACCAGCAAACCATAAACATAAATAGAAACAAATAAAATGTTTAATGATATCAATTAAATCAGACTTCATAGTTGGATTTGATACTTTGAGTGTAATTCATACATTTACTGAATATATTAACATTTTGTAAAATAACGAAACCCGTTTCCTTCTTGGACCGCACGTCTACCTTCCTTGTTTTAATCTGTAATATTTAAGTGATATACATTTTGCGTATATGCTTAAATACTCCTTTTTATTTATGGTCTGGTGTAGTATGTTTGATCTGCATTATTGCAAGAGGCGATGACTTTCTGTGGGAGTATGCCTGCACCTTTTGTAAAGTGAAAGTACGAGCCATGGGTTCACGCACGCAGCTTTATTTCAGACACAAACAGCAACAAATCCAGATGATTATTTTTATAAAAAGCCCAAAGCACTTCATGTTTATATTTGTTCCTTCATGTCTTCTGATGGTGCGCGACACATTTTTACGTTTTAACGAAGACATGTTGACATATTCACGAATCAGGACATTCGCATAATTACTGTATATTTGCGCGCATCTCATAGGTGTGTGTGCACGGAGAGTCTGTGTATATGTGCGCGCGTCTCATACAGTAGGTGTCTGTGCGCGCGCATTTCATATGTAGTTGTGTGAGCAGTTAGTAGTATACATAGATGTGTGACTGTTTCATATATGTGTATGCAAGTGTTTGACATGTGTGTGCATGAGTGAAGTTTGATTTAAGCCCTATACGGCGCCTTATAATTTAGGGCATCTCTTTTCATCATTATGAACATAATATGAAGCAGATATACGCACATTCATCATAAAATATTATTATTGTAAAACAAAAAAAAATTTATGTTTGCTTCAGCATTGGAAACAATATTGTTTTAGGATAAGTAATTATACACAATTCTTCGTTGTACTTGGTCTGGCTTTTAGATAAAGTCCCCCCACGCGCCATCTGGCGGATATTCAGTGAAGCACAAAACATTTATTTAAATTCCCGAATGTTGCTTAAGGGATTTCGCGGCATGTCGTGAGCCAAATTGCGGGATCTCGCGGGAAAAAGCGTGCATTCTTAACAGCATTTCTTTTCCCTTAACCTGCTTACCAAAGCCTATATAAAAAACATTTATGTGGCTGCGCTACAATCTGATTGAGTCATTTTTAGGAGGGGGGCAGGGGTTTAATGCTTTTTCAAATCAGTAATTCTTTTATTTATTTATTTCAAGAAGAGCCTGTTTACTGTACGAAACTGTTTCTCTGCAGAGCATGCAAGATCTTAAATATGCTCTTTTTACAGCAGCTGGCATTTGCTGTATTTAGTGCCTCTCAATACACTAACCTCAGCAGAATAAAAAGGTATAAGAGCAAAAGCATGACAGGGAACTACAAAGGGAACAACAAAATGCTACTAGTTAAGCAGATACATTTATCTTTGACTGGCCGTCAGTAAATACTTTTTTTTTTTTGAGGATTGTTAGAAGCTTCAAAAGTATGGCCCTTGTGTTTTATTTGTCTTTGTTTAAGCTTTAAATGAACATCACTTTAAACAAAAAACAAAGAGACTCCAAAGGGTTAAGCATGGCCTTGTATTCAAATGTATTAGTTTGAGAGCTTTTAACCTCACTACTCTAAGGTTGCTTTACTGCAGCTAATCTAAATATTAGGTGGTGGCTCAGTGTGTTAAGGCTTTGAGTTACGGATCGGAAGATCGGCGGTTCGAGCCCCAGCTCCACCAGCTGTTGGGCCTTTGACCAAGGACCTTAATCCTGTCTGCTCCAGGGGCGCCGTAAAAATGGCTGTGGTCTGGCCCCGGCCTACTAACAAAAAGCTGGGATATGCCAAGAATAAAGAATTTCACTGTGCAGTAATGTGTGTCACTGTATTTAGTAATGTGTAATTTAATGTGTAATGTAGTAATTTAGTAAAGTACTGTGCAGTAATGTGTGACCAATAACTGACCAAAAAACTTAACTTAATATCCAAAATGTTCCAACATTACCAGTTGTCACTATGGCCTCTAGCAATATATTTGCTAAAGTAGCAACATATGAGCTTCCTGTTCTCTGACAAACTAAACAAAATTCTATTTCAATGTATTTTTTAACTTAATCTGGGCAGGGAACGTAGTTTAAAGCAGTTTAAGGGAATTTCCCTGGACAAAACTTCTCCATGGAACACTATAAAATGTCACCCAGCAGACATCACTTGCTCTGTGCATTACCCTTTTAACATAAGCACCTCAGATACCTTAAATTTCACACTAAATAAATGATTGATTATATATTGAGACAAAAAACGATATATTACAAAAGCGATACTACTGAAATGTATACACCTTATGAATAAATGTTACGCATCCATCTTGGTTTGGCAATTTGGTTTAAATTGAAAGATGGATGAGTATTCCTAAAAAGATTAAACATGTGCAGTTCAATAGCCTATGTGATATTAATGTACTGCTTTAAAATTAATGCAGATTGAGAAAAAAAAGACTATTATTAACAGTAAAATTATGTTGTGCTTGATAATGAATGGTGCAAGAAATTAACACCAAGTCTTGTGTAAACTCTAATCCACTATTTCTATATTTTTCCACTTCGCAAATCGAACACCATGAGATGGTAAATAACATTTATAATTTGCAAATGACTAATTATAAAGCACATAAAACACAGCAAGAGGTTTTAGTTTCAGTTAGCAAATTGGTCCTTCATTTTAATTTTAGACTACTAAAAGTTAATTGGCGTCTAATCAAAATATATTGAGCAACAGGCTACAACTTAGTTTTGTATATAGCTTCCAGTGCGAATCAATTATATTCCTGACTTCAAAGGACTAAATTTGCGCGAATGTATTATGGGAAACATACCAGTTGGCACTGGTACCGTATTACGCTCCGGTTTATCTCGCCAGATAATCTATTAAGTTATGTCGGTAATCCTAGCCCGAGAACCACTTACTTTGATAGAAAGAGGCAAATTCACTGACATGGCAGAAGGATGGAAACCCCGTAAACATCTGTTGTGCAGAACTGCACACACTGGAAGCCCTGCGCTGCAATCGCTTTTATGATGCTGTAGTGCGCATGCGTGCAATTTCGCGACATTATAGCGCATTTTGTGTCGCGTAATAGTGACATGCTGCGTTCTATTCCGCCATGTACTTTAAAATGTCCTCCCTGTCGTATATAATAATAATAATAATGATAATAATAATAATAATAATAATAATAAATAGGATAAAAGACGGTTGCAACTTTTGAAATCTTTGGTTATTATTTAAATATTTTACATTTAAAAATTATTACATGTTTAAGGCTTATTGAGGTGATCAAAGAGAAATTTTAGGCTAATATTTTTGTCTTCTCACATTTAAAAATAAACAAATATAAGTTTCATCTATTGCATCATAGGGAAAGCATTTATCTCCCCTAAAATATTGAGATAACAGAGTTCACAGGGGAAACATTCTAAGGATCATGAACTGAACTTATTTTATTTTGCTGGAAAAACTCTATGTATTATTCATAAGCCAGAATTCCTGCTAGCCTCTAATATGTCAATATTGTCACATTTGTTAGATATGTTAGTGTAAAAAAAAAAAAAAAAACAGGGATTTATTTCTTCAGTGTGTTTATATGTTGTGAGGAAAAAAACAGTGTGCAAGCAAGAAGACAGTGCTGGTTAAATCTGGATTTTATTATTATTTTTTTTTAAAGAAAACCTGATTGTATCTCTAAAATTGTATTACCCATTCCTGTTTTTATCCTGCTAGCATAAATCATAGCTATAAATTCTTTCTGATCTATACATTCTTTGTACATGCAGAATAATGCATGTTTTTAATTAATTCCCAAAAATGGACATAAAATTCTACTGAAAGCCCCTTGAGACCAGTGGATTAATTTTTTTTCTTATGTGGCCTCCGAGTGGTGCAGTGGTAAAGTGCTTGCCCTATCATCCGGAGATCGCGAGTTCGATCTGCTGCTATCTCTCACAGCCGGAGGCCTAGAGAGAGCTGATTGGCCGAGCTCTCTCAGAGGGGACGGATGAGAGGTATTTAGTGCTCCCACATTAATCATGGCTCTACAGCCAATCAGGGGTTTCCGTGAGCTCATGTAAGCGGAAGGAGCGGATAGCGCTGTCCTCCGAGTGTGTTACGCCGCCCCCAACATACTCAACTGAAAGTTGAGTACACAGCTGTACGTGTTTACCTTTATGTGACTAATCAAAACATTACTCTTCCATGCTAAAGGATTTCAAAACTGAAAACTTCTGTTGCACTGTTGTTGACTTCTCTGCATTTTGCACAGTGGGGAGAAGTCTCCTTCCACTGCTCCACACGTCTTGCAGCCAATAATGCTTCTGCAGCACAGTGACAGCATTGGCTCTTTCATGATATCTGCAAAAGTAACGTGACAGAAGATTGTTACATCCAGAGGATGTTTTCTTTTCTCTAAGTCTACTTATATGCTGATACATGTTTGGTCATGCATTAACTCAGTTTGATTGTAAGTGAAAGGTGAATAAATCAAATTCTCTCTGCACAAAGGCTCTTTTGAATTTAAAAGGCCTGGATGTGACAAGTGAAACTGAACTCACCTTTCCAAAAATTGGGGCTAATACTGTTTCATAGCACTGTACTCCAAAGAGTTTGGTTTAGTTGAATCAAGTGAAAATTCATCTATACAAAAAGACAAGAAATACAAAATGTGTATAAAAAGATGAATTTTCACTTGATTCAACTAAACCAAATTCTGTATGTGCAACAATGAGTCTCTAAACTCATGCTAGCTGCATACAGTCGTCACTCAGGGTTCATCATATTGAGACTGTGTCTATTCCCCGAGCTTTAGAAAGACTCAGAAAGTCGGTTTTAGTAATTTAATTAACATAGACACCACAAACTCCGATCACACTGAATGTGCAGCCGGCACCTCTGATCTGAAGCTAGGACTGTTAAATATTAGATCTCTCGCATCTAAAGCAGTTATTGTTAATGAAACTATCACAGATCAGGAGTTTGATATATTATGTTTAACAAAAACCTGGATTAAACAGGACGAGTATGTAGCTTTAAATGAAGCTAGTCCTCCTGGATACACCTGCTTCGGCTAGCGGATGGGGAGGAGGCGTTGCAGTTATTTACAACGATAATATATCTATCGTACAAAAACACAGATTTAAATTTAATGTATTTGAAGCTTTCTATAGTAACAAAGTCAGCTCAGTCGATCCCGCTAATCATCATTTACAGACCCCAGGGCTGTACTCGGAGATTCTCTGTGAATTTGCAGATTTCCTCTCAAACCGTGTTGTTTCTGTAGAGAAAGTGTTAATTGCTGGAGACTTTAATATTAATTTTGAGAATCCAGAAGACCCTCTGAGAACAGCGTTTATGTCCATACTGGACTCAGTAGGAATAAATCAGTGTGTAGTAGGACCCACTCATAAAGCAGGTCACACTTTGGATTTAATATTATCCTTCGGATTAAGTATAGGAAATATAACCACAATTCCACAGTCTGAAGTCATCTCAGATCACTATCTTGTCTCGATTAAAGTGTGTCATAGTAATAATGTATGCACAGCACCACGCTACCGCCTTAAATGTACATTTACATCAAATACAACACAGAGCTTTATCAATAATCTCCACTCTTATAGAAAATAACAAAAACAACCCGAGATTTTTATTTAATACCGTAGCTAAATTAACTAAAAACAAGACCACTGCACAAATCTCCACAGCAACATCATGCAGTAGTGAGGATTTCATGAACTTTTTCAATAACAAAATCATAAATAATTAGGCAAAAAAATCAGGCTTTAAAACCAGACAATTTCACCTTATACATGTTGACTGTGACCTTACCTACCTGCCATCTCTCCTTATTTTCTGCTCTCTTCTATCTCTCCCTCTCTCCTTTTCCCTCTCCTTGTCTCTCTGTTGAGCTATACATGTCGCTCCTGAGTTGCCAGTGATCCAGACCCCTCTGCCCTCTGGACCTGTTTAACCCGTCCTGGAGTCCTGCTTCTGTTTGGAGATCTCGTCGCATGGATGCCCCGTGTGGTCTGCCTTGATGCGCGTGGTGGGTGGGGATGGTTTCCAAGTAGACTGTCCTGTCCTCGACTGATGCAGACAGCTGTTCTCTGGGGACCTGTGACTTAAGTTGTTCCCTCAGGACTGAAATTTCCTACAATCTATCTGAGCCTTCAGGAACAAACTGGACTCCAATTAATTTTAACACATCTCCTGTTATACTGAACTTCCAGTCTTACACATTATTATGCTGATCAATCCTGCTATCCGTTATCACCCAGATGAGGATGGATTCCCTGTTGTGTCTGGTTCCTCTCAAGGTTTCTTCCTATTACCATCTCAGGGAGTTTTTCCTTGCCACCATCGCCCTCGGCATCAGGGACAATCTTATCATTTTGATTCATACACATTCACATTTCATACAAACTTACTTCTTTTGATTGTGTAAAGCTGCTTTGCGACAATGTCAATTGTTAAAAGCGCTATATAAATAAAATTGAATGGAATTGAATTAAACTGAAACTGCCACACTGTTGAAAGATTAATTTGGCCAAAATGTGCCTTGAGTGCAATGATTAAACAGTCAACATAGTTGTTTAATGGATTTTATAAGCAGTGGTTCCCATCCTTGGTCCTTGAGGATCCCCTGCCTCCTGTAGGCTCACCTCTACTCACAATTATGGTTTTCATTATAGCACAACTTATAAATAGTACTTATACTCATGTTAAAATGCAAGGAAACATTCACATCATAATGCAACTGGAATCCCTCCATCACATGCAGCATCACTATGACTAACAGTCTAGTAAGTGGATACCATAGAGTATCTGCAGCAGAAGCAGTAATACCTTAAGGAGGGTTGAGTCAAGTTGAGCTGGTGCTATTTGGTGTAAAGAGGGTAATAGTATCCCAGTTTTGTACACACTTCTACAAACCACACAGCTAAATCCTTCCCTGATGGTCTGTAACTTGGGGTCAGTGAGAAAGACTCTCTGGGTAATAGCAAGATCAGTGAGCTTTTTGATTGCTGCTGTATTAGCTGGCAGATTTTGAGATGCCATCACCAACACTTCTATTTTGTCATTGATTTCTCCCAATCCAGCTGCATCGTCATCTTTACGGCTGCTACAAGCACAAAACATGAGCAATAAGGTAAAAATCAACTGTTTATGGGCAGTGACTAACAAAAAGATTACTGCATATTACTATTCCAAGACACATCCCTGCTGAAAAATCCAGCATAGACGAGCATGATTTACAGGTCTATTTCACATGTTTTCTGGAATATTTTTTTGTTACAAACAATAACTAAAAATGTAACTATATATATATATATATATATATATATATATATATATATATATATATATATATATATATATATATACACACACATATTATATATATACACACATAATATATATATATATACATATATATATATATAATATATACACATATATATTATATATATATATATATATATATATATATATATATATATATATATATATATATATATTATATATATATACACACAGTATGTCAAAAAAGTGAGTACACCCCACACATCTCTGCAAATATTTGGTTATATCTTTTCATAGGACAACACTGAACACAATGAAAAGTAGTCAGTGTAAAGTTTGTATAGCAGTCTAAATTTATTGTCCCCTCAAAATAACTAAAAATACAACCAATAATAGGTAACCCCTGGCAACAAAAGTGAGTACATCCCTAAGTGAAAATGTGATATGTCAATATTTTGTTGGGCCACCATCATTTTCCAGCACGGCTTGAATTCTCTTAGCCATGGAGTTCACCAGAGCTTCACAGGTTGCCACTGGAATCACATCATCATGGAGGTGGTGGACATTTGATACCTTGTGCTCCTCCATCTTCCTTTTCAGGATGCCCCAGAGGTGTTCTATGGGGTTTAGGTCTGGAGACATGTTTGGCCAGGCCATCACCTTTACCTTCAGCCTCTTTAATTCATGTTTCTCTCAATGAACTGTATTTCCTCAATGCCAGCAGCACTCATGCAGCCCCAGATCATGACACTCCCACCACCATGTTTGACGATAGGCAAGACACACTTATCTTTGTACTCCTCACCTGGTTGCCGCCACACATGGTCAGGAACCATGTCCTGTGGTCTGATGAGTCCAAGATGAACCTATTTGGTTCAGATGGTGTCAAGCGTGTGTCTTAGTTTGCACAGTTGCAGAGTGTTGGCTAGCTTCTAACCTAGGCCATCTTTATTTAAAGCAACAATTCGTTTTTTTCAGGTCTTCCGAGAGTTGTTTGCAATGAGGTGCCATGTTGAACTTTGGCAGGTTGAGAGAGTGGAAGAACTTTTATACCAAATTTAACTCACCTGCTATCTGGTGACACCTAAGACAGTGTAACACTAATGAGTCAGATGACGAAGAAGAAGGAGAAGTTTTTAGTTATTTTGAGGGGAGAATAAATTTACACTGCTATACAAACTTTACACTGACTACTTTTCATTGTGTCAAAGAGTCATTTATTCAGTGTTGTCCTATGAAAAGATATAACTAAATATTTGCAGAGATGTGAGGGGTGTACTCACTTTTGTGACATACTGTATGTATATATATATATATATAATATATATATATATATATATA
>QNUK01000681.1:198259-324332 GCA_013621035.1 Clarias magur
ACACACACACACACACACACACACATATACACACATATACACATATATACACACACACACACACGTAGCATTACGTGCTAATATTTGTGTGTTATCCTCTGTTCAGGCAGGGAAGACTAGCATTACGTGCTAATATTTGTGTGTTCTCCTCTGTTTCAGCAGGGAATATTAGCATTACTAATTTGTGAGTTATTTGCATTAACAAGTGTCACCAGCCTCTGTTGATCAGAGAAGTTTTTAGTGTCTTGATTGTGTGGTAACAAACAAATTTACAAAACGTTTAAGAAGAATGCTAGAGTAATGCCCACAACTGAAAAAGGTGGTCTTGCGACTCCTACGTGGTCTGATAGTTAATTTAAGTCACTGTTAGGATTGCAAATTAACCTTGCTGTTACTGAGAGAGACAAAACCTAATTCAGAAGTATGAGATCCATCCAGACAAGACGTGGTCTGTAGATGAATGTAAAAAGGGCATTATCTGCTGCCATTGAGAATTTGGTTTAGCGCTAGCTACGCAGCAGTCTCGGTGTATCTCAGAGCTAGAAGAACAGATCCAGGAGCTTCGTCCTAGTGTATCTTCTTTGACTAAGGAATTGGACCGCAACAAAGCTTCAGCAAGAACTGATGTGGATGAAGTTAGTCAGTCTGATAACAACTATCCTGATTTACAAGCTTTCTTTGAAAACGATATAGCCACCCAATCAGTAACTGATGTGCCTGTAAATTCTGTGAAAGTATGTGGTGCTAGAAAGAGATCTCAGGGGATTGAGGGAATTGAAAGTGTTATTCCCAACTCTTCTGTTGTCCAAGTACAAACTGTTGCTAAATCACTAGGACCTAAGGATATAGAGAGACTATCCCAGAGCTTACCCTCAGCACGCACTAATTTTCCTGAATTTAGACGAGCTTTGATAAGCAAAATGCACCAGGAAGGAGTACCATTGAAGCGTTGCCAGCAGTACTGTGTAGTACAAGAGCCTCACCTAACAGATCAGTAGCACTGAGCCCTTATGAGATTACTACTGGACGCCCAATGCAAATGCCAGGTGTGATTGATCTAAGAAATGTGGATGTACACATTGCTTCAGATGCCCTGATCGCTTACTGTGAAAAGGCAGTACATAGTGCCAGAGGGAGAGTTGAGTCGTGTTGGCAGACTCCACCAGAAGGTGGACACACAATCATCCCAGGTCAGTGGGTCATGATAAAATCATTTGGAAACAAGCCGTTAGAGCCTAAGTAGCATGGACCACATCAAGTGAGGTTGATTACAGCAGCTGCAGTGTTGTGTCAGGAAAGGAAAACCTAGACTCATGTATCCCACTGTAAAGTTGTTCCCCCACCTACAGGGATTGGATAGGACACATGGACCAGTGAGAAGCCCAGGGAAAAACCGAATGCAAGAGGCATCGGGGGCCGAACCCTTTGGTGAAGCCTGTGGCCCTCATAGGCCTTCTCCATCCAATAGTCCATCTTCACCTCACTGTTCTTTAGGTGTCATGGGAATTAAGAAATAGGGAAAGAAGGAACAACAATAGCAGACACAGATTGAACAGAGGATACAACCCTAGGGTTTGTCGTCTTTTGTTTTCTTTCTTACTCTGTGCAGGTACCACTTGATGGCTGTCCCGAGACCCATACGCACTGACCTCGTCACCTACAAAGGAAGCCACAACCTCTACCAGACAACTAGACCCACTACCGAGCCAACTGTCACAGAAGATTTAAAAAAAATAATAAAACAACGCAGAGAATCAAATATGAGAACTTCAGTCATCCATCAACATGATCAAGATTGTCGTACTAGTAATCATCATGGACATTGCACAAACTGCAGACTGCAGAAACAACATCTTCTTAGAATTGATGAGCATGTCAAGAAACGCTTTGTTTGCTGGAAAGAACATTTGCATGTCAGTAAGAGCAGGAATCCCATGGGTGGGACATCCCATCTCCAACTGTGACACATGTACCTTATTTGAAGTTCATACCAGTGGAATATACAACAAGAGTACATGTCACAACATCAAAATTCTTCCAGCTTCTCCATTTTGCATTCCCGGATTATCATCCAGCAATCTAACTTCAACTACTCCAATCATGACAGATCTACTCTTGCCAATGACTTTTCCTTGGTGTATGGAAAATTATGCTCCAGCCTCGACTCCACTGGGTGAAATTCCTTGTGAACATTGCAGCCTTTTGGTCGAAATGAGAACAGAATCTCATGTTGACATCACTCCATCAGCAAAAGGAGAGGAAAAGGACTTAGAAGGGTGTCTTCAGAGGACATCATCTCTCCCAAAACTCTTTGCAGTAAATCAGTGGTGTATGATTCCTCCACCAACTGGCATTTTTTTAGTTATGCTGAACTTCTGTCTACAACATCTTACCCAGTCAATTCAATGGCAGGTGCTCCCTGGTTTATGTTCTGCTGGCTATCAGAGAAAATACAAACTCCACTTCAAGATCTCCTCATCTACATAAATCAGCTCCTACAATTAACAAAGAAGATAACTGCATTCCCGGACTCACTTCTGTACAAACATGGTGGTCAAGAACTCTTGGAGCATTAATCCCATCTTATGGTGTCATACAGGCCCTTGATCAAGTCAGAAGCTTATCAAATTCAGTACAGAAACTGGCTAATGATACCGCTTTGGCTCTGGGTAACAGCACAGACACTCTCGCTTCACACAAGATAATGATCTTACAGAACAGTGCCTTTGGATTATATCCTTGCAACGCAAGGGGGAGCCTGCACCATTATCGGCCCTGAGTGCTGCACTGGGTTAATGGATCTAACGGAGGACTTGAACAAAATCCAACATGACATTCTAGATCTTTCAACAAAATTACATCTGATGGGAAACATGTTAGGGAAACCCTGGCTGTGGATCAAAGAAATAGTAATTCTGCTGTTGTTTTTCCTACTGATGATACTGTGGATGCATAGATAGTACAAGTGTTTCATTCAACAAATAACCCGCACCCATCGAGAAGAAATGGCAGCTCCAACCAGAAAAGACTATTATCCATAAGAACTTCACAGACTCTAGCTAGATGTTTGTTTATGTCATCATGGCATACAATCAACAACAGAACAAGTGTTATGTGCCTGTAACAATCACAAGTTACAAGAATTAAGTGTTTAAATTTGTATTTTGTAATTTATTCGAGTTACTTGTAGGATTACAAATAAATGTTAAACCTAAGTTCCAACAGAATAGAACTTCCGGTACCAGGCTGATTCCTGTATTACACTATGCTTTGTTTATATTGTCTCCACCTCTTTGTATTCCTCCCCCTTGTAAAGTATAAACTCTCCAGAGCTGAGTCATAATATTATACTTGGATGACTACTGCGACGTGCAGCGAGTTCTCAATAAAGAGTAACTTCTGCTGGAAAGATATCCCAACGTCTCCTGGTCTCTGATTCGACAAGGATAAAAAGTTCACAACAGTAGCGATGGTACGGTTTTATCAATATTATAAAAACTTTAAAAATTTCTAAACGGCTCACTATTGAAATGTTATGTTGCTAATACTTTATTATTGCTAAACTTCGTTATTGAAATTGTTTACAGCTCAATGTGGGTCGCTACTCTTGAAAAATTAACTGAATTGCTTACCAACCCAATTATAAAAGCACGAATTCTGAGCCGATTTCAAATCAGGAGACATTAGGAAAGGTCGGTTGCAAATTCATGCAAAAAGTGAAATGGGGGTATAAAAAGATTACTGAAACTACTAAAATTGGGTTAACAACATTCTAAACACCTGATTGGAGAGCACTTAAACATTTGGTGAAATCAAATCATAAACAAAAACAGTAGAACTCATAGCTACAGCGGGGAAAATAAGTATTTGACACATCAGCAGTAAGGGGATATCAGTAAGGGGATTTCTAAGTGAGCTATTGACACAAAATTTCCAGCAAATTTCCACCAAGCCCAATATTGACTTCATACAAAGAAATCAGAATAAGTTGAGTCATAATAAAAAAAGTTAAATGAAGCAGGGAAAAAGTATTGAATACATGAAGATAAGGTGCAAAATGGCATAGAAAGCCAGGAGATCACCTGGAATCTGTCGGTATTCAGAGAGAAATCCTGCCCCCTATCAGTACTAATTGATATCAGCTGCTTTAGTCCTAATTTGTGGCCTATAAAGGCTTCTCATTACCCAGGAGGCACACAGGAAAGACTTCATGATGGGTAAAAGCAAAGACCTCCGTAATCTTATCGTTGAAAAGCATTCTGATGGTAATGGTTATAGGCGCATTTCCAAACTGCTGAATTTTCCTGTGAGCACCGGGTTGGGGCCATTATCCAGAAATGGAAAGAGCATCACTTCACCATAAACCGGCCACGATAAGGTGCTCCATGTAAAATCCTTGTCCGGAGAGATCTCCAAGAGCCAAGAACCACTCGGGCAGAACTTCAGGAAGACCTTGCATCAGCAGGCACCGTTGTTTCAAAGAAAACTATAAGCAATGCACTACACACCATGTTTGGAGAAGAATGGCACTGCTCACCACACCAAGAACACCATACCAACAGTTAAGTTTGGGGATGGAAGCATCATGGTTTGGGTCTGCTTTTCAGCAAGGGGTACTGGCAGACTTCATATTATTGAAGGCAGGATGAATGGAGAAATGTACCAGGACATTCTGGATTAAAAAAATCGGCTGCCATATACCAGAAAGCTGAAAATGAAAAGAAGGTGGACATTTCAGCAAGACAATGATCCCAAACACAAGGCCAAGGAAACAATGAAGTGGTTTCAAAAAAAGAAAATCAAGTTCCTTAAATGGCCCAGTCAATCACCTGACCTAAACCCCATAGAATATCTATGGCGAGAACTGAAGATCAAAGTTAATAAAAGAGGCCCAAGGAACCTTCAAGATTTAAAGATCGTTTGTGTGGAAGAATGGGCCAGAAATAACCCACACCCATCGAGAAGAAATGGTAGCTCCAACCAGAAAAGACTATTATCCATAAGAACTTCACAGACTCTAGCTAGATGTTTGTTTATGTCATCATGACATTCATCACTACAATCAACAACAGAACAAGTGTTATGTGCCTGTAACACTCCTGAGCAATGCAGACGACTAGTCTCGCCATACAAGAGGCATCTAGAAGATGCAATCACCAATAAAGGCTTTACTACAAAGTATTAAATAAAGTGTGTTCAATACTTATTCCCTGTGTCATTTCACTTTATTAATTATGACTCAACTTGCATACTTAAATATTCTGATTTTTTTGTATGAATTCAATATTTGGCTTGATGGCTACATTTGGTGGAAATTGTCAATAGCCCACTTAGAAATCCCCTTACTGATAAAAATGCTGATGTGTCGAATACTCATTTTCCCCGCTGTATGTATAATAGTGAACATAAGAGCCTTCCCAAATTCTCTTTATTTTGGAGAGAGACCTCAAAGTATTGTGACTAAACAGTTGAGTAGCCTTGAGTAAAAGTGGCCCCTTTTCCACCAAAATAAACCAGATGCTGGTGCAATAGCAAACCTTCTAAGAACTGGCTTTGCTTTTGTTTTGTTTTTCATGAAAAACCTTAAAGTGGTCCTTAAGTTTCTTGTACTTCATGCATGTGTCTCACTTACCTGGGAAGAGACCGCAGGAGGGCAAGCTAGAATAGGCAATGTGATGTCTGGGGGGGGGGGGGGGGGGGGATTGAGTCCTCACATTCCTTTGACTGTTACTTTGACATGAACTACCTACCAAACATTGTTGTAGGGTAATTGAACAGTTTGACAGCAAACCAACAAATAAATGTTTGCAGTTTGGAAAAAAATAGAAGGCCGACAACTGTAGTCCATTGCAAATGTTTTTGAGAATCAGCAGAGAAAAAAAAAATGGAATCTCAATTCCCAGGGAAAATATTATGGAATCACCATGTACTTTGTAGTTCTAAAACAAACACCTACATCATATTACATCTGCTAATTAGTCCACAGTTAAAATTAATGCTGTTGACACAAATCATGGCTCCAATACAAGTGATGACAGCTGGAACAAGGGAGAGGATTATAAAACTTCTTAAAGAAGGTACAGTAAATCATTATGGAATGCTCCGAAAGATGTTGCTCATCAGTGGTGTCTAAAATCTGGACCAAGTACAAATCAAATGGAAAAGTTGTAAAACGGAAGCGTACCGACAGACATTAAAGTGTCAAGAAAGAATCTTATAACAATATGCCTTGAAAACAGAAAATGCACAACAAAGAAAAATTAACAAATGGGCGGGAACTGTGGGCATGTCTTTAGTTTTTTTCTATACAAACAACTCAAGAGTGGTGATCCCATACTTTTTGTCAGGGTTTATATACGTAGCCCACAAAAGCATGCCTTTCTCTAGAGATGAAAATAATCATATCCATATTATACAGTATTTCACAAAATCCAACAGGTAAAATCCAACCTCTCAGCTTGGTCAAAAACCCACAGTGGACCATGAAATCAACTTAAATAACATTTCACAGTTGGAGGACTAGGAGGCTTATGCCATCATTAGGCATGTGGGGACCCCACAAACACCACCATTAGGTACCTTCCCCATTTATTTTCATTTATTTTGAAAAAGAAAGGGGAACTGTGAGGCACATAAACTAAAGTGGGCTCCAAACCCAGAGCCCCAATATAGGCACTATTATTAACTATTAAATATTAAGAGAATTAGTTAGAAAAAAATTATTAAATGCGTCCTGGTTAACTTTTTTTTTTTTCTAACTAATTCCCTTAATATTTAATAGTTAATAAGGGTTTGTAATAATTGTAAACATTTAAATATTTTTTTTTTTCAAACCCATTCGCATCAAACTTACAAAGTTTACACTGGAGGTGGTGAAAATCAGCTAAACTAGCCTACCAGATATGATGTACTGTAATATTAGGAGGCTGGTCTGAATAATCAATTTATCGTGCAGATCTGTAAATAACATGCAAGCAAAACTTCTGGATGTACAAATTGTAGAGTAGTGATACTGGGTAGTGTTTAGGACTTTTTTTTATGTTTGGATGAATAATTACAAGTGTGTGTATGCTAAATATACAATTAGGCCAGTAAAAAAAAAACTCTGGCTCTCTGGGGACCAGAGCCAGTATATCAGTCAGGGAAAATGTTGTGTTGGGCACTGAATACAGATAGTGGAATTGCAATAAAACCCTTCAGTTATTATGCATACTGTAGAAAAAGCAATGTGTCAATGTAAGGATTTACCATTTTATATTTATTAAATATGTAATTATTTTTTATAATTCAGAGTTTTTTCATTACATGCAACAGTTCATGGAATGATACACCAGAGAAGAACAGAAACATTTCCTTGTACCTCCTTAAAAATGACTTCTAAAATCTAAATTATATTTTTATTTGAGGATAACTGCTTCTGAATTACATGTCTTTAAAATCTCCTTTAGTTGCAGTCTGTATATACCATACATGTACCCTTCAAAAGAATTACACACAAATTCTGCTTCTATTTGTTTTAATTCGGTAAAGATGTTTGGGGTTGAAATAAAATGGAAAGAATTCATTTCCTGATATAAACACTTCGATATGTGTTAAATAACTTGCCATGGCACTGTTTGTTTGTACCCACTGTTTAAAACCAGAGAAAAAAATAAAAGCACTGGTGGTGTACAACAGAGACATCAAATAGGCTGATTAAGTAAAACAACAGCAGTTATTGACAATGTGATTGCAGTAAGGAAAACTCCCCCAAAACCGTCAATGTTTTTGTTTTTAAAATCTCCAATGGCAGAGATGAAGGCATCATATACCACGGTGTAAAAGAGACTGCTGGAGCACAAAATGGAAGCCAATATTAGATGCAAAGATGCAAAAGTACTGAGCAGCAATAAGAATAAGAAGGGGAAAATCTAAAATATTTTTTTTTTCCTTTACGATTTTCTCCCCAATTTAGTCATATATAATTCTCCCGGTCACTAGGGGGCTCCCACATTACAGCTACTATTACCACTAAGTCGAAGACCATCACATGTTCAGGGGATCTTAAACTGGGTAAAACAGCAAGACATATTTAATTTGTGTTAGCTTTTTGTTGTTTTGTTCAATAAAACAGCCACAATATTACAAATAACTGCAGTGCCATAACATATTGCATATATAGATTTAAAAGAAAAAAAATCCAAACCATGCATCCTATTAAAATCTAATTTGCC
This sequence comes from Clarias magur, assembly GCA_013621035.1. Classification (NCBI taxonomy): domain Eukaryota; kingdom Metazoa; phylum Chordata; class Actinopteri; order Siluriformes; family Clariidae; genus Clarias; species Clarias magur. Next base: position 206,473 of record QNUK01000681.1, read on the forward strand.
AATGGCTTCAATCTAATTTTTTAATCTCTCATATTGGTAAGCATAAACTGGGACAATACCATTAGAATTATATGCATTTATACTATATATTTTCACATATATGAAAAAAAATAAATAAATAAAAGCAGATTTTTTCTTTTTCTTTTAAAATTTTTCTATTTGGCTTGAAAACTGAGACAATAATATGCAATTCCTTTAGAAAAATAAGAAAAATAATTGTTGGATTAAATGTCTTATCCTATAAAAGTTTATTTAAATCAAGTCGTACTGAGTGACTACTGCAGTTTTTTTTGTTTTTTTTTTTTGGAGAATGATGGCAGGCTGAACAAGAAGTGAACAAAAACATGAAATATGAGGTGGAATTTTAATAGGCAGTTCCTGGTGCACCTCCTTGAAGTAGGACCTCTAGTCAATGTATTGTGAAAGCCAGCGGAATCCCTCCCCATATCCCTGTCTCTTTAAAACGCTGCACATGAACACTTCCAGTGGTCTGGTATTTAGTTCTTTCAGAGGAATATTACCCTAGAAAAAGAGCAAACAACATCTAATAGACAGGGTATTTTATCTTTAATTTTCATGTATTCAGATTGCGTACTATCTTAGCCTAGGATTTACAAAGTATTTATTTAAAAAAAAGAAGAAGAAGAAGAAAATAAGCTTATTTTGTCAGTCATCATAGGTACAGCCTATGATGTAAAAAAATATCCACATTGAAAACATGATAAAATATGTGCAGAAATTAGGCTCATCTTACCTTGCCAGTTGTCTGGCCATATAACCCAAACAGTTCACGAAGTCTCTCCTCACTTATGGCCTCTGGCTTATCAATCTTGTTACCAAGAATCAAAATAGGCACATTTCCAATAGTTTCATCTGTCATTAGTGCCTGTTGTTGAAATGCACAATAAATGTTAAAAAATGTTATTTGTATATGATTAAATGTATCCCTTTATATTTTAGAATTAAAACATGATCTTAAGTTTCATCAAAGATAAACCATACAAAACTATTTCCTCTCACATAACCACTGAAACTAATGATGTCCATCTAAAATAAAAATGTGGTGCGAGCTGCTAAAAGGCATGTCATGGCCCTGGGCCTAGGCAATCAGAAAGCTGGATGCTGTGGGTACACCTTTTATTGCATTGTGTCATGAAAATGTAGGGCAGTGATATATGCCACAACAAATCAATATTTATGAAATTCCACTTGATTGATCATCATCAATATCACCAAGCCTGAATACTTAATAGCCCACATTATTATGGCAAATATGCCAAACACAAATCCTCATTTTCACAGCATAAGTGTAGCATAGCTATCCAAGGGTTATTGTAAACTAGACCTACAGTAGTTAGTCAAGGGGAATGTCTATTACCGCCGCGCACTCTGTCGCAGCAAAACGGCAACAGCCAAATCAGTCATTCGCATTTCGTGTCATTCATGAAACGATCGCCAGGTGGCACAAAGTGACATTTTTATTCGACGCAGTTTTTAAATATGATTTGAGTTTAAGTCATATGTTGAATCGAAGAAATACTAGTGATGGTAATTTCCACATCAGAGAACTTTATACAACAAACATGAAAAATCAGTATCTATTGACATTTACTGTACAATAATGAGTTTTAAAAAATGGTTAAATGTTTTTTAGGACACACAAATTTACTAGCTAACAATTATATTTGTACAAAGAATTAACTGTTATATACCCTCTACTTGTATCGGTTTATTGTTATTATTATTATTGTTATTATTATTATTATTACCTATTTTTAGTAATGTCCAATTCCTCCCCATTACTAGGAGCTCCCAACGTTAAGATACTACCCCTCAGACGGGAGGTGCCACATTTTTATCAAAATGCTCGCTCATGCACCATTGGGAGCGGCGTAACCTACTCGCTTCTTCCGCTTGCATGAGATCACAGGAGCCCCTGGTTGGCTGTAGAGCCGTGGTTAATGTGGGAGCACTAAATACCTCTCGTCCCTCAGAGAGCTCGGCCAATCAGCTCCGGATGTAAGAGGTTACAGCATCACCTGGGGGTCGAACTTGCGATCTCTGGATGATAGGGCGAGCGCACTTTAGCTCTGCACCACTCGGAGGCCTATGGCTATTTTTTTTTTTTTAATGTTACATGTTACAAGCCATCAAAGTTTAAATACATAAATAACTGGAAAAATAGATTTTCAGAATAGAACATTAGAATAACTCTAAAAAAAAATATACTCTAAAAATGCTGGGTTGTTTCTGTAAACTCCTGGTTGGGTTATTTTGACCCAACAACTGTTTTATTCTTTACTCTCTGGTTTCTCCTGCAAAACGTTCAAAATATTACTGTTATTGTGTCACAAAGTGTAGTTTTGTGTTAAATTTTAGAAGAGTTGTTTAGGCGTGAATGCATGTGTGTGCAGATCAAAAGCTCTGTTATTAAAGATGGCGTCTATTTAGAAATTTTTTTTTTTCAAAGATTTGGCAGCATCTGGCGGCGTGTTTACAGTTTAAAGGGTCCTGATACCTCAGCACTTCGTGTGACCATTAGGTAGCACCAGTAAAGGTATCAGGGCCAACGAAAGACAAAGACCAAGAAAGGAAGAAAGAAAGAAGAAAAGAAACAGACAGACAGGCAAAGCTCAAGTCTCTGCCTGTCTAAGATGCCGGCAGTTTAGTGTGTGCTCCATGTTTATAATGCAAAGCACACACAAACTCTATCTCTATAAATCCTCGATAAGTGCATAGCTCTGAGAGGATCAAAAGTTTTTGTTTTAGTTTCCAGAGCCCCATCCGTCCGTTCTCGCATAGACGGTGGAGCTCTGTTTATTTTGTGTTTTCAGTTTTCTTTTGTTTCCTTTTAAGTTTCTTAATTAATAATCCCACGCCATCTCTAAACGGAAAGGTCTTCCCGTGCACATTATAAACACTCTCTCAAACTCCCAATTCATTGATCCCCTCTAAAGCCCTGCGTCAGGGCTCTTATCATTAAAACATCTCGTGGTACTGCTCTCCATACCACACCAAATGTAACATCTTTGGTATAATATGGTTATAGTATAATACATCAAGGCTGTGTGACGCATCCTGTACTCTTCGTTCCAGACTCTTTGGAGGAGGCCCTTTGTTTAAATTTTTTTATTGCCTTTGATGTTACCTACACAAAGCAGTGTGTTCCCACCTGGAAGTTTCTCTAGCATACTGTTTTTGTAATGTCAGACTGATTAACATGAGTCTTCATCTTAAATTTTTGAAAACAATTTGAAAAAAATTTTTTTTTTTTAGCCCACATTTAATCAATAATATATAAAAAAAATAAAAATAAAAAAAAAGTTTGGCACGCAACTGGCACGCCTAAAAATAGATGCAGGATTATTTTTATAGTCTAAAAAATGCAAAAATTAATTGTGGGCCATTTCAAACTATACCACAATTAATAAAATTTTCACAAATCAAATTTATACTCGCTAAGTAAGCACGGTGCGAAACGCACGCCGATGTGAGCCGCTTTATTTCAGTCATAATATACTACATATAATATATCTTTGCTGTGTAGTGGACAGCGCACAGCCTCTTGTGGGTAACCCTTTCTCTGAATAACGCGTTTTAATGAGTAAGTGCACTTAAATAAAAGTAGAGTCTTATATAGGCTATGAATCTTATATAGTTTTAGCACATTAATCTGACAACACCTGTGGCACACCCACTTTTTCTAGTTTTCGGGCTATGCGAGTGTTACACATGATAAAATATAAAGGCTCACTGTGTTAACATTTACTTTGCTTAAATTTGATGCAAATAAGAAAAACCTATATTTAATATAAATTCTAAATTTGTACTGTAATTTTAGTACTGTGATTGTAAATTCGTTTAATGTTTGAATTGTATTTTATATTAATTTCAGGTAATAAGTTTCCTACAAATTTAAAGAATACAAAATATAAGATGACAAAAAAAAAAAACCCCTACACGAGTAGCTTTGCTACTTACACAAAAAATCTAAAGGCTCATCATGTTAACGTTTACTTTGCTTAAATTCGAGTCTAATAAGATTTAATCAAATTTACATTCTACACTTGTTGTAATTTTAATACTGTGATTAGGAATTCGTTTAACTACAATGTTTCACTTGATATATCTGCTACTAAGTGCACCTCTAAAGGAGCTGCGGCTCATTAATTCTGGAGAGAGTTAACTAAGGCCTGAGGCGTCGGTCTATAGTTATATAATGCCTAGGGCTGGGCGATATGGCTGAAAACTGTATCACGATATCAGTGTTTCATATCGGTCAATATCGATAATTATTGATATTTTTTATGACCCATTTAAAATAAGAACTAGGAGAAAAATATATTACATTTAAACATTTTTATTTTAATCTTAACCTTCCTCTGATCATAATCCCCTACGTTATTAAGACAGAAATGTCAACAACCATGGAAAACTAAAAATTAAAATGTAAACGTAAGTCTAAGGTCACAATGAACACTTAATTATCTCTTTACATTTAAGGTACAAAATTAAAGAAAATGTAAGAAATGCTTAATAAAGTGTAATAAAGTACAAAGTGTTAAATATAAACTATAAATAAAAAATTTACACTTTCCTCGCTCGCTGCGCATTCATTTTCTGCTTATGAAGAGGAATCCAAACTAGCACGAGACAACGATATGGCACAACCAAATGTGATACTGTTACATGATTGGCTGTTAGCGTATCACTCACTACGTTGCTAGGTTACCAGAGAGGGTGTGCCTTTGTTAATGCAACCAAACTAGCTTCGCAACCTCTGTTTTCTTCCGACAAAGAATAAAAAATCGAACGTTTTTTCAAACACATTTTTTATTGATATTGATCACGTGCCTGTCGCGATCCATATCATTATCATTTTATCGCCCAGCCCCAACAGTGCTACTCAGTGGTAAAAGCCAGCAAATGCACAAACTCAAATGCTGCCATCGTGAGGGGTGCTGGTAAAACTAGAATACCGCTTGAGTACCATCTGTATGACTCATAGGTAGATCATTAATTTAAATATTGTGCATTGCAATTAAATGTTTAAATTAAATAGCACTAATGTTCATTGTCAAATATGTTTCAAGTGTTCATATTTCTTACATGTTTTGTAAACAACAAAAATTAACAGATAAACATGAAGCTCTGTTTAGCTTTGTGTTTATCAGTTAATTTTGACTGTTAAAATATAATGTTTCATATTTCCCCAAACTGCTGATCTATTAGGATTTACACACACACAACCGTTTTTACACAACCATCAGAATGGTCTGAAAAAAAGACAAAATATCAAGTTAGCTACAGTTCTCTGGGCAAAAATGCATTGTGAGCTCTAGTGAGCAACAGTTCTCTGGGCGAAAAATACCTCATTTATTACAAAGGCGAGAGGAGAACGGACAGACTAGATCGAGCTGATAGAAAAGCATCAATAGCCTAAATTACAAACAAGGCATGCAGAAGAGCATCCCTGAATGCACAACAAACCTCACAAATTTGCAAATTTCCATAATCTGAATTTATTCAAATTGAGTATATATTCAGAAAAGTGAGAAAAATTTACTAAGACAGCAAAGGTGGCAGGGAAATGATCTACGAGCTAAAACTTTATTACAAAATATTTGCCAATATATACAAAATATTTGCCAATCAACATTAATTTAATGAGACTTGTATCACCATAATAACACAGATAGTACAGACGGTAAACAAGCGGTATTCTACTTTCACTGCTGCACCTCACGGCAACGGTATGCGTTTGCTGGCTTTTATCACTGAGTGGCCCTATAGAACTATAAACGGACACCTCAGGCCTTATTTAATTCTATGAAGGATAAAATCAAGTGTAACATTTGTAGTTAAATTAATTCATAATCACAGTACTACAATTACAGTACAAATTTAGAATTAAAATTAAATTAAATCTTATTAGGATCGAAATTAAGCAAAGTAAACGTTAACACAGTGAGCCTTTAGATTTTATCATGTGTAATTAAAAAAGCTTTGTTTCTTTCAAAATGTAAGTTTTTTTGTTTTATAATCTTATAATGCTCACATGACTATTTAATTTACATAACTATTTAAACCATTAAACTATTTTACTGTTTTAGCTCTTACTGTTTCATTACTTCAAAATAATATTAAAAACATGATCAACTTCATCATTACAGCTGAAACCAAAGAAATCAATGTATTATTAAAATGGCCAGAGTGACTCTCCTTGCTGTTTTTCCCCCGATGCATTTTTTAACTTCATGCGACAGCTGAGCGCTGATTAGACTACGTAGTTAAAGAGGAGGATTATGATGCCAAATCAAAAGCCATTTAAATTAACTAAAAAATATAAGTAAACAACGATAGCCCACGTTCAGAAAACGTTTAGAAATTCTTTCCGAGATGAGGCTGGGATGGTGTTATGCGCAGAGAGCCGGCAGATTTCCTGAAGCTCAAATCTCCAAAATCGTTGGGGACACCATCTTTAATATCCGATGAAGGTTTTGAGCTATACACACATGAATTCTCGCCTAAACAACTATTAATACTACACTTGTGACACAATAACAGTAATATTTCAAACATTTTGCAGGCTGCCTTTTGAAAAAAAAACAGAAAATAAAGAATAAACCAGTTGTTCTATATTTAAAGTTTGATGTCTTTGAATGTATTTTTTTTTAATGACAATAAACAGATACAAACAGAGGCTATATAACAGTTAATTCTTTGTAAAAATATATCATCTGTCTAAACATTTAACATTTTAAATGTTTTTTTTTTTTTTTTGGACTCATTACTGTACAGTAAATATCAATATAATATCAAAGTAAGAGTGGAAATCATCTACCCAGAGGTGGCTAGAGAACCCAAAAATCTTCTCAAGTAAGAGTAAAAAAGTATTTGGTGAAAGAAATACTCAAATACTGAGTAACTGTTTCAATCGTAATTATAGAAATTATAATAATGCTAAAAACTATATATAGTACACAGTATATCATTATATTATATCTCTTATATCATAGTATAATTAATAATAATTATATATGCCAACACTGCAACATTCAATGAAACAGCTAAACTTACTGCGGCATGTTTCCTCAGGTTAGAAGTCGAGTTTTTATATGGTGAAGTGTGTGTCGGTTTTGGCAGATAAAAAAGGCACCGCATTATAAAGCTATTATTCTTCAAGCAAAACGTGCTTTTATGATGTCAGGGATGCCAGCTGAATATTTTTCCCCCCCGTAATGCTGCCAGTTTGGGTGTCATGTGGTTATGGTTACCACAGCGTGGTACCAAGTGTAGCCAAATGTAGCGGAGTAAAACAATTATGGTGTAAGATGTAGAAGTATGAGAGATTTAAAAAAAAAAATATATATACATAAAAAATAAAAAAAAATTATACACACACACACAATCTCACACGCACACAATCTCACACGCACACAATCTCACACACGCACACACACACAATCACACACACACTATGGCATGCCGTTTAGGAAAATATTCATGAGAGAACTTAATGAAAACTCTGAATATATTGAATGAAACGTGAGAATATTGAATGGATTCCGAATATATTGATTGAAACTCTATATATATTGAATGAAGATTCTGAATATATTGAATGAAATGTGAGAATATTGAATGGATTCCAAATATATTGATTTAAAATATATATATTGAATGAATTCTGAATATATTGAATGAAACCATGACATCATCGAAACACAGCGCCATCTTTAGAAATGATGAGTGAGTCGGCGAGAAACTTGGTTGCTGCAATTGTGAGAAATGAAGAGATGGTCAACACATTGATGAGTGCGTGTACGGCCCAAAGTGGTGCACAAGCCGCACTCAGTATCAGACTACGGATGAAGAAATATATTCGCTATTTCACCGCGGAAGACCGGTGTTATACACTAAAATGCCCCCCTGCCACAGATTGCCCCCCCCTACTAATCTCTATCAAATATTATATTACAACATAAATTCATAGATTTATTGTTATCAAATATGATATAACTATTATAATTAAGGTTATAACTATTATAACTAAAGTTTATAATATTATAATCTGTGGCAGGGGGCATTTTAGCGCATAACTAAAATGCCTTCCGCGGTGAAATAGCGAATAAATTTCTTCATCCGTAGTCTGATACTGAGTGCGGCTTGTGCACCACTTTGGGCCGTACACGCACTCAATGTGTTGACCATCTCTTCATTTCTCACAATTGCAGCAACCAAGTTTCTCGCCGACTCACTCAACCTTTCTAAAGATGGCGCTGTGTTTCGTCATGTTTCATTCATTATATTCAGACTTTTCATTCAATACATCAGTTTTCAATCTATATATTAAGAATCTTCATTCAATATATATATATATAGAGTTTCAATCAATATATTCGAAATCCATTCAATATTCTCACGTTTCATTGAATATATGCAGAGTTTTCATGAAGTTCTCTCATGAATATTTTCCTAAACGGCATGCCCGCCCGCCCGCCCAGTACAACTATTATTATATAGTTTTTTATTAATTCTGTACAATTCTAACTAAAATTTTATTTTATTTTTTACAAGATTTGTTTTATCTTGTAATGTTGTGATTTTGCTTAATATATCCAATAGGATATTGAATATATGGGCATAAAGAGTTTGGATGGACTCACATCAAGTTCTGTTTTGGATTCAGCCAGTCTCGGTTGGTCTACACAATCAACGAGGAAGACAATGCCATTGATTGCAGGGAGGTAGTTTTTCCACACTCTTCGAGCTTGGATACAAGTAATACAAGAAGTGTTAATGGTGCATTTTTATTCACACATGCATGTATTAAAAAAAGTGTTGTACTGTTTTTACACTGATCACTATAAAAAAAAATTTTTTTGTTTTTTTAACTACTTGCCCTGTGCATGGCCACCAAGGTCAAAGGTGGTGAAGGTCATACCAGCAATCGTCAGCTCCTCTGAAGCTAAGAAATAAAATGCAAAAGACACTTGATTTTTAATGCCAAGAATCATGAGGACTGATTTAGCATGAGTTATGGACAAGATACGCTATGGACCACATACAAAATAGATGAGAAAAGAAACGTCTAAATTGCACATTTAATGCTATTGCTACTGACCATCAACAAGGAAAAATGCTTACATCATATTCAATAATTAATTTCTTAAAGCAAAAAACATCTATACAAGGATTTACAAAATATTTTGTCTTTCCATCACTATTGATGAGTAACATTTTCTAATGCATGTAGCAGTAAAAGAGAACTAGGGTTATAGTTATAAGGTCTACTGGCTTAACTATCTCACTATATTCCATCACTATCTTTACTATCTGTTATTATATATACACACCCACCATACATATACACACATTCTGAGTATATATATATATACGACTTTCAAACACACATGCACAAAGGGGACAGCTTTTTCCCCCACTTAATAAATGAAATCATCCTTTAAAAACTGCATTTAAAAACTGAGTATTTACTCAGGTTATCTTTGTGCATTATTAAACTTAGTTTGAAGATTGCAATCAATTAAGTGTGACAAATATGCAAAAAATAAATAAATTTTAATTCCTTTTAATTTAATTCCTTTTAGGCATTTCCCTTTATGATTTTTTTACATGATAAATTAGGAAAAGAAAACTCAGTATTGAAGTTAGCAGTGAATGAAATAAGTAAATATGTATTTGTCATGAAAAGAACTCACTTGGATGCAAGGTTGGCACGTGTTGCCCCAGTCGATCATCTTTAAGCATATGCAGTAGTGTGGTCTTGCCAGCATTGTCCAGACCAAGAAATACTAATTTACCTGACTTTTTGTACAGTCCTAAAAGAATAAGAAGAGTTTTTTTTTTTAAGAAACAGTCTCTACGAAGATCTTCATGCACCTTTTGGCATTTATACCTCCTAACCCCAACAGTACCTACAGTCAAGCTATCAGATTACCCTTTTTTGCACCTGAAGCAAAATCATGAAATTAAAATAGACTGAGTATATTCTACATTTAGCTATTTCTACTGCCACAAATGAAAAACAAAACAAGAGGGGCTGCAAACGGTCTTGCTTTTTAACCTAAAATTTGTTTTAAATCAATGTGTATGACAGTTAAAACTCAAGAACTTTTAAAGGAAATTATAATGTTTGTTTTTTAATTTAAAATGCATTTGGTAATATAAAAAAATAGACTTACCAAGAAACTGCAGTACATTACTAAAACCACTATAAATCCACTCAAATATGAAGGACATATCCAGCTTGTATTAATCCTGAAAAAGAAAATGGAGAAAAACAAAAACATGAAATCAGTAAAGCGTGAATTAACTTTTTTTGTTCGTTCATTCATGTATTGATTTAAAAATAAAAGTTTTTTTTAGTAAATGCATAATTTACACACACACACCACACACAGCGGCTGCGCGCATAAAGGCGAGAGAAGGATTGTGTGTGTGTGTGTGTGTGTGTGTGTGTGGCCTTGTATGTAGATTACTCAGAAAATTTTCCCTGTGAATAATATGTGGACTCAGGTCATTATTGGATAATAACAAAAATTCTGTGCCTCTCCTTGGTTTTACACAGATTATATACTCTGAGAATGCTTGTAGACTGTAATTTGCATCATTTAAAAGTAAACCCTTTAAGCTTTCTATATATACATTTCTCATCTCACAGCATGCGAGAGAGTGTGTGTGAAGGGGCACAGTGTCAAATTACGCGCGCACACACACACACACACACACACACACACACACACACACACACACACACACGGACAGGCTGATACAGAAAAGGACAAATAGATCTTTATCCTCTAATGAGACTTGCTTTTTCTTTACACGTGCGCACACGTTATAATAAGTACATGCACGCTGTACACACATGCTTACAAACACAAAATAAAATGTTTTACACGCACACACATGGTCACAGTGTTACAGTAAACAGTACGTGCACGGATGGTGATTATACCAGTGAGATACGAGCACTAAGACCCAGCAGGGGAGACGATTACCCACAATTCCGCAGCGCAAGAGAGAAAAACCGCTGGCTCAGTTGTGATAACATAACTCTCAGCATCAAAACAAAAAGCGCATGCGTGATGCATGATACTCGGTAAAGCAAGACTTGCTCGTTTTTCAAGTCAAAATTTATTAAAAATCTTTGCTCATCTTGTGGAACACTAGCAAACCGCGTTACTCGCAATCCGAGGTTCCACCGTACACACTTTGAAAATTGTTATCTATGCTATTTTTAAAACTCAAACTGAATTACGGCAGCAGTGAGTAGCGTTATGTTTCCTCTAAAGATATCAGTAGTCGCGCTATTGTTTATGTGACCATCAGAGGAGAGGTGTATATAATTCATGTTGAAGTGTGTATACATTTTTGAGGACTCTCTGTATATATTGTGTGTCCACACCCATCAATTGCACATCCGTTTACTTGGAACAATACAGGCTAACAATTATTTATTTATTTATTTTTTAGCAGTGTGTCTGCATCACCCTTGCCTTCAAAAGCACCTCGCAACGGGACCGCAAGCGTTGTTCAGTTTTGAGTGCAATCGAGAATCATACTGAGTAAGTGCACATATTTACATATGATGAAAATGTACATTCTTTTTTTGTGTCATCAGCATGCTCATCATCAGCATGGTTTGTTTGTTTTTTTACATAGTCGTGACAGTGAAAATTATCAGTAACCTGTCCCCAAAAAATGCAAAGGCAAACAAGCAGGCAAGATGCAGACAATGTCATTGTCAGACACTGTTCCACAGACTCAGCCTGCCATCTGCTGACTCGCATCAAATTTTTTCTTTTTCAAATTTTATTTGTCACATACACAGTCATACACAGTACGATATGCAGTGAAATGCTTAGGCGACTGCCTGTGACATTAGAATAAAAACTATTTAAGACTATTTACACGAAAAGAATATAACAAAGAACGTAGAAATAGATTTAACTAAGAATAAAATAATAAAATATATGTACAGTAAAAATATACAATAAGAAAAATAAGAAAATAAAAATATAAAAAAATATAAGAGAATAAGAAAATAAGAAAACCTGGGTGCAAATATAGAAAAAAATATATATCTGATATAAGAAATATAATAAAGCCTAGCTGAACCTAGGTGTACAGTATGGAAAAATATGGAATATAAATAGAGATGTCCAGGGGATGTGCAAGTATGCTGTAAAGTGTTTTGTACTTAAAGTGACTTGTGCTATAGAATAAATAGTGATCTAGTGTGAAGGGTGTGCAATTATTGTCCCAAGAGAAGCATGAGTGTGGGTGTGTAAAGTGAGTCAGTCAGTACTGTTTGGTGAGCTGGTTGAGAGACCGTATCACCTGCGGGTAGAAGCTCCTCCTCAGTCTCTCTATATTGGCCTTCAGGGAGCGGAATCGCTTTCCTGACCTCAGAGAGAACAGACCATTACTGGGGTGGCTGAGGTCCTTCACGATCTTCCTGGCCCTGGTCCAGCACCGCTTGCTGTAGATCGAGTGCAGGTCAGGGAGGTCAGTGTGGATGATGCGCTCAGCTGATCGCACAACCCTCTGTAGAGCTCGTCTGTCCTGCATGGTGCTGTTCCCGAACCAGGTCGTGATGTTTCCCGTCAGGATGCTCTCTATGGTGCAGGAGTAAAAGTTCCTGAGTACCTTGGAGGGCAGTCTAAAGTCTCTCAAGCACCTGAGGTGGTAGAGACGCCGTCGGGCCTTCTTCACCATGGTGTTGATGTGACAGGACCATGACAGGTCCTGCTTGATGTGGACACCAAGGTTCTGAAACTGTCTTCTCTCTCCACTGGGCTGTTGTTGATGACAGGGGTTTGGTAGTTCCTCTCCTGCTTTGTGCTAAAGTCTACCACCAACTCCTTCGTCTTGCTGACGTTTAGACGGAGATTGTTCCTCTGGCACCAGTGCTCCCAATCTCCTCCAGGTAGGCCGTCTCATCATTGTCAGTGATCAGGCCCACCACAACGGTGTCATCAGCAAACTTGATGATGGTGGTGGAGTTAGTAGAGGCTACGCAGTCGTGTGTGTACAGAGAGCACAGTAGAGGGCTCAGAACACAACCCTGTGTTGCTCCAGTGCTGAGAGTGATGGAGGCAGAGACATGACCGCCCATCCTTACAGCCTGTGGTCTGTCAGTTAGGAAGTTGGAGATCCAGTGACACAAAGATGAGCTGAGTCCCAGGTGCTCCAGCTTGGTGGTGAGTGTGGAGGGAATTATGGTATTAAATGCTGAGCTGTAGTCGATGAAGAGCATTTTAACATAATTCCCCCTTCTATTGTCCAGGTGTGTGAGAGATGTATGAAAAAGATGAGCGATAGCATCATCTGTGGAGCGGTTTGAACGGTACGCGAACTGAAGTGAATCCAGTGTGTCTGGTAGTGAAGAGATGATGAAGTCTCTGACCAGCCGTTCAAAGCACTTCATCACCACTGATGTGAGGGCCACAGGTCGATAATCATTGAGGGAAGCAGGATGGGGTTTCTTCGGAACAGGAACAATGATGGACTCTTTGAAGCATGTAGGGATCACCGACGGAGATAAGGAGAGGTTGAATATCTCTGAACACAGGTGCAAGCTAGTCTGCACAGGCTCTGAGGACTCGACCCGAGATGCCGTCTGGTCCAGCTGCTTTCCTGGTGTTCACTCTCCTGAAGGCTCTCCTCACGTCATGCTCGGAGATGAACGCGTTTCCGGTGCTGGCAATGACTTCCTGTCTGCAGCCGTTAGCACCGCTAGCATTAGCATCGCTAGCGTCTTTAGCTGCAGCCTCGAAGCGAGCATAAAAGGTGTTCAGCTCGTCTGCCAGAGTCATGTCCGCGTTCGTCATACCGGATGTTGGTGATTTATAATCCGTTATTGTCCTTAGTCCCTGCCACAGGCTCCTAGAGTCGTTCTGTTGGAGTTGTGACTCTAGTTTCCTCCCGTAGCGCTTTCACCACCATTCCGGACGTTATATGATGCAGCCTTGTACTGGTTCATGTCCCACGACGCAAGTTCTGCATTGTAGGCAGCGGTGCGAGATCTCAGAGCGCCGAGGATGGTTTTATCCACCCACGGCTTCTGATTGGCAAACGTTCTGATGGTCGTTTTCTGTACGGTATCATCCGCTAGTTTCCCGACGAATCCCACAACCGCTTCCGTAAACATGCTGACGTCATCGGAGCTGGTCTGGAACATGTCCCAGTCTGCGTCATCGAGTGCATCCTGTAGCGTGGCCACCGATTGGTCCGTCCAGCGCGCGACCTCCCTCTGAACCGGAACTTCCTGTTTGAGCCTTTGTTTGTATTTTGGCATAAGGAAGATGCCGGCATGGTCGGATTTACCAAACGGTGAGCGAGATTGTGCCTTGTAGCCGTCCTTAACTGATGTATAACAGTGGTCCAGTGTCCTTTCGCCCCTGGTCGGGCAGGTGATGTGCTGATAAAAGTTTGGCGCTGTGCGTTTGAGGTTGGCACTGTTAAAGTCTCCCGCCACAATAAGCGCAGCGTCCCGGTGTTGTGACTGGTGCGGAGTGAGAGCCTCATGCAGCTCGCATAAGGCAGTGTCCGTGTCTGCTTGTGGTGGAATATAAACGGGGCTGATTATGACCGATGTAAACTCCCGAGGAAGATAAAAAGGACGACACTTGAGGGACAGAAGTTCCAAGTTGGGTGTGCAGGAGCGTGCGAGAGGAACAACGCTCACGCTGTTGCACCAGCTGCAGTTCACCATTAAACACACGCCGCCTCCCCTTGTCTTCCCTGAGTTCCTTGTCCTGTCCATGCGGTGAACTGAGAAGAACTCGGCCGGCTGAATGGCGTGGTCCGGCACCGCTGGGTTCAGCCATGAAGCAGAGAAGATTGCAGTCCCGAGTGTCTCTCTGGAACTTTATCTTGGCCCTGAGGTCATCAAGCTTGTTGTCCAGGGACTGGACATTGGCGAGCAGGATGCTAGGCAGAGGTGTGCAGTGTGCACGGGCTCTCAGCCTGTTCCTGATGCCGGCTCGTTTCCCTCGGGGACGCCGCTTCGCATTGCGTCCTTTGTTCTTCCTCAGGATCTCACTCGGCCAGCTCGGATCCGGAGTTAAAAACGTCGAATTGTGAGTACATTGTAAACCAATAGAAATAAGAGTATCTCTATCGTACCTAATGCACTCAATTGTGATGAATTACCCAGTTTAATGTTATCAAAAATTAACTTAAAAAGCAAAAACAAGTTAAAGTAGGTCGAAGCAGTCGCGACGGCAGCCGACCTCACCAGCGCCATCTTGAAACCCCATGAGTCTATTCAAACTGTTCTTTTTTTTTTTTTCAGAGATTGATATGTCAACACTGTGCCACAACACCAATGCTGAGGCTGCCAAGGCAACTGCGAAGGGACGCAAATATAAATCGACAGACGTCAGCCTCACTGATGATGGACTGCTATCATGTACTGCGTCATTGGAATCGTACTTTACATGGCCATGGTAAAGTAGTCCTCCATAACAGACTACTGGAGAGAGAGCAGTATTCTGACAGTACCTTTTCCAGCTACTGTTATGTCAAGGGACAGATACTGGACGATTTCTTGGAATGTGCATTTGAGTCACCCAGATGCAGACAAGGAGAATGGGAGGAAGAGCATCCGAACATGCTCGTCTGTTCAGGGTTAGACCTCTTATGAACACTATCATTTATCATCCCAGAAGAAATTAATCTGTGGATGAGAGAATGGTGGCCTGCAAAGCACACACAGGAATGACACAGTACATGAAAGCCAAGCCAACTAGGTGAGGCCTCAAGTTGTTTGTTCTTGCTGATTGTTTAAATTGATACACTATGGACTTATCTGTGTACACAGGAAAGAACAACTTTCCCACAAGCCATGGACTATCATATGATGCTGTGATGTCTCTCTCGGACTTTTAAGTTTTAGGTTCGGGGTACCATGTGTACATGGACAATTTCTACACATGTCCAAAGCTCCTAAAAGACTTGCTTACCATGAAGTTTGGTGCATGTGGGACTTGCAGAGACAACAGGAAGGACTGCCCTCCGAATGCAGATAATTCACTCTTAAATAGTCTGTCAGGGGATCCGTCAGGTGGATTCGAGATGAACCACTTGTATTTGTGAAGTGGATGGACACCCGAGAAGTATCTGTCTGTGCAGAGGAGGGTGAAATTACAAGGTACATGGTCTACAAAGACATTTCCATGTCCTGCACCTGTGACTGCGTATAACCAGCACATGGGGGGCCTTGACCTGTCTGATCAGCTGATACAGTACTACACCGAACAGCACAAAACAATGAAGTGGTACAGGAATATTTTTCTACACTTCTTGAACATTGCTGCCACCAATGCTTTCATTGTGTATAAAGTACTATATGGTAACCTATCCCATAAAGAGTTTATAGAATAATTTTTCGAAGAGCTTTGTGGTGTCTCACAGGAAGTAGCACCAAAACGGACAAGTACCATGTACCAGTTCCAGTAGCTGAGTGGACCTCAGACGCCAGAGCTGTTGCCACTGCTGGTCGCAGGTTATGTGTGCATTGCAAAGCAGTGCATGGCAAGGGGCAAAAAACACCTTGGAGATGCCAGACATGCAATGTTCCCCTGTGTTTTCAGTTGAACAGGAACTGCTTTCAAGAGTGGCACAGGGATGTGTAACTGTAGACACCATACACCCATTTTATCTTGCACTGTTCCTGTTTGCACCATTTTGCTTTGAATGTCTGTTTTTTTTTGTTTGTTTGTTTTATCTTAGGGCACTGAAGGTCTATTTTTTCAGTTTTTATTCCCGTTGCAGTTTTACGCTAAATGCATGTTTTTGCAAGGGTTTTTTGTATCATGCACTGCTTTTGTTTGGATCATTTTACCCTGAATGTCCGTTTTTACACATTTTATTTATTTTGAAGTATTCCTGAGATTCTTGCAAGTGAATCTTGATTTATTCTAAATAAACTACAAACAACGAAATATGTTTTTGTCCTCAAATTATTTTCTTGTAACACTTCCCCTGACTGAAAGGGGTAATTATTACACACACAGTATATATATTCTGATCTGTCTGCAAATTTTGATGAGTTTTTGAATATGTTAAGACCCTCATAAATGCCCAGATGGTTGAAGAAAGAATAATTTAAAATACAGTTGCAAGCAACAATGACGAGTCCAAGCTCGGTGGCACTGCCACCTGGGTGCACCAAAAGGGAATGCCTAAAGGACAAAAGTGCCAGTTTGGGTCTAATGAAACAAAGTATAACAATGTCCACTGATGTCACAAGAGACTCAGCATCTAAACTATAATGTCTAGTCTGTGTGTATATATAAACATGTGTGTGTGCGCGTGAGTGTTTGGTTGTGAAGTTATTAGCCACTTTTCAGCATTAGGCAACGCCATGGCTAAACCATTTAATCTGTAATGTGTGTGTAGGATGGTTAGTGTGTGCGTAGTGTGTATTTGTGTGTGCTGGATGTGTAGTGTCTGTTTTTAAGGTGTGTGAGTGTGTGTAGGATGTGTAGTGTTTGTGTGTGTGGACTTTATATTTATTATTTCTGTATATGCTTAAATTGGAAACATGAAGCCATATTAAAAGAAGGGGAAGCACCTTCATCTAGTGGACATAGGTTTTGGCCTGACTCATGCAGTACTAAACTGTCTAGGCAATGGGCTCATACATGTAAAATATTGTTGGGAGCCATTTGAGCATCACAAAATCATGAAACTAAGCAAATTTACTCACAACCAGTTGTTCTTTCTACAAATTAAATGTTTTGAAACATTACGACTTTCCACTTGTAAGAAATGAGAACATCAGTTTACTTAAATTAATACCTTGCCCTAGCAACACAATTCAACACATCAAAAAGTCCATTACAGTTTCACATCAGCTATCAAACATCACATCAGAATCAAATTAGCTGGAAATTAGTCACAAAATTTTGTAGATTTCTAAAAGTAGACAATTTCTGCTGCCAGTTGGTGGCGCTATGACTGAGACTCACTGTAGCCATGTCATTGTGAGCAGGGTTCTTCTCTTAACATAAAACTGAGGTTTGATGTACATCACTCAATTTACACAGAAGTTATTAGCCACTTCCTGTTTCCTATTATTCACAGTAGGTTTAACCATTTGGCATCGTCAACGATGTTGTTGACCCCTAACACTTTTTTTTTTCTTTGCAAGTGTTTTAGTGAATGAAATTATATTGTAGTAACCCAGAAAAAAAAATATGTACACAAACAGTAAACGGTTTTCATTCCAAAAAGTTTATCACCAAATAAAATGTTTGTTATTAAATGAATGTTAAAAATAAAAAACAGACACGTGTCAGATTCTGGTCACCACACGCGTTGGAGCCCCGTCCCCTCACCCAGCGCTCCATTTACATGCATGATTTATGTAAATGGCTCTTTTCAGATGTAAGTAAATGCTAATTGCTGTGTTGTTTGGGGGATTGATGTGCTACTTGCATGCCCGTGTCCAACAGAACAGGAAGGGGTTGAATGAAGGAAAAAAACCTATTTTTACGCAAATATTCTTATATGCACGCAAGAATCTCTCCATGATAAAATGACTCGTGGCATGAATCCAAACAAAGCGCTTCAAGTAATCATTCAACACTGAACACAAACAGAAAAAAGCATTAGGATTATTATTATTCTGATTATTATTAACATGCTTTTTTGCTGTTTGTGTCCAGCGGTGAATGATTATTTGACCACGAATGGCTGGAATGATGAAATAAAGCTGCTCACATTGCATGCGCTTTTAAAATGCAGTGTTTATTCAGCAAGTACAGTATATGTTTCTGCTGTTGTTTCTCTGGGGTACTGAATTTACTTTTTTTTTTGCTTTGCAAAAGTTTCCCCCTTTGTGATGTGTGTATATTATGACTGAAACAAAGCTGCTCATATCTGCAGAGTTTCGATGAAAACTGAAAGTGTACACCAAAATCAGCAGTTTTATTTCATTCATAAAATACTTAGATGACAAACAACAACATAGCACAATGCAAGGTGTCTGTGTGTGGCTGAAATGTAGTTGTGAATAAACATTTTAGTGAACGCACGCGCGCCGATATATAGATTTATAAATTTTATTTATTTTTTTAATTCAGTTTATCTTCACATAATCCCCTAGAAATACAACAAACACAGATTTATAAAACGTGTGCTGCGCAAAACGTGCACCAATTTGAGGTGCTTTATTTCAATTTGAGGTGCTTAGTTGTTTTGCTATGGACACACACCCAACACTTTAACACTTTCATGAATTCATTTCTGTGTTCAAAACAATCTGCCAGGGTTGTTTATTTTTCTTTTTCTCTGCTTTTCTGCTAAAATTTGAAATTGTATTTTTTTGTGTGTGCAATTTGACACGAGTTTAAAAGTTGCACATGAATCTGACATATTAATGTAGAGCACAAACTCTGCTTTCATAATATTGCTGATGTAAATAAGGGAAAATGTATTAGCTTCTATATTGGTAAAAATTAGAAATTTACACAAATTTTAGAAGAGCGCTGAATCACTGCAGTTCTTTAAAAAGGCCTCCGACCCCTAAGGGTTAAGAGCTCGCCAAGGCTGATCCATTTAAGATATCACATATACCTTCACAATGTTAGATCCTCAATGTCTTGAGATTATATTGGACCATGTTGGGTTAAAATCATATAAATACCCTAAGAGAAGTACATCACATACCAATGGGTGTGTTTTTCAAACAATGCAAAATAACTGACTTTCTGTTCAGCAGATTTCATGACATGGGGTATGCAAGTGTTCACCTCAATGAGATCTAACTGTCTACCAAGCCTTTTGCGTATACAGTGGAACCACGGATTGCGAGTAACCTGGTTTGCGAGTGTTCCACAAGATGAGCAAAGACTTTTAAAGAATTTTGACTTGAAAAACGAGCAAGTCTTCGTTTACGAGTATCATGCATCACCCATGCGCTACTTGTTCAAAACGTCACATGAGCCAATGGTTTTTCTCTCTTGCGCTGCGGAATTGTGGGTACTATCGTGTCCCCTGCTGGGTCTTAGTGCTCGTCTCTTACTGGTATAATCAACATCCGTGCGTGCATGTACTGTTTACTAGAACACTGGCCATGGGTGTGCATTGTTGTGTTTGTAAGCGTGTGTGTACAGCGCACGTGTACTGATTCTTATAAAGCCCGTGTGCGCGTATAAAGCAAATGCAAGTCTCAGAGGGTAAAGATCCATTTTCTCTCTCCCTATCTGTTTCAGCCTGTCCTTAGTCGTTATGTGTGCGTAATTTGATACCGTGCCCCACACACACTCACCTTTACACACACAGACACACACACTGCTCTACACAGAAATTCTGCTCTGTCACAATTCTTTTCAAGGTAGCGTCATTAGCGATGTTCCTTGCTAATTGTTCAGATAAAACTCACACACACACATTTGAAACTTTGCCAAGTATTAATTCCCTAGGAGGAGTATTTCAAATTCCATTGGGTGAATTTTGCAAACAACTCAAAATAACTCACTTCCTGTGGATTAACTTGTTCAGCTTAATGAGTTCTAAAAGTCGACTAGGTTTTAGAAGTATATATGCAAGTGGGTAGGAGCTATGCGGCAAGATCTACTAGGGGTTGCTGTGCCAGGGCTACCCCACACTCCCAATGGTGCATGATCGGTCTGAGTTTTTGAGTATGTTAAAACTAGGGCTGGGTACCGAAAACCGGTGCTAATACGGCACCAGTACCTATATAACCGGTATGTACCAGACCGAAACAGAAAGCGAATTTCGGTGCCTCATTTCGGTGCCACTTAAATGCCTGAACCAAAATGCTATGAAAACAGTTGTAATAAGCATTAGATCCATCAACACACATGATCGCTAATAAAATTTAAATACTGCATTTATTTGGAAAAATTCATTATTTCCTTAATTAGAAAACACTTGAGGACTTCGGAAAGCTTTGATAATACAAATCCAAAACATTGTTGCAGTAATGCTACTGTCCATTTTATTTTTGTAGATTAAAAGTTTATTAGATTAGATAAAAAAAATTAAAAGAAATCATAGAGATTTGTTGGAAATGAGACCATTCGAGATGCATGTGAATGCATCTTGCGTTACACTTGCTCTGACGGCAGCAGGTGATCTGCCACTATCTTAACTTGCTAAATTAACTTTCAATAAAATGCCTAAAACTAAACGGTCGAAAGTGTGACTATATTTCACAAGAAAGGATTCCGACACCGCGACGTGCAGTAAATGTTTTACAGCAGTTGCGTGTAAAGGGGGAAACATGTCAAATCTAATGAAACAATTGAGGGCACAAGGAATAAACTTTAAAGCAGAGGGATGCGACGTATTTGACAGCTTACAGACAACAGCTGGCACTATTGGTGTGGATGACCCCAGCCCCAGTCATACCAACTGGAACAAAAAGGAGTCCATCGATTAAGATGACGACAGCAGCCTTTCCGCAGGTTAGTAGAAGGCTAATGTAATGTTAATTGCAAAATGCAAATCTTGCATTCATGCTAACAAATAGTCAAACGAATTGTAAAATACTAATGTAACATGGACTATGTTTATAATTATGGCTTTCCAGCTAGGACCTAAACTTTTAATATATTGTTCAATTTTAAGCATAAAATTTTTTGTTCAATAAAAATGTATTCTTGAGTCATC
This sequence comes from Clarias magur, assembly GCA_013621035.1. NCBI lineage: Eukaryota > Metazoa > Chordata > Actinopteri > Siluriformes > Clariidae > Clarias > Clarias magur. The sequence continues at coordinate 228,148 of QNUK01000681.1, forward strand.
CACCATCATTTTGTGGCTTTTGCAAAGTATAGGTTCAGGCACCGGAACCGGTTTAAAAGTATCGATTCGGTATGGAAGTAAATAAGCATCATAAGCATCATTGAATTATATCTTTTTTATATCTATCTTTCTCTACAGCCTTTGAAAAATAAGTTTTGAAATTTAATCACTGTTGAAAATTTTGCTATTTAACTACTACTGAGTATTAAACTGTGATATTTGACTTTAAAAAGCAACATCTTTGAATTTAAGTGCTCTGAATGTCACACGAAATTTTCAACAATCCATTTCAAGCTGTGAAATTCAGATAGAAAAATTCAAGTACAAATTCAACACAGGAAAAGCAATCGAGCCAGAACGGAATCCATTCGTCAGTCACGGCTTCCCTGGTTCAATGAGGCCAGCTAGATGGCGGAGAGCAGAGCATGAGACCTAGGCCGATGTTTGTTCACCAACACACACGCGTTGGACAGGTTGGAATCTGCTGCCATCAGGATGCCTGAGAGTCTCGTGGCCCGGGGCCCTCACACGAGATTTAGCTGGATAGCTCATACACACTTTCACGTAGGGACACGAAACTCAGTACATATTTAGAGCTCATTAAGCCATTCATGCACTACATGTTCTAGGCTCAACTCAACAGAAGGCCGGTTATTTTGGGTCATTCGCAAAAACGCCCCCCATGGATTTTGATATACTCCTCCTAGGGAATTTATACCATCGTCACCAAAAGGGGCCGATGTGATGTAAAGAACTGCAGATGCAAAATTGTGGAGGGATTTTTGATATCTCAAACGGGTCAGCCAAGATAACGCCTTAAATTTATGTCGAAAAATGATTAATAACGCTGTGAGCATTATATTGAGTGACATCATCATAGTGTGACGCTTTTATTTCAGCATCTGAGGCCTATTGATCTCACGCACACATCACAAATGTTAACATTCACACAAACACATGCGCACGCACCCATACACACACATGCACACACAAACACACATCACACACATACATTACAAACGTTAACACACACAGCTCTCTCATGACGCACACATACACACTAACAAGTCACATGTCTCACACACATCATACACAAAATAGTACAAACATATCTCATGTTAACACACAGACTCACATCCACACATTTACTCGTCACACACAGACTGACACATCCACACGTCACACAACTCTCTCCCTAACCCTTACACACACCAACGCACACACCAACGCACACACCAACGCACACACCAAATATTTAGGGCCCAAACTGACATTAGCCCTGTATAGTGTGTGATGTGTGCAGGTTGTGCAGTGCAAAACCAATCGGTGATGGCTTTTTCACGGTCTTAACACACTCGGATAACACACGGGTTGTGCGGTGTCCCCGGGGTGGCGATGGTGCAGGATACTTGGGCCAGTCATCGTTGCTTGCAACTATATTTAAAATATTAAAAGGTATAAGTCCTGCCCCTTATTTGTTCCGTCAATTAACTAAAGCAGCTGATTTTAATTAACACAACTCTTCACCCAGACCTGAACTAACTGGTGACGTCACCTGTTCTGTACACAGAGAGAACTTGTTTTAATTTTGCTTCATGTTGGTAGCGATGGTCGAGAAAATCATTATTGCTTGTGACAAAATGCGCTGTAGAGATGTTTTCACATCCTTCAAATCGTTAACGATATGGATTGCTACACTTGAAAAATTAACCAAACTGGCACCAACCACAACAACTTTAAATCAAGACACGTCAGGAGAGGTGAGTAGCAAATTTGACTCAATGAAATAGGGGCTTTAGCTTAATTCAGCAGCACAATTAAATTGATCATAAGTAATTACAGCCCAATCTTCAAAGTAAAAAAAAAAAAAAAAGCAAAGTTTTTACTGATATAAAATTTACGTCATCATTTTCTGTCATCCGCCATTACTATTATTTCTAAACAAAACTTATAAAATAAGTTAAGTCATTCCTACCCAACATTTAGACAGTATGACCTGTAGGATCAAAAGCAACCTTTTACCTAAATGTAAAGTCTCAACTCAGGATGAGTGCGCGGGTTGAGTGGCTTCTAACGCGGGTGATTTTCAGATGATTTGCACTGTGTTTTGTGCCTTATGCAAGTGTATGTAATGAGTGGGTTTGAAACCAATTTGCTCACAAAGTTTGGAGAAAAAGGCAGATCAGAATGCAAATGAAAAATGTGATAATGCAACACCATAAAAATGCATTTCTGTTGCGCTACTCAGAGGCTTTGTTTATTGTTTATTTCTGAGGTATTTCACCGGTCATGGCCAATCAAACCAAAAAAAAAAAAGTCTGCTCACTGGCCAACTGACCACAACTGACCAGTGTGGCGATCCATGAATTGCAATTCATAACTGAATTGACTTTTCCTCTCATGTCTCACACACACACACACAAACACAGAGACTCCTGAGCTGCATTTAGTCATTGTTCTTTTGGAAATTATCTGATGGTCCCACAAGTGCAAACCAGATACCAAATGCTGGTTTAGCCATGCTGGTTAAGTGCACCCTCAGTTTTGAAAGACACCAACGTGCTACCTGCAAAGAAATCTGGCCAGAAGTGGTCTTTAACTTCAGACATGTGGCCCAAAAGCTACATCTCTGACATGCATACAAGGCTAAGCTCTTGTGCTATGTTCAAAAGCATAGGAAATAGGGTGAACAAAAATGGCACCAAAATTTTGAATACTTAAATTTTTAACTCATTCCAAAGCATCTGGTGCGATTTTCTCCCCCCAAAAATGTAATAAAATACTGCTACAACAGGAGGCAGGTTGTTTGCCGAAGGGCTGGAGGGCGGTGCATTAATGAGTGTCTGTAGTGGAGCATGGTGGAGGTCCCTTTCAAGTATGGGGCTGTGTTTCTGCAAATGAAAATGGAGATAGAGGCTTCATGCAATAGCTATATTCTCCTAAGAAATGTGTCTTTTTGCACTTTACCTGTCGCTCATTCCGTACATACACAGAGCTCGACTAAGCCCCTGCCATCTCTTTTTTTCACATTTATTTTTTCATTTTTGGCCAAGTTAAGTAGGAAATAGTCCTACATTTTGGAGTATTTTGATCATAAAGATGTTGAACTATCATACTATAGTTCACTTCAGTTTCATGTTTTCTTAAGTTTGATTAAAGTGCTATTCGGCACGTATACATAGGTGCCACAAAAATGTCAACCTAAAACGCATCAATGCAAAAAACTGGCAAAAGATATTTTAAACTAGAATTTGCTATGAATATAAAACATTTTCTACGTAAATTACTTTGTAAGTTATACTTTTTATAAACGGATGAATAACTGTTTATAAAAAATATTTAGGTGCATTATAAAAATAATATTTAGGTGCATTAGGTCACCAATGAACAAACACACAAAAACAAAACAGCAAACTATGAAGTGGTAAAATACAAAAATTTAAATAAAAAAATGTTAATGTCAAGACATTCTCAGAAATAGGGATGGGAATCACCAGTTTCCACCTGACATGTTATCACGATACCTAGGTGCCAATTCGATTAATATTGGTGCCAATTAGATTAAAAACTGGTCTGAAATCCCACAGGTCTGAAATATACTCGCTGTGGTAGCCATCGAAACTGCCTGCATTATCTGCCAGCACAAAATGGTCTACATTCAACAAATACATATTTTTATTTCTATTAATGTCACATTCCAACATTATTCCTCTCATTCCAGAGATCCAACTAACCCTCCCCTCCATCTACCCCCATGTGAAGAGAAGATAAAAAAAAAAGAACTAAACACTTTTTGTTGTGTAAATATATATACCGGTCAAGATTGTGCAATAAAAAGCCCTTTTTCAGCAAAACCTAGTCAATATCATGTATTTTGTTTAATATTTAACCAACTATACAAACATAACTATTTTAAGCTCTAACAAATTACAAAGACATTGCACAGATTCATCAGATCATTCATTTTACACATTTTAAAAGTAATAATAACTTTGGTTCTACCTAAATCCTAAAACTTTTTTTTTTTTTTAAAGAGAGCCTGTTCACTGTGTGAAACTATTTCTCTGCAAAGTGTATGCAACAGTCAGCATGCTCCTCTTATTCTTCTTATAAACTTTGATAAATGTTACATCATAAAAGCAGATTTTTAAAATAAGGATCAGAGGCTTTTCAAACGCACATAAACTTTGATAAATGTTACATCATAAAAGCAGATTTTTTTTTATAAGGAATAAATTTAAAAGAAGGCACAAATATATACAACACATGAACACTGGAAACCTGGAGCAGATGAGCAACTGGAGAATTTTTCATCCCCCTCAGTAAATATTACATATTTTGGTATGTATTTTATTTGTAAATGGCTGTGCGTCTATAGGCTGCAGTTTATGTGTGGTTATGTGTGTTATGGTTCAACTGTACATATACACGAATAAGTGCATGTTTTTTTTTTTACATAAAATATATATCTTTATATCTTCCGACTTAAACACGGATGGTTGGATGGCACTATACAACTATAACCTAAAATACTCATCCGTTGAGCAATTACTGATTAACCCATTTGCATCGCAATAATTTAACGTTACTTGAGAGACAAAACAATTAATTATTAGCCCAATAACATTCGTTACTCAATATTACATGTCAATCGTGCGGCAGATAATCCAGAAAATATTTTCCAACAACATCGTGTAGATCATTTTAATTTTAGCAGCATTTTCACCGTACATCGTTCGGACAATGTAATTACGTTAAGAATACCAAACCTACAAGTAGCTTTTGTTATAGATAATTTACCTATCCAAATCTGATTGAATTTTACAACCCTAAGTTAACTAACTAACAACCAATGTTGCTAACCACTCTTAAATCAAGTTATCAGGTATCGGTCGAAGACAGAAAAACATACCTCGTATCTATATGTAGATGCACAGACAATTGTTACACTCAGAAGTCCACAAATTCCTCCAATTACTTCGAAACGCTATAATAAACACCTTACTGGCTGCCCTATTATATATTACTAACACGGCCACGACACACAGCAATGGCTGACTTGTAATGGTCCTTTAGTATGCCGCTTCCTGTTTGTGTAACCAGTCAATCCTTCCGGCAGGTACATCGTTCTCAACTGCAGCCCTGGATGTCGGAAGAAATATAATGAAATGAAGAATTTATATAGATTATAAAATTCGGCTTTATATTTGTGTGTTAGTAGACATGTGCTCCATCAGTAATTGTATGAGTTTGCATTAAAAAAAGATTTGATCGAAATGTGAGATAACTTATTAAAAGCATTAATTTAGAATAAGAACGCATAAATATCTATCTTTTTCCCTATTCTGAAATATTATTGCCTATTTATTAACAAAAAATTAATCCATCTACTCTTACCAAATCAATTTGGTTTGTTTCCAGTACGCTTGAATATAGTTACCACCGGAAATGCCACGTGTATACTTACCGGCGTCACGGACTGATGGATAAACCCGCAATGACAGTAGACTGTTGCTTTCAAATTATGTTGTTCCACAGAGTAGCTGTTGGTAAATACAGCAATGAAGTAGGTTTGAAGTTGGACGTTGGATATTCGAGCTACGTCTTCCAGATTCCGATTTGTGGCGGACATGAGCTAATCAAATCCAGCGACAGCACCTCGCCTACTGTGCGAGTTAGGGACTGTCTGTAAATCACTGTCCGACTGAAATACGGATAATATTCATATATTAATTAATTAATTAATTAATTAATAATACAAATATATGATTTTCTATTTAATATTATTACTTTGAATATTTATTAATCATTTTTCATTAGAAATCTGAATGCATTTATTTCAATAGCTTCCAGGTCATGTGACCTATTGCCTTAAAATCTATTCAATAATGTGTGACCACATGTTCTGGAAAGGGTAAAATCCTTTTTTATTCAATATTATCACTTTGCATATTCATTAATATTTAATAATCAATACATTCATATTTCATTTCAATAGCTTCCAGGTCATGTAACATATTGCCTCAAAATCTATTCTAAAATGTATGTCCATCAGTCCTGCAGAGGGCACAACATTTTTTATTTTCATTAATAATTTTTATATACTTTTATTGATTATATTTAAATAACATCCAGGTCATGTGACCACCTGTTATGCAAAGGGAACAACCTTTTTTATTAAATATTATTACTTTTCATATTTCGTAATATTTTTCATTAGAAATATGTATAGTTTTATTTCAATAACTTTTAAGTCATGCGACCTATTGCATCAAAACCTACCCCAAAATGTGTGCCAACCTGTTCTGCAGAGGGCACAACATTTTTTATTCAACATTACCCCTTATTCATTAAAATGTTTTTATAGAAATTGTATTTATTTTATTTCAGTAACTTCCACTTGACATTTTTCCTCAAACTCTATTTTACAATGTGTGGCTACATGTTCTGCAGAGGGCACAACCTTTTTTTATCACATTTCATCACTGTAATATATAAGTAACTGTTTTTAGAGTTATTCCACTAACTTACAGGTCATGTGACCTGTTGGCACAAATGCTCTTTTAAAATGTGTGACCACATGTCCTGCAAAACGCACAACATTTTTTATTCAATATTATCACTTACATTTAAGTCACTTATACTTATATTTATTAATAACCAATGTTGAAATGCAGTTGCAAGCAATGATGAGCAGGCCCAAGCAGAAATACATTGGACACAGTGGACACATGCATTTAAAGGGGACATACCAATAACATAATGACATGTTTTTTGAATGGGGGGTATTTTATGCCAAAACCTTCAAAAAGCCCTGGGCCCGTATTCACAAAGCTTCTTAGAATTATCTCAAAGAGCTCCTATCTTAGCTTAAAAAGTCCTAGCTGGGAGTCCTTGATTAAAAGTGATTTAGGAAACTTTTTAGAGCAACTCTGAGTAAGGCAAGTACAAAACGTTTATCTTAGTGAGGAGGTGTGGTTGACCCCGTTGCTAGGGATGATGCAGCAATTCAAGGACTCTGATTGGTTAATAAAAAATAACCTCTGACCTCTGCAAAGGTTTTGAAATGAGCCCTTTGTGAAAACAGAATACATGATAATAGAACAAACAGTGAAATCATCATTTTTGTATATGAAGAAATTGTATCATCATGACTACAGGCTACTTTATGCAAAGTTTCTAGGCTAAATGTCTTAAAGATAATTAAACAGCTAAATGTTAAAAATGTGTTTACTTTTTAAGCAATCAATTTCCACACAGTAGTTACTATATTTAAGTTCTGACATTTATTTACCGTACTGATTTTATTACTAGTAATCCATTTCAGATTGATGGGAGCAAAATTTCTCAGCTTTTACAATTTACACACGTGGACAAAATTGTTGTTACCCTTCGGTCAATGAAAGAAAAACTCACAATGGTCACAGAAATAACTTTAATCTGACAAAAGTAATAATAAATAAGAATTCTATGAATGTTAACCAATGAAAGTCAGACATTGCTTCAACGGAATTATAAAAAAAACAATGAACTCATGGAACAGGCCTGGACAAAAATGATGGTACCCCTAACTTAATAGTTTGTTGCACAACCTTTTGAGGCAATCACTGCAATCAAACCATTCCTGTAACTGTCAATGAGACTTCTGCACCTCTCTGCAGGTATTTTGGCCCACTCCTCATGAGCAAGCTGCTCCAGTTGTTTCTGGATCGAAGGGTGCCTTTTCCAGACAGCATGTTTCAGCTCCTTCCAAAGATGCTCAATAGGATTGAGGTCAGGGCTCATAGAAGGCCACTTTAGAATAGTCCAATGTTTTCCTCTTAGCCATTCTTGGGTGTTTTTAGCTGTGTGTTTTGGGTCATTGTCCTGTTGCAAGACCCATGACCTGCGACTGAGACCCAGCTTTCTGACACTGGCCAGCACATTTCTCTGTAGAATCCCTTGATAGTCTTGAGATTTCATTGTACCCTGCACAGATTCAAGACATACTGTGCCAGATGCAGCAAAGCAGCCCCAGAACATACTGTAACAGAGCCTCCTCCATGTTTCACAGTAGGGACAGTGTTCTTTTCTTGATATGCTTAATTTTTCCGTCTGTGAACATAGAGCTGATGTGCCTTGGCAAAAAGTTCAATTTTTGTCTCATCTGTCCTATGGGACATTCTCCCAGAAGCTTTGTGGCTTGTCAACATGTAGTTTGGCATATTTTTATGATTTGTTTTCAACAATGGTGTCCTCCTCGGTCGTCTCCCATGTAGTCCACTTTGGCTCAAACAACGACGGATGGTGCGATCTGACACTGATGTTCCTTGAGCATGAAGTTCGCCTTGGATCTCTTTAGAAGTCTTTCTGGGATTATCCGTCTCTTTGATTTGTCATGAATTTTCCTCCCTTGGCCACGTCAAGGGAGGTTGGCTACAGTCCCATGGATCTTAAATTTCTGAATAATATGTGCAACTGTAGTCACAGGAACATCTAGCTGCTTGGAAATGGTCTTTACCTTTAACATGCTTGTCTATAATTTTCTTTCAAATCTCCTGAGACAACTCTTTCCTTCGCTTCCTCTGGTCCATGTTGAGTGTGGTACATACTATATCACCAAACAACACAGTGACTACCTGGAGCCCTATATATAGGCCCACTGACTGATTACAAGATTGTAGACACCTGTGGTGCTAATTAGTGGACACACCTTGAATTAACATGTCCTCTTCGTACGTCGCTTGAAACATCCGAGATGAATTGACAGATCTAAGATGAGATCATCGTGCTAATTACGATGCTAATTCGGTTCTTCGAGCACACCTGTTGTTGATGATTAGTATAGCTGGATTGAGTTGTCTAGGATTATGGCGCGTTCGTGCCTTTGTTTAAAAGGCGATATGCATCGACAGTAGAAACACTGATCACAACCCCTGCGATTGGTTGACGAAATGCCAAAAGAGCAGCTCTTTGTTGTTTTTTTCTCAAGCGGAGCAAAAGCTTTAATTAGAGGTTTATGGAGAATTTCAAACTTTAATAAATATAATTTAAAATAAAATTATTAAATATGTAAGTGCTGCCCGTGTTACATGTTATGTTGTGTGTGTATATATATATATATATATATATATATATATATATATATATATATATACACTGGCGTTGAAATCGCCAAGGATTATGATCTTGTCATCAACAGGAGTGGACTGCAGGAGTGTGCGTAGATCGCTGTAGAATCTTTCTTTATCTAAAGGTTCAGCCAGCAGGGTTGGGGCGTACACACTGAATAGGGTGACATGCTGTTGCTGATGGTTCCGTAGTGGAAGCCGCATATACATGATGCGGTCTGAGTAGCCTATTGGTAGGTATTCCAGCTTGGAGGCAATGGAGGTCTTGACCATGAAGCCAACACCGGAGAGCCGTCTTTCTGATCCGGGCTTGCCAGACCAGTAAAGGGTGTATCCGGCGCCTTGTTCTTGCAGGCTGCCTTCTTCGGGGAGGCGTACTTCGCTGAGTGCTGCAATGTCGATGTTCAGTCTTTGCAGTTCATGTGCGATGAGAGCAGCGCGGTGTTCTGGGTGGCTGCAGTCTGCTGAGTCAAGCATGGTTCTGATGTTCCAGCATGCTACACGTAGTCCTGTCACAGTCTTCCGGGTGGATGAAAGCTTTCCTTTTCTTTCTAGTTTCTGACCGCATTTGAAGATGCTCCTCGGCAGTGGTAAGCCAACTGGGTCGTCGAAGGGATGAGCTTTGTTTAGGCCACCTTTTCTAGGCCCCTCTCCGGATTGGAGCAAGCAGTGCTGTCCTTGAAAAAAGCTGCTTGGTCGTTCAGGGTGTTGCCGTGTGGAGCTGTCATCCCCATGTCAGCACCAGGCGACCAATATCCTGAACCGCCTGCATGCAGGATTGGAACTGCTGCTTCCAGTGTCATCTTCCACCTGCCGACTTCGCCCCTCCCCCATCGCTACAGGACTTGGAAAGAGTGTGTCGAAAACCGCGGATGTTTCCCTATAGCCTGCGCAATGGAGCTTTATGGTGGAGTGCAGGGTGCGCGGTCCTGGCCCCACCCTTTAAACCCTTGGTTCGTCTGCCATGGCCTAGCAAGCTGGGACGGTGACAGCGAGGTCCTCAGGTCGTAGGTTTTACGTCAGACTGTCCTTGTCCTAGTCTCTGGCTCAAAAACCTCACCCCGGAGACACGAGGGCTTTTCTGTCAGGGTTTTCCTCCCTTAGCCTTTCCACAACCAAGTGGTCAAGCCTGCAAGGCAACAGAACACTGATTTTTTGTCGAGGTTCTCTCCTCTAGATCCGCCGTGTTTAGCCTGGGGGGTCACGCTGCCCAGTTTTTAGGGTCACCTCGAAGAGGATGTGGCCAGGGGCCACGCACGGTCGGTCTTGGAATAGAGGGATGCTATAATAGTCCGGAGGAATTACACCGAAGAGACCTCACGAAGGCCGAAGCCCTAGACTATTGTGGTCCAAGGGGAGGCACTGTAAGCGTGCCCCACGTGCCCCACTGCCCGCACCACAAACGCACCTCTTTCCCTGGAGCCTCTGCCCTTTGAGTCAGGCATTAGCTCCTGCAACACCCTAGGAATTTGAACTCTGTGTATAATCCTCACACCTTCAGTAACCGGTTGCTCTCCCATAAACGGACAAGACATGGATGCGACAGATTTGAGAAAATTACCTCCACTTATATAGACGCAATCGGGGGATAGAATGTTACATATGATTAGACACACACAGAGATTAACACACGAATGATGACCACAGCCACACACACCAAACGAACCAATCCAAGATCAGGACAAATCCACAACAATCAATTCCAGCTAACTGAGTTAGCGACGTACGAAGAACGGACCCCAGGCCTGTTCCATGAGTTTATTTTTTAAAATAATTCTGTTGAAGCATGGTTGAAAAGCAATGTCTGACTTTCATTGGTTACATACATAGAATTTTTTAAATTATTACTTTTGTCAGATTAAAGTTATTTATGTGACCATTGTGATTTTTTCTTTCATTGACCGAAGGATACCAACAATTTTGTCCACGTGTGTACATGATTGCAGGACAGTCTGTTTAAGTTACACTTTTGGATGGTTTGTACTCAACAATCCAAGAGAGATGGACGGAAGTAAAAGAACATGAGAACCAAACTGGACAGAAGAGCAGTGTTTACTTTTAGCTTTATGTTCAGTTTTTGGAGAATATTTTTTCTTTCCGCCATTTTGTCATCTGGTATAGAAACTGTTAAGCCTCTTAAAAGTCCTCCCTTTTACTCTTAATAATTTTTACCTTTGGAGCTGTTTTTAGGGCTAAAATGTTTTGTGAATCATTTTTATCTTTACTAAGATTTAATCCTAAATTTAAGGGAAAATTCTAAGAAAATGCCATAATTCTAAGATTTTTCTTAGAATTTCATCACTAGGAGCAACTTTTAGGCTTAAGAAGCTTTGTGAATACGGGCCCTGGAGGCTGGAAAAAATCCTTAGAAAAACAAGAGGGCCCTTCATATACTATGATGTAATAGGGCTGATGTCATAGTGCTTGGGCCATAATAATAATAATCCTTAGAAAATAGGCTCCGTCCACACGAAGCCAGTGCGTTCTCTATCCGATCAATTCTTTTCCTCGTTCAGCATCGACTCAAGAAATATCTGCGTACATACGAAACCACTGAAAACGGTGTAGTACATATATGCCAGACCAGTATGGGGTGCTGTAATTCTGCCATAGAGATACACTATACACGGAGACGAAGACTTTGAGCATGCGCATGACATCATAGTTTCACAAAATATACGGATTGGCTGTACACACGAAACCGCAAGGGTGGCGTTTTCACATTTATCCACCTTGGGACCCGGTTTCAAAAAATAGCGGTTTCAGTCTCCTAAAACGCCGGATCCGTGTGGACGAAACGCCAATATGATAAAAAATTTATACGTATACAGCGAAACGCGTCTCCGTTTGGACAGGGCCATAGTTGCAAGCAACGATGACGGGCCCAAGCACCCTGTGTCATCGCTACCCCGGGTCCACCGCACAACATGAAACTATCACAGATCAGGAGTTTGATATGTTATGTTTAACAGAAACCTGGATTAAACAGGACGAGTATGTAGCTCTAAATGAAGCTAGTCCTCCTGGATACAGCTACTGTAAGCATATTTTTGTAATATATACTTGTGTATGCAGCAATGTAACAATATGATAATATTAATCAACATAATATTAATCTTAGTGCAAACAATATTAATCTTAAGTGACAGAAGATAAAAGTAAGCAGAGAGAAGATCAGTGTGCAGAAGTAAGCAGAAGTAAAAAGGACCTATGCAAATCATAAAAATTTGAAGTTAGTGGCAGAAGAAAACATAATGGGTTCCCTCAGAGGTGAGCCAAGAAAAGAAGACGACTATAAGACAGGTCGTGAAACATAAACAGTAAGGAGATGGGTAGTGATACTCAGTGTACCATGGGAACCCAAAGTACATGGGAAAAGAGTGACCCAGACATAAACTGTACTTTTCTTTTTAGCTGTCATTTGTATGAGGAACAGACAAGATAAGGCACTAGGTGCTGGACAGACAGAGACAGAGACACAAGCAAGAGGTAAGGCGCCAAGTGCCGGACTTATCTCATGCCCAGACGAGCAAACTTAATGAAGGATTGAAACAGGTGCTGGTTACACATGCTGCATGTGTACCTGCAGTCGCGCGCAACATGTCTAAGTAAGAATATAGACAAATAACCAAAAGACACACGATCAGTTTTAAGAATACCGAGTAGACACAAAAAATAAATACTGCCTTGTTATTTTTTATAAACTAAACACAAGAAGGGTAAAGATAATGGAAATTAATTTGCAAGAAAAATTTATTATAACTGGAAAAATCTAATAACTTGATATAGATGGTGTAAGGAGTCAGATGACGAGGTATATGACGTAATAAAATAAGATATAAAAACTATAATTAGAATAAGAGAATTTATAAGAAAAAGTTGGATTATAATGGGAACATCTTCCAAGAATTGGGTTGGACATCTTCCAGGAATGAGGAGAACTAACGAAGGTGGGGGGTGATGAGGATGGGCACCTCCTCTGGATAAAACTGTATAAAAAGGCATGATTATTTCTGTAGAATTCAGTCTGTCTTTGGTAGTGCTTAGACTTCTAATCTAGGCATTGCTAAGCTGGCTCACTTGGGGTTTATTGCTGCAATAATCCTGTCTTTCTTCATCCAGATCTGCATAGAGTCGTGAGTTGTTCTTTGGTCCTTTTTTACTAAAGTTACAGTGTCTGTGTAATATTTGTAATTATGGCAACAGTAACTAGTGTAGGAGAAAAATCTCCCACATTTATTGGTGACCCGCTGATGTGATTGCCTTCATGGAGGACTCCTCCGGTGACCGGGACCAGCGCGACCTGACAGACCATCAACTGGCGCCATTATAGACAAAGGTAAGCAGAAACCTGTTTTATCGAATTCTGCATTAGATGTTCATGGTCTGTTAGGAGTGCATGTTCTCCCAGCAGGAGGAGGTAATCCTGAGGTATATTGAACAAAGTAATATTTAATGTTGCCAATATTGATAAATTAATTACTATATTTAAATTAATTGATACGTTTATTTTAACATAAAAGACTGGATGAAGTAACAAAGTATTAGGAGATCTCCATAAGTTTTATTTTTGTTCTAAGATTTTTGTTGTGTATTCTCTTTATTATTTTATATGTTGTGTGATAAGTGAGGTAACGCCACTGTGTTGGGTCAAGGCCTGACGAGGAAATTTGCCAACCAGTGGGGCTGGACCCACGAAAAACTCCTGCAATACACTAAGTAGGAGCTGCGGCTCCAGACGTGGCAGGTGGAAAATTCCTGAGTCCGCCGTTAGGCACAGAACAATACGTGATTCACCGTTCTGAGACGCGAGTGCAGCCAGGTGTTGAGTGAAAAGAAGAAAAATTCCTGCAATTTCACTAGGTAGGGAATGTAAGCAAATTCCCAGACGTGGCAGGTGGTAAAAAAGTCCTGTAACAAACCGCTAAGTATAGAACTCACAATCCTGTGAGGTGTTTCTAAGACGCGGAGCTGGGCAGGTGTGTATAGGTGGTTATTGTGAAAAAGTCCTGTAGGTGGTTGTGCTGTAATCTCGAGTCCTAGGGATAGAACCCACTGGTGTGAGGTATCGCTAGGAGCAGTACTGCAATCTCGGTCCCTAGGGCTAGAAACCATGTAAATGAGGTTTTGCTAGGGATGGAAAGTGATTGCTTATAAAATTCCTACAGGTGACATTGAAGATTTCTGGGCCCAGGTGTTGTGATTAAGTGTTTTATTGAAGAAATTGTTTTGAGTACTCAATTTTTGAAACTGTTGTAAAAAGCAAAAAAGCGCTTGTCCCGTTTGTCTTTTGTATTTGTGTGCAATATGTCTCTAAATGTATGTGTGCATGGTATTTATGTGCAAAGTCCTTTTAGAATTTATGTGTCTGTGAAAAAAATATAATGCATAAATAATAAATATCAGTGATATGAGATAATCTAAGTATAATAATAATAATAATAATAATAATAATAATAATAATAATAATAAAAAAAGGTGTTTTTGGATTCTCTGACTTATAATATAATAATATATATAATATAATTTTATGAAATATACAATTTATAATAATTATAAATAATAGCACATAAGTGATACATATAACATATGATATTTATAGTATATAAAATGATACGGACAGTACAGAGATTAATTGGGATGAGCAGATAAGAGGAGAAGGAGTTTTAAGTGCGAACAGGAGATTAGAATTTCGGAGTCAGATCAGAGTATGACATTATTGAATAATCCAGGAAAGGATTTAATTTTAGAAAGAGTGTGACAAGGGAGAGTGGATGCTTAGGCTTTCACTAATACCTGATGTGTTAGATCTTAATTGCCACACACTCACTTTAATACTTACATCATATTTCAGAATGAAGAGATGAGTTTTTTCATTGGTTTAGTCCGTAGAGAGATTGATTTGAAAGTAATAAATAGCACGATAGAATTAGGAGGAATAGGTGGTTCCCCTGGTTTTGCTCCGCTGATTTCACTGCAGCAAGCATACCCAGATTTATTGCGTTTAGACGAAGACGCGGAAGGACGGAAAGTTAAAAGATATAGACTAATAGAAGCGAAGGAAGGTCCGGTAGTGCTGTGTTGTGTGTGGATGATTGATAACAATACTGAATTCACTTTAATATCTGTGAGCCCAGACGGAAGAATAATTTTCCAGACCCTTGACAAAATAGTTATGCCTCTGATTATGACACCAGTAGAAAATTAATGCTTAGGAAAAAATAAAAATTAAAATAAATAATAATAATAAATAAAATAAATAAATAGAAAATAGCTGTAAAAAGTTGGCAGTAGCCATAAAGCGCACAGCAAGTGAGCTGTAGGAAAGAAGTGTGAGAAGAGGAGCAGGAAGTAGCACCATAAAAGGAGATCTGAACAGGAGTGTGTGATGGGGAAGATATTCTGCTGTGAAAAAAAAAATGGAAAAAATGGCCAAAGCCAGCGACACCTGCAGACATAATTATAGCTAAACAAAGAGTATGAAAAATAGATTAGAAAGTGCATGATAAAATGGCAGGAGAGTTACAATGGACTAAAGAGGGAACCTTTAAAGAAGAATGTTGTAAAGAAGTAAAAGAAATTATCAAACACAACATTAAAGAAAAGAGTAGATTAAATTTAACTAAAACAGAAGTTAGAAGTTGCAGAATAGTTCGAAAAAGAAGGAAAGGAACAGGAAAGAGAGAGACAAACTGAAGAAGAAAAAACAAGAAACACTCAGGAAAGAAGGATCAGAAGTTAGACGGGAGTGAAAGAAAAAAAAAACAGAAGGGACAAAAGAGAAAATGAACTTAGAATTAGAGAGACCACCACCATACACTGAGGAACACATGCAACAGAAGGGTGGGGGAATGTACCCACTACAAGAGCTGCATGAACAAAATAAAGTGACATGGGGATTTGAAAAACATGTAGCGGGAAAGATTAAAGTAATGTCATGTGACACTGAGTGGATGAATAGACAAATAGATAAGAAACATCAGAATTAGCAACTTCCGGATTTGGTAATGAAAATGGAAAGGAATGGAGTGAAGAAAGAACAACAGAGTTATATGAGTTTGGAGAAACTGAAGAACTACAGACAAGAAGAAGAGATATGGAAAGACTGAAAGAACAGAATGCGCAATTTCTGTCTGAAGTACAGGGGTTTGAAATTAAACACCAAGCCATAACTGTAAAAAGGATAATGGAACGCAATAAAGAACAGCAGTCCACAGAAAGGTGGAAAAGACAGAACCAAGAAAGAACGTATCACATGCTGAAGGAGCACTCATATCATCGCTTTATGAAGCTGATGAAGATACAACAGGAATAGAAGAAAATGAAGCGATCAAGGGAAATCAGCAAAAACCGGTAAAGAGAAAAGTAAAAGAGTACATGATTATTGAACCAGAGAAAGAAGCAAGAAAAAGAATAGAAGAGAAACAGACAAGCACATCAAAACACAATAGCCAACCACACCCAAAGAGCAGGAAACAAATGTATAGAAATGAATATCAACATGACATTTCCAATATTGCAGAAGAAGATTACAGCGATGATTCCCTCGACATATCGTTCAGGTGCCTGGAAGACTACCTCGACAGACATCTCAATGACTCTCTCTAAAAAAAAAAAAAAAAGGCTGTATCTAAAATAAGACCATCTATGAAAAGAAAATCTACACGTTCAAAGAAACCCTCAAGCTGGTATGTCACCTCATCCTGGCCTGACGAAGGGGATATTTGAAGAATAACCTTTAATGACGAACAACATATGTCAGACCCGGAAGAATACACTGAGGTTGGACATTACCCACTTGTGTCAAAAAAAACAAAAACAAAAAAAAACAGTATCAGTATGTGCCATGGTCATTTATGGATATGACAGGTCTGGCTAACCAATTACCAGATTTATGCAATGGAGCGCAAAGATGGATAACACAGCTGGAAGAGAAAACCACTGGACACCTTCTGGTATTAGGAGATGTAAAAGCTATACTGGCACAGACAATTGGGGAAGTGAAAACCAAGTGATTGGTGACGTAGCTTCCTGTTTTTCGTATTGTTCCCGCGAAAGTTCCTCGTCTGTTTGGAACAGCGTTTGAGATTATATTTTGTTTAGTTTTTTTTATTTTTTATAATTATATATTTTTCCCGTTTTTACGCTTTAATACTACTGGACTTTATCTGATTTTTTGCGCTTTCTGGAGCGTATCATCTGACCAACAACAAGCGAATCAGTGATCAGTAATCAGAATTAGTGATAATTTTATTTGTGATAGGTGTGTGTTAGTTAACACCCTGACGGAGAAGATATTAGCATTAGAGGAGCGCATCCAGACTTTAGAGAGGGTTAGAGAGCGCGAGAGCAGCGTTATTCCTGTAGCGGAAATTCTGGGTGCCACAGGTGGAGATAATCATCCCCCGACTCCGGCATTAGCCCTCACAGCGGGGCGAGTGGGTGACGACTCGGCGGCATACTCGTTCAGCCAAAGCTAACGCTAAGGCTAGCCCACCGGAGCACACCTCTTCTGCGCTTCACGTGTCCAACAGGTTCGCTCTCCTCAGTGATGCACCCGCTGAGAAACCTGAAAGAGCTCTGGTTATAGGAGACTCTATACTGAGACATGTGAAATTAGCTCGGCCTTTAGGGGCGCCAGCGGCAGTGGTCAGGTGTATCCCGGGAGCCAGAGCACCGGACATAGCAGGTAATCTTAGGGCTCTTGGTCAGCATAGGTTCTCTAAAATAGTGGTACATGCTGGAGCTAACGATATACGCCTTCATCAGTCAGAGGTTAGTAAGGGTAACTTTACAGAGGTGTTTAAAATAGCGAAGGCGATGTCCGAAGAAGTAGTTTGCTCTGGTCCCATCCCAATGAGACGTGGCGACATAGCTTACAGCAGGTTATGGTCGCTGAACCGCTGGATGTCCAGGTGGTGCTTTGAAAACAACTTGGGCTTCATAGACAATTGGAAGACCTTTGAGGGCAAAACTGGCCTGTTAGGGCAGGACGGTGTCCATCTCACTCGGGAAGGTGCTGCTCTCATTTCTTGTAGTATAGCACATAGTCTCAGAAGAGGCCTAGTTAATCGGTGACAATCCAGAGCCAAGGCCAGGGAGCAGACAGACAGGCTAAACCAACCGTCTGCTTGCTGCATAGAGTCGTCACTCAGGGTTCATCATATTGAGACTGTGTCTGTTCCCCGAGCTAAACATAAACATACATTTAGAAAGACTCAGAAAGTCTGTTTTAGTAATTTAATTAACATAAATACCACAAACTCAGACCACACTGAATGTGCAGCCAGCACCCCTGATCTGAAGCTAGGACTGTTAAATATTAGATCTCTCGCATCTAAAGCAGTTATTGTTAATGAAACTATCACAGATCAGGAGTTTGATATATTATGTTTAACAGAAACCTGGATTAAACAGGACGAGTATGTGGCTCTAAATGAAGCTAGTCCTCCTGGATACAGCTACATACACCAGCCTCGGCTAACTGGTAGAGGAGGAGGAGTCGCAGTTATTTATAACGATAATCTGTCTCTCGTACAAAAACACAGTTTTAAATCTAATGCATTTGAAGTTCTCTATAGTAACAAAGTCAGCTCAGTCAATCCCGTTAATCATCATTTACAGACCCCCTGGGCCGTACTCGGAGTTTCTCTGCGAATTTGCAGATTTCCTTTCAAACCTTGTTGTTTCTGTAGACAAAGCGTTAATTGCTGGAGACTTTAATATTCATTTTGAGAATCCAGAAGACCCTCTGAGAACAGCATTCTTGTCCATACTGGACTCAGTAGGAGTAAATCAGTGTGTAGTAGGACCCACTCATAAAGCAGGTCACACTTTGGATTTAATATTATCCTTCGGATTAAGTATAGGAAATATAACCACAATTCCACAGTCTGAAGTTATCTCGGATCACTACCTTATCTCGATTAAAGCGTGTTATAGTAATAATGTATGCACAGCACCGCGCTTCCACCTTAAACGTACATTTACATCTAATACCGCACAGAGCTTTATCAATAATCTTCCAGAATTATCAACTTTGATTGGATTGCCATCTGACTTCACAGAAATCGAACAGGGGAATGAATATCTAGAATCAGCACTTCGTTATAGCTTAGATAATGTAGCTCCAGTTAAAAGGAAAATGATTAGAGATAAGAAACTCGCTCCTTGGTATAATGACCACACACATGCTTTAAAACAAACCGCTCGAAAATTCGAACGTAAATGGCGCCAAACTAAATTGTTAGTATTCAAAATAGCTTGGAAGGAAAGCATCCTGAACTATAAAAAAGCTCTCAGTGATGCTAGATCAACCTATCTCTCCACTCTTATAGAAAATAACAAAAATAACCCGAGATTTTTATTTAATACCATAGCTAAAGTAACTAAAAACGAGACCACTGCAGAAATCTCCACAACAACATCATGCAGTAGTGAGGATTTCATGAACTTTTTCAATAACAAAATCATAAATATTAGGCAAAAAATTCTGGCTTTGAAACCAGACAATTTAAATAATTCAGATGATATAACCACATCACATCAGAACTTAGAACACTTTACTCCCCTTGAAGCGAGGGAACTAATTTCACTCATCTCTTCTTCAAAATCGTCAACCTGTATATTAGATCCTATACCGACACATTTTCTCAAGCAGATAGTACCAGCAATAACAGAACCCCTGTTGAAAGTAATTAACTGTTCACTCAGTAGTGGGTATGTTCCCAAATCCTTTAAATTAGCCGTTATTAAACCGCTAATCAAGAAACCTGACCTTGACACCTGTCTGCTTTCTAATTACAGGCCGATATCAAACCTTCCCTTTATCTCCAAAATTTTGGAAAAGGTAGTATCATAGCAGCTATGTTCACATCTACCTAGAAATAGCATAAATGACATAAGAGATTGGATGTTAATTAATTTTCTTCTGCTTAATCCTGATAAGACAGAAGTTCTGGTCATAGGACCACAACGGGTGCAATTTCTTTAAGACTACAAGGGAAGCTCAGCTTCTCCTATAATGTCACAAAATTAATGGTCAAATTATGTACTATTGTATTAACATTTTATTGACTAAAAATTCCCGTAGCGTCACAGTGCATTTCCCTTTTGAAGCCCAGCGTCCATTGACTTCAATGCGGCTGCTTTGAACGTTTTTTTTTTTTTCAGTGCTTTGAAACTAGACGGTCATTGGATAAACGCTGCAATTATGTCCCGCCCACGGACGCTCAGCGTCTCTGGGGGTGAATGAGGAGTGGGCTGGCCTGGACGCCTAGCTTCTGCGTGATGATTGGAGGGTCTGTCGAAAGACTGCATCTCCTTTTGACTGACAGCAATTTTGTACTATAAGGAATCGCTGAAGTCCCATCGCAGATTTCTGAAGTTCAGTCGAAATAAAAACTGCTGCAACCTATTTCTTTATATTTGCTTGGCGAATTTGCTTGATTTTCATCATACATTTCACACAATTATATATGGAAGCAAATTAGCATCATAATTACTTGAATTATATCAGCCTTTGAAAAATACATTTTGAAATTTAATCACTGTTGAATTGTTAATTTTGAAATTTAAATACTACTGAATTTATTAAACTGAAATATTTTACTTTAAAAAGCAATATCTTTTAAGTGCTCTGAATGTCACACGAAATTTTCAACAATCCATTTCAACGGTGAAATTCAGATAGAAAATTCAAGCTGTAAAATTCAGATAGAAAATTCAAGCTTGGAAATTCAAGTACAAATTCAATACAAAATTCAAGCACAAATTCAATACAGGAAAAGCAATCGAGCCAGAACGGAATCCGTTCGTCAGTCACGTGACCCAGGGAAGCGGCCGTCTTCGATACCGGCTCCCTCGCTACATGGTGGAGGGCAGCGGCTCGGTAAGTGCATCTGCAGTGTGTTACGCTAATTATATATATTATCAGATGTTTTAGTCGTTTTACTGTGATAAAGGAATTTAGTCAAAGTTTAGTTAAAGTGGGGCTAGTGAGCATGAGACACAGACTGATGTTTGTTACACACGCACGAGAGAGAGAGAGAGAGATACACAGTGGTGGCCAAAAGTATTAAGACAGCACGTGCCATGTATTAGTTCTCTCTTTGAACAGAACAGGTTACGTCACCAGTTAGTTCAGGTCCGACTGAAGAGATGTGTTAGTTAAAATCAGCTGCTTTAGTTAAATTGATGGAAGTAGCAGGACTTGCACTTTCTGAAGCCAAGGTGTCCACCTCTGTAAAGCGCCTAAAACTCTCAAGTGAATTGTGAACTTCTGTGGAAAATGTGTGTACATGATGTTTATGTTCATACACGTCCTGCCAAATCTTTCCTACCTTTTAATTTCTGGCAAAGTAATGACAACAACAGGTGTGAAAAGGTCATAAATGTAGTCTGGCAAAAATGGAGAATCTGCTCCTAAAGTGACTAAAAAAGCAATGATTCTGAAATGAGTCACCTACAAATAAATCTGGCTATTGCAAGTATTTATGGAACAGTTAAATTATATTCAATACCACCAAAAGTCGGTAAATTGATAGCACATGTGATAAAAAAAAAAAAAAACTATAATTGTGGAGGAAATGACACTTCAGAGTTTGTCAGTGTGCTCTGACTGTGTGCAGCTGCATGAAAACTAGCTGTGATCTTACAGTAACTTAGATTAAATGTTTACATTAACTTAGAAGCGTCATAAAATTTGGGTTGGGGCAAGTATTCAAGTATTAAAGGCAATCCTTAAGTTTAATTGTTTTTCCCCATTATTTATGAACCCCCAAAATAAGTGTGTGTGTGTATGTGAACATGTCTGTAATTCCTGAATGGTTAAAGACACACTTTTCTTTCAATTTCACTGGCATATTGAGTGTTTCATTTTAAATGAAATGTGGTGATGTACAGAGGCCAAATGCCAAAACATTACAAAATTTATACTGAGTGTATGTTCAATTGTTATCGCATGTGTGATGTTCAATTAACTTATTCTGCATTATTTTTTCCCCTGCTTTTAAGGCTCTCAACAATCTGCTGATTGGGAGGACCATAGAATACCTCTTTCTGACCACTCCAGTGCTGTGTCCCAAGTCTGGGAATCCCCCTCATCAATGGTCAACTTTACAACATTAAGAGGCTGTACATTCAAGGGCTGCATCCCAGTGCTTTGGGTGTGACATTTACATTGCTGCATTTCAATCTTATAAATCTTTTGAACAATGAGTAATATTTATGACCGTTTGATCCTGTTCATACTTAAAATGGTATTTACAATTACTGTAAAATACTGTAGCTGCTGTTTTATGATCATAATATTCCTGATTATTGCTATTAACTATTGGGAGCCAATGCTCCCATTTATAAATTTTGTACTAAATGAGCACAGTGAAATGGTTGCATCTTTGATACAACAGTTTGTTTTAACTAGTATGTGAATGGATGTGTGTCTACAATACAGAGTTGAAAAAGGTTTTGTTTCAGAAAATGTTTAATGTTCTAGCACCTCTGATCAGTGCTTGAATGAGGTATTGCTCCCAAATACTGTATGAATATGCAATACTTTTTTTTTTGTTTTTTTGGATTTTTTCCCCGATTTTCTCCCTAATTTAGTCGTGTCCAATTCCTCCCCGTCACTAGGGGGCTCCCACATTAAGGCTACGACTACCACTCAGCCGGGAGGGCCGAAGACTATCACGTGTTTCCTCCGAACCACGTGACGCCAGCCGACCGCATCTTTTCGAACTGCTCGCTCGCGCACCGTTGGGGGCGGCGTAACACACTCAGAGGACAGCGCTATCCGCTCCCTCCGCTGCGCGAGCTCACAGACGCCCCTGACTGGCTGTAGAGCCGTGATTAATGTCGGAGCACAATGTACCTCTCATCCCTCCCCTCTGAGAGAGCTCGGCCAATCAGCTCTCTCTAGTCCTCCGGCTGCGAGAGGTTACAGCACCACCCGGGATTCGAACTAGCGATCTCCGGATGATAGGGCGAGCGCTTTACCCACTGCGCCACTCGGAGGCTGAATATTCAATACTTTAACCATAACTAACCACTGTATGTCTACATTCTTCCCATACATGATCTGTATATTTACTACACGTACTTTCAATCTCATTTCAAGAGGATATATATATATTTACAAATGCAGGCAGTGTGGGGTTATATATTACAAAGTAGCACATTACAAATAAATATATACAACTAATTACAGTAATGGAGTAATGTATTACTATTCCTAAATTCAGTATTTACATTGCAGTTAATAATCAAGGAACTTGCTTTACATAGCTTCAGTTATCTGCATAATGATCTCTGCTGAGCACTGGGTGAATTGATTTCTCACCACAATGGGCTATAGGATGTAGCACTTCAGTGAGAATGACTTACTTGCTTTAGATGATGAGAATAAAGCTTCTCTCAAATGCGACACCGAGGTGACTAAATATTAAAAGTCAGATGGATATCCTGAGCCATTTCCCTACAGTAAGTTTATATCCATGGAAATCAGCCGTAAGAGGAACCAAAGAGAAACAGTTTGTCTGACAATTAGACAAACTCCTCTTCATGAGATGTAACCACTGCGTATCAAATAATCTAGACTAATTTAGTATAAATACATGCTCTGGTGACTAAGCAAAGTGATTGTGCTTTTGGCCTGTAAAATACAGTTATTTTGTAATTTCGTTTTAAGTTGGACAGCATCTAGATGAGAATACAGCTTCTCTTCCATCTACTGCTGTTTATTTTTATGAGTAACAACCCAGAACTGCTCACTGGACATATCTTTTAATATGTTTAAGTAATATCAACTCACATTTACATAAAGTATAGCATATTACAAAAAAGAAAATCTACATAAATCACATAAAATCTTTGATGAACTGACGATTGATAGCCTGACATACACATCAAGTGAACAATCATCATCCTCATCTCCATTGTGAGGCCAGGTAATGTACTAGAGAACAACCTGTACTGAAAGCAAAAACAAAAAGATCAGGGACAAAGTTCAACATAATTATATCTAGCTTTATAATATATACAATGGTGGACAAAAGTGAAAGTTGCTGCTTTCATATCAACCTCAAACATTTAAATAATGACTATACAGAAAAACTTATTGTATGCTACTAAAGTGCCATACAACTATCAGTATTTAGTTTGAAGTCATTTTCTTCTAAACCTGAACGTTTTGTACAGAGGTGGACACCCTGGCTTCAGGGAGTCTAATTCCTGCCACTTATCTGCTCCATCAATTAACTAAAGCAGCTGATTTTAATTAACATAACTCTTCAGTCGGACCTGAACTAACTGGTGACGTCACCTGTTCTGTTCAAAGAGAGAACTAATACATGGCACGTGCTGTCTTAATACTTTTGGCCACCACTGTGTATCTCTCTCTCTCTCGTGCGTGTGTAACAAACATCAGTCTGTGTCTCATGCTCACTAGCCCCATTTTAACTAAACTTTGACTAAATTCCTTTATCACAGTAAAATGACTAAAACATCTGATAATATATATAATTAGTGTAACACACTGCAGGTGCACTTACCGAGCCGCTGCCCTCCGCCATGTAGCGAGACTCACTGGGAGCCGGTGAAGACGGCCGCTTCCCTGGGTCACGTGACTGACGAACGGATTCCGTTCTGGCTCGATTGCTTTTCCTGTATTGCATTTGTGTCAGTACCTGCCTGTCAGTACCACGTATTATTAAAACTACAGCAGGGGGCAGAGCTTTTTCTTACAAAGCCCCATAGTTATGGAATAGTCTTCCTATTAATGTTAGGGACTCAGACACAGTCTCAGTGTTTAAGTCTAGGCTAAAAACCTATTTATTTAGCCAAGCATTTTTGTAAATAGATTAGCCTTAGGTAAAGGAGCAGATCTGGGGGACACATGGACATAGAGTATTCTGGTGAACTGGTATGTTTAGATGCTGTCCTCCCCACTCTCATTGTTCACTCAGGTTTGTTGACGGTGAGGTGATTGGTTACTTTACATCTCAGGGAGCCCTCATGTTTGTGTTTCCTTCTGGCTCTCCCTTTTAGTTATGCTGTTATAGTTAGTCCTGCCGGAGTCCCTGCTTGCACTTTGCACTAATATACATTCACCTTATACATGTTGACTGTGACCATACCTAACCGCCATCTCTCGTTATTTTCTGTTCTCTCCTTTTCTGCTCTCTCTTCTCTCTCTCTCCCCCTCTCTCCTTTCCCTCTCTCTGTTTCTCTGTCGAGCTATACATGTTTGCTCCTGAGTTGCCATTGATCCAGACCTCTCTGCCCTCTGGAGCCGTCTAACCCGTCCTGGAGTCCTGCTTCTGGTTGGAGATCTCGTCGCATGGATGCCCCGTGTGGTCTGCCTGGATTCGTATGGTGGCTGGGGGTGGTTTCCATTAAGACTGTCCTATCATCGATTGATGCTCTGGGGACCTGTGACTTCAGTTGTTCGATAGCTCAGGACTGGAATCTCCTACCTGATCCTCCAGGAACAAACTGGACTCCTTTTAATTTTAATACATCTCCTGTTACACTGAACTTACAGTACACATTATTATGCTGATCAATACCTGCTATCTGTTATCACCCAGATGAGGATGGGTTCCCTGTTGAGTCTGGTTCCTCTCAAGGTTTCTTCCTATTACCATCTCAGGGAGTTTTTCCTTGCCACCGTCGCCCTTGGTTTGCTCATCAGGGACAATCTTATCATTTTGATTCATACACATTGCATACAAACTTAATTCTTTTTATTGTGTTAAGCTGCTTTGCGACAATGTCAATTGTTAAAAGCGCTATATAAATAAAATTGACTTGACTTGACTTGACAATCTGCACACATCACACACTATACAGGGATAATGTGTGTGTGTGTGTGTGTGTGTGTGTGTGTGTGTATGGTGTGTGTGTGTGTGAGAGAGGTGTGTGTGCGTCGTGAGAGGTGTTTGTGTGCATGAGTGTAACATTTGTAATATGGGCGTATGTATGTGTGCATGTGTGTGACGTGTGAGCGTGTTTGTGTGCATGCATGCATGCGTGTGTGTGTGTGTGTGAGCGCGTTAGTGTGTGAGGGTTAGTGTGTGGGAGAGAGTCGTGTGGATGTGTCAATCTGTGTGTGACGAGTAAATGTGTTTGTGCTTGTTTGTGTGTATTAACATTTGTGATGTGTATGTGTGTACAATAGGCTGCCGTTGCTGGAAGAAAAGCCTCACACTATGATGTTCCTGAACGTGATGTCACTAAACGTGATGTCACAGAAAGTGTCACTGAATATAATGTCACTCAATATAATGCCACACAAAGTTATTAATAATTTTTCGGCATACGTTTAAGACATTACTCTCATATACGTTTAAGACGAGACTCTCAGGCATCCCGAGGGCAGCAGATTCCATTTGCCAAGTTTCATGAGTTTTTGAGTGTGTTAAGACCCCTGAAATGTCCAAAAGGTTGGAAAAAAATATCCAACAAAGTAGCACATTACAAATAAATATATACAACTAATTACAGTAATGGAGTAATGTATTACTATTCCTAAATTCAGTATTTACATTGCAGTTAATAATCAAGGAACTTGCTTTACATAGCTTCAGTTATCTGCATAATGATCTCTGCTGAGCACTGGGTGAATTGATTGAAATTGACACCCTGAAATGTCCAAAAGGCTGGAAAAAAATATCTATAGTTGCAAGCAACGATGACGGGCCCAAGCACCCTGTGCCATCGCCACACCGGGCGCACCGCACAACCTTTGTCATTTGAGTGTGTTAAGACCTCGAAAAAGCCATCGCCACTCGGTTGCACTGCACAATCTGCACACATCAGACACTGTACAGGGCTAATGTGTGTGAGTGTGCGGTGTGTGTGCATCGTGAGAGAGGTGTGTGTGTGTGTGTGTGTGTGAGAGAGAGAGGTGTGTGTGTGAGAGAGAGAGGTGTGTGTGCGTCGTGAGAGAGGTGTCTTTGTGTCGTGAGAGGTGTGTTTGTGTGTGAGTGTAAAAATTTGTAATATGGGTATATGTATTTGTGCATGTGAGTGTGTTTGTCTGCATGCGTGTGTGTGTGTGTGTGTGTGTGTGTGTGTGTGTGTGTGTGTGTGTGCGCGTGAGGGAGAGAGGAATGTGACGTGTGGATGTGTCAATCTGTGTGTGATGAGTAAATGTGCTTGTGTTTGTGCTTGTTTGTGTGTATGGTTTGAGTCTGTTTGTATTAAAATATGTGATGTGTGTGTTAGTGTGTGTTAACATTTGTGATGTGTATGTGTGTGTACAATAGGCCGCAGGTGCTGGACGAAAAGCCTCACACTATGGTGTTCCTGAATGTGATGTCACTGAATGTGATGTGACAGAAAGTGTCACTGAATATAATGTCACTCAATATAATGCCACACAGAAAGTTATTAATCATTTTTCGGCTTACGTTTAAGACATTAGCACTGCTGACCCGTTTGAGATATCAAAAATCGCTCCGCGATTTTGCATCCTCAATGTCTTTAGATCTCTTTGGCCCAGTTTGGTAGCGATTGTATAATTTCCCTAGGAGGAGTATATCAAAATCCATCGGGAGCGTTTTTGCGAACGACCCAAAATAACCGGCCTCCTATTGAGTTTAGCCCAGGACATGTAGTGCGAAAGTTGTTCGGCTCGGTGAGCTCTAAATGTGTACCGAGTTTCGTGTGCCTACGTGAAAGTGTGTATGAGCTAGGCAGCAAAATCTCGTGTGGGGGCCCCTGGGGGCATCCTGATGGCAGCAGATTCCAACCTGTCTGCCAAGTTTCATGAGTTTTTGAGCATGTTAAGACCCCAGAAAAGTCCAAAAGGGTGGAAAAAATATAAATAATCCTTAGGAAACCAAGAGGGTCAAAAAAAAAAGTCAAAAAAACAAAATATATATAGTTGCAAGCAACGATGACGGGCCCCCATTGTAGCGTAATAGGGTTGATGTCATAGTGCTTGGGCCCTAATAATCTGTACATGGGTGTACACATTGGAACACCCTGAAGTTATGCCTTTATTTGTAACATATATTACTGTGCACTAAAATGTTTTCTTCGCATATCAGAGTGCAGGGTCAGCCATGATACAGCACCCCTGGAGCAGATAGGGTTCAGGGCCTAGCTCAAGGGCTCAACAAAGGCAACCTGGTGTAGCTGAGGCTTGATACACCAACCATCCGATCAGGACATCACTATGAAAAGGTTCATCACTGCTACCGAAAAAAGACGGCAGAAAGAATATGAAAGGGCTCATGAACATAGTGTATGCCAGGCCAGCCAGAACATAGGGTGGTCTAAATGACTGCATCCAAATCATGTCACATGACCTGGAAGTTATCGAAATAAAAACATTATGTTACAGGCCTCAAGCAGCCGTGACCTGTTGACAGATTAGATGTCCTGTTTCAAACAGGAGAAAGTAGAGACAGGAGCCGTTAGCTGTGTGCATTCAATAAGGCCGTTCTCTGTCTGAGAAACAGAAGCCTGACGGCCACACACGCAACTAGCACATACCCCCCCCCCCCCCGCCTAGTGGTGGACCTTGACAATTACAACATTGAGTCTGGCAGTTCAAACCATGGTTAAATATCCCAAAAAAACAAGTAAATCTTAACACAATAATTGTTACCAACTATTGGTGGGTGTCACACACTCCCCAACAAAAATGAAATGGCTCCTGACACTTATATGTGTACCTTATTCACTCAAGATAAACCAAATTTAACACTTTAAATAGTACTCATGCCCTTTCTAAACCCGTGGACATTGACATTTGAGGCAAACCCAATAGGTTGTAAGAGTGTGGCCAATACACTGGTGAGAAATGGTGGGGTGGAGGGGCAGTGTAAGGTATCTAATGATACGAGTGCCTATCCCAAAGTGTTGTGTAGGGTTTGGTCTACACCTCGGTATTATTGACTGATGGGTGTACTTGTCGTGAAGGTTGGCCTAATGTGTTATAAGTGAACCATGTGACTGGTCGCCTTTCTCGATTAGACCTCCTGAGTGCTTGGTTCAGTGCCTCTGGGGTCAGGTCAGGTCCAGCTGGCATCTGGTCCAGAACAGGTGACTCAAATCCACTCCCACTCTCTGCAGGAAAGTTGTGGGTGGCCCCTGACTCTTCCTCGACCATCCTCTCATCCCTTTCACCTCCACTTGCCCGTTCCTGATCTTGCTGTTCACTGGACGGTTCTCGGACTCTCTTACTTCGCTCGTTAATAGTTGATCTGACCCTGTGTTTCAAACCTCTTTCCCTGCCAGGTCGTTTATAGTTGATAGTAGCACATGGTCCAGTAGGCTCACCAGAAGGTAAAACATCTGTATTGGTTGTTTGTTTCTCAAGTCATACCTTAACTCATAGTACACAGAGTTATCCTCATCCTCCGAATCTGTTTCACTGTGATATTGTGTTTTTGTCTCTTTGCTGCTTATTTCTGGTCTTGCCCCCTTCTCAAGTGGTGTTTTGGTTTTTCCATTTACTGCAGGTAGGTCAACAGGTAGGTCATTAACGAGATGCAACAAGTTGCGGTGAAGGACACGTGCTCTTTTTCCATCCATTTCGGAGACAACTTTGTAGACTGGATTGTCATTAAACTGTTCCTTTACAACATAGATTGTGTGCTCCCAATAGGATCTCAACTTTCCCGGGCCACCCCGTTCACCCAGGTTCCTTACTAATACCCGGTCCCCAGGTCACAGTACTACTCCCTTAATGTGTTGGTCATAGTATTTCTTACCACAGGCACCTGACTTCCTGCTGTTTTCTGATGCAATTCGGTAAGCTTCAGTCATCCGCTCTGCCCATTTTTCGGCATAACATTTTGCTGTCTGGGACAGATCTAACAGATCTGTTGGCCGTCGTGGGTGTCGGCCAAAGAGTAGGAAAAAAGGTGAATACCCAGTCACTTCATGCTATGTACAATTGTATGCATGCACAATCTGAGGGAGAAAGTCTTTCCACCTCTCCTTTTCCTTCTCTTCTAGATTCCTGATCATTCGTAACACTGTCTGGTTAAACCGTTCAGCTGGATTGCCCTGGGGGTGATAAGGTGTGGTTCGCGAGTGTCCCACTTTACTCAAACTCAAACTCAAACTCACGCCCTTGATCATGGTGCATCAGCGCCCACATGCCCCATGTCATTATGTAGGTGCTTCAAAACCAATGATTTCAAGCTGCCTGGTAAGACTAGTTGCTGTCTCTCTGCAGTCTTCAGATACAAAATACCATCTTTGATGCATAATTTAGTCCATTCATGCATCATTTTCTTGGTAGTCCCTTTCACACTATGCTTCATGTCGTCTGTAAGTGGTCTGTTTGACTCTTTCATTTTCAAGATCTCACCCATCACAGGATCCAGTCGTTGAGCTTCCTGCAGTTCAGCAGGGTCAATAGGCAATGTCTCTGCTGCTTGGTTCAAGTTCATCACCATGTGAAAGGGTCAGCGCGGCAACCCATGCCACATCTTGATTTTTACTTGCCCTGCAGCCTTCCCATGTAGTAATAACAGCTTCTCTAGCCAGTTTCTCAGTACACTCATTGATATATTTGTTAATGTCAAGGGGTCATCTGGAGAGAGTGTCTGCATCAACATTTGCTTTTCCGGGCCAGTACTGTATGTCAAACCTAAAATCAGACAGTTCTCCCACCCATCTGAAGCCAACTGCATTCAATTTAGCTGTGCTCATGACATATGTCAAGGGATTATTCTCTGTGTAGATGGTGAAATGTGGGGCGTAAAACAAGTAATCCCTGAATTTTTCACAGACAGCCCACTTCAGCGCAAGAAATTCCAACTTGCCCGAGTGCAGCCGGTAGTTCCTTTCAGCTGGTGTGAGAGCCCTTGAGCCATATCCAATTACCTTAAGTTTTCCGTTCTGCCGCTGGTAAAGGACTGCTCCAAGTTCTTTATCAGACGTATCCGTGTGGAGCACAAATGGCAGTTCAAAGTCGGGATAAGCCAGAACAGGGGGATTGGCCAGCATATCAATTAATTTACACAATGTCTCGTGATGTCTCGCTGTCCAGGTCACTGGGATTCTGGATGGTAACTGGGCACCTTTTCCTTTCTGTCCCACACATCTCCATAGAGGCTGCGCCTCAAGAGTCCCCTTTGGTTGGAGAAGCTCATAGATGGGTTGAGCCATTCTAGAAAAGTCTTGGATATATGAGCGGTAGTAGCC
Organism: Clarias magur; assembly: GCA_013621035.1. NCBI lineage: Eukaryota > Metazoa > Chordata > Actinopteri > Siluriformes > Clariidae > Clarias > Clarias magur. The sequence continues at coordinate 259,425 of QNUK01000681.1, forward strand.
CAAAAACCCAACAATTCTTTGCACAGTGGCTGGTGTTTCATCTTTCAGGGCGTACACTGCCTCTAAATCTTTAGGGTCAATACGCACCCCTTCAACTGAGACTAAGTGACCAACATACCTCACCTCTTGTTTGAACAGGTCGCATTTTGTGGCCCTGAGTTTGACTCCATGACTCTGTAGGGCTCTAAGGACTTTCCTCACTCCTTCCACATGGTCCTCAAACGTGCAAGCATAACACAATATATCATCTAAGTACGGAATACAGTACTCATCTCGCAGAAGGGAGAGCATTTCTTCCATACTGCATTGGAACGCTGCAGGGGCATTAGTTAGCCTGAATGGGATTCGGACCCACTCGTATAATCCCCAGGGAGTAATAAATGCTGTTAATTGTCGGGAACCCTCAGCAATGAACCCTTGGTGATACGCTTTCCCTTGGTCTAAGATAGAAAACCAACTATAACCGCCCAGAGTGAGTGTGAGGACCTGGATCCTCGGCAATGGATGCCGGTCTGGCACAGTGTGTTTATTAAGGAGACGATAATCGATACAGAGTCTGAGTGTACCATCTTTCTTGCATATACAAACAACAGGTGCTGAGTAGGGGGATTTAGATTTTACAATCCACCCTTTCGCTAGAAGATCCTCAATGTATTCCTTCACTTCCTCGTAGAGAGGTTTTGGGATGGAGGTATAAGATTTTTGAATGGGTGTATTGTCTTTCAGCGTGATTGACATTTCCAAACTCTGTATACATCCCATATCATTGTCGTCTCGGGCGAATGCTGCCGATTCCTCTCGCAGCATTTTCTTAACAATTTTCTGCCGGTCCTCACTTAAGTGACTGACATCCACTAATGGGTCCCATTGTGGTGTAACCCTACTTCCTGCATTCTGCTGACAGGCAGAGGACTCAACACTATTGATTTCCGGAGACGCATTTTGCTCAGTCACATCTAGCTGATCGGTCTCAAGTATTTTTGCTACAGGCTCAATGCTCCCTAAAACAGTCCTGCAGCTTAGGGTGATGCTGTGCTTTGTATGGTTTCTGATAGGCAATGTGATATAAGGGACTTTTGCCTGACAGATCTCAATTAAGCTATCCCCAATATCCAGCTGTTGTAACTGGGGATTGTTTTCATGGGCTTCAAAGAGGACAATTGGATTTGACATGTCAAATGTGGGTGGTACTTTACACCTAACATTTCTAACTTGACCTGCCAGCATAACTACATCATGCGGCCCCAATCTCAGCCGGCCATAGCTTATGCTCTTGTCATCGCTGAGCTTTGTCTGAATCAAATTGACAAGTGCAGTGGCTTGGTCATCCAGCAGATTCATTGCACCACTAATAAGTTTCACCAGAGCAGGTATAAGCCCTGTATCACCCTTTGGTCCCACTACAAGCTGCTCAATCACATTAAAACCGATCAGAAGAGCATCTAGAGGAACACTGCTCATCAGAAAAGGCACTTGTATTGACAAATTTGGGTCACTGTTGTCTGGGAGACTCACCATTACCCCTATCCAACCATCATGTGGCAATGGTTTGCCATTTACAGCCAACACCGTTAAATCATTTTTTCCTATGAGTTCAGCTAGTGGCCGTAGCTGGTGGTCAGGAAGGTAGGTCTTTGTCCACTGGCGGTCAAGAAGACTAACTTATGCGCCAGTATCCAGTAAACAGTCTACTGCATAGTTGTGAATGTAACATTTGATTTTACATTTTCTCCCCACTAGCTGGGCTACAGTCTCACAGGCATCAGTCTCCTCGCTGGGGAGCAAGGATGGCACATAGCTAGTCTTTACATTGGCAGTTTCTTCTTGAGAAGGCTCGGACTTAGTGAACTTCGGCTGTCCCCTATTGCTAGGTACACAAGCATTACCAAGCAACTGACTGGAGCCGATTGGTGGCACTCTCTTAAAACATCCCACTGCCCTATGACCCGCCTCACCACATATAAAGCAATGACTACATGAACTCATGTGTCTTTCAATATACCTTGGGCAGCAATATTTCTTCTGTGTTAATTTGGGTTTGCTTGGTTTAGTATGAATGAGCTGGTAATTGGGTTCTTGGATCCTCTGAGCTGTGAGGGTTTCAACCACTTTAGTCAGGGCATCATTTCTAGCATTCAGTTCCTCTATAGCTTTGTTTTTACTCTTTGTTTTGCAATCTGAAGCATTTTCAATGTCTTTCTCTATAGCAAGCTGAGCACTATGAGCATGAGTTACCTTTTGACGACAGGACACGCCAAGTCTGCATTGCCTTTCACTCTCCTCACTGGATACTTTGTTCACCTGCCTTATTAGTGCTTCATCTGATACTGAATAATCGGAAAGAAGGGGTTTGAGTTCGTTATGGATGTCGGTGTATCTAGGGAGAAGGCCCTGATGGATGGTGCGCAGAAACACATTTTGCACTGTGCGTGGTTCATTCTCCATGTCCATGTTATCTTGTTTGGATGCAAACATAATTTTCAGTTTCAATCCTATCATTCGGTACAAGAACTGCTGGGGACTTTCCTGCTCATGCTGCTTAGTGCTCATTAACTCCTGAAAGAGCTCACTGCCACTCTTTTCACTCAAGTGTGACCGCACGAAGCTTTTAAGTTCAGTGAGAGTAAGATCATCCTTGTTAATGAGCATGTCCTTAAATCGTCCTGGTTTGATGATGCGGAGCACCCCCTGGATGATCTCACTGTCTGTGTGCTTTGCTTTGAGTCCCTCATCCATCTGTTTACACAGCCCATGGTAGCTGATGTCCAATGCACTGTCCCCGACCTGACCCCCATGGACCTTAAACTCTTTACGCTGAAGGAAAGATAATTCTCTTAAAGAGACCAGGCTATCAGGACTACGGTCCATGTGAACTGATGGGGTGGGGTGGTGCTGTCTAACTGATGTCATGTGTTGTGGTGGTGTAACTGTGAATGTGGGCTTTGTTTGGACTAGTGGCGCTGTCTTAAACTCAGCCAATCTTTTACCCAAAATGTCATAATTAGTCATTAGCTGTTGGTACTCGACTGCTTGTGGGTCAACCTAATGTACAAGATAAGCGTCGTCAGTATTTTTATTTACACTGCTCCGCTCTGACACATCTTCACTACCTGCCGTTATGGGCTGGCTGACTTCACCATCACGACTAGAGATAAGATCGGTAATAGTATCTCTTAGGGAGAGCAAATGAGAAAATCCCTGATCCTCCAAGGCACGAAGTGTCTCACAAATATAGTCAACAACTTTCCTCATCACCCTGTATAACACTTGAACGGTCCAGGTCCTCTGTCACTGTGATATTCTCCACAACTTGAAAGAGTTCCTCTGCTGTTAGGGTGTGAAGGGTCTTCTTTATCTTCCAGACTAGCTCTTTTCTTTCACTGTCACCCATGATGATTACCTTAGCACGCGATACCACAGAGTATAGAAACCTTCAACCTGCGGCACTGCACTCCTCCAACTGGGGTTCTTCTTGAGCCCTCGGTCCTCTAGTTGCCTCAGTTGCACCTGTGCCGCTGTCCCAAAGAGACTACCTTTTATGTCTGCCTAGGTTCTGTAGAGTTGAAGATCAGCACCAGCTCTCGTCAGATGCCGATCCTAGCGGTGCCTCCAAAATTCTGTTACAGGCCTCAAGCAGTGACCTGTTGACAGATTAGATGTCCTGTTTCAGACAGGTTCTCTGAAGGTTGCCACACACGCAACTAGCGCATAACCCCCCCCCCTAGTGGCGGACCTTGACAATTACAACATGGTTAAATATCCAAAAAAAAACAAGTAAATCTTAACACAACAATTGTTACCAACTATTGGTGGGTGTCACAATTACATTTTAATGTATAAATATTAATAAATATGCAAAGTAATAATATTGAATAAAAAAAGGTTGTGCCCGCTGCAGGACAGATGGACACATATTTTAGAATAGATTTTAAGCCAATAGGTCACATGACCTGGAAGTTATTGAAAGACATTCATAAAATTTTCCATTAAAAATATTAATAAATATGCAAAGTGATAAATATTGAATAAAAAAAGGTTGTGCCCTCGGTAGGACAGATGGACACACATTTTAGAATATATGTTGAGGCAATAGGTCACATGATCTGGAATTTATTGAAATAAAATCTTTCAATTTTCTATTTAAAATATTAATAAATATGCAAAGTGATAATATGCAAAGTCATTATACACCACCATGCATCACATGGGCACTAACAGTAATGACATTTATTTAAAATATGAATGTTTATAATATTATCTGTATTTCAGTCAGACAATAATTTGCAGACGGTCCCTAACTCGCGGAGTAGGTCGAGCCTCTGTTAGTGAATCTCCACTACAAATCAATATCTGAAATCCCGAAGCTCGAATGTCCAACTTCAATCCAACTTCACCGCGGTTAATTTTATTTAGGAAAAAGGGGGAGGAAAGGATTAAAGGAGGGAGGAAGGGAAAAGGGGAAGGAAAGGTGTGCTTGTGCATATCTGTTGGGCAGAGTTGCACGTGCTCGCGACTGTCAAATGGCGGAATACCATTCACGACATTGAAGTCCCTGAAGTGTACTTGTGATGCTCCTCTTCAAGTTTTTAAAGGATTTGTTTTATTTTAAATGCATGATTTTTCATAGTCAGGTAAGTGCCATTTTAAGGAATGTCACATCTATAACAGTACATATTCCTCATGAATGAGTACTAGAATATTAAAATAAAGTAACTATTTTAGGTTCTGTGAAGAGGCATCCCATCAATTTTTTTGGGTATAATCGATTGATTCTTCTGGTTGTGTATTTAATAAAAAAAAAATCCTAAAAAATATACTGTCATGTCTGTGACACTTTTATTTCGCCTTTTGTAAAAATATAAAACTAGTGCAAATGTTACATCCATAAAGCATAATGTCATATCCATAATGCTTGAATTGACGAAGACAAAATAATGTTTACCTTTTTATTGTAAATACAGTATATTTGTCAATTTTACTGCAATAAACCATATTTTCAATTTTTATTAATTGTTAAATTTAAGGTCTTACTCTGTAAAACTAATTACAGTTTTTCACTGTAAATTCTACGGTTATTGCAAGTTTTGTGAAATATGGTTTTATCCTGTAGCATTCATGCAGTATTTTACTGCTAAATGTACGGACATTTTTTACAGTGCACATTAATATTACAATAACTTCAGAAAATAAACATTTGCCTACATGAAAGTGTGTATGAGCTAGGCAGCAAAATCTCGTGTGGGGGCCCCTGGGGGCCCCGGGCCACGCGACTCTCAGGCATCCTGATGGCAGCAGATTTCAACCTGTCTGCCAAGTTTCATGAGTTTTTGAGCAAAAATAATAAATATAGTGGCAAGCAACGATGACTGGCCCACCCCACCCCGGGCGCACCGCACAACCTGTGTTATTCGAGTGTGTTAAGACCTCGAAAAAGCCATCACCACTTGGTTGCACCGCACAAATTGCACACATCTCACACTATACAGGGCAAATTTAATGCCACACAGGCCATTCCAAGATGGCGCCGGTGAGGTCGGCTGCCGTCACGACTGCTCCGACCTACTTTAACTTGTTTTTGCTTTTTAAGTTAATTTTTGATAACTTTAAACCGGGTAATTCATCACCATTGAGTGCATTAGGTACGATAGAGATACTCTTATTTCTATTGGTTTATAATGTACTCACAATTCAACGTTTTTAACTCCAGATCCGAGCTGGCCGAGTGAGATCCTGAGGGAGAACAAAGAACGCGACGCGAAGCTGCGGCCCCGTGGGAAACAGGTACAGGCTGAGAGCCCGTACACACCGCACATCTCTGCCTAGCATCCTGCTCGCCAATGTCCAGTCACTGGAGAACAAGCTTGATGACCTCAGGGCCAGGGTAAAGTTCCAGACAGACATTCGGGACTGCAATCTTCTCTGCTTCACCGAGACATGGCTGAACCCAGCAGTGCCGGACCACGCCATTCAGCCGGCCGAGTTCTTCTCGGTTCACCGCCTGGACAGGACACGGGACTCGGGAAGACAAGGGGTGGCAGCGTGTGTTTAATGGTGCAACAGCAGCTGGTGCAACAGCGCGAGCAATGTTCCTCTCGCACGCTCCTGTACACCCAACCTGGAACTTCTGTCCATCAAGTGTCGTCCTTTTTATCTTTCTCGGGAGTTTACATCGGTCATAATCAGCGCCGTTTATATTCCAGCACAAGCGGACACGGACACTGCCTGATGCGAGCAAGACACAACACCGGGACGCGCCGCGCCGAACTTTTATCAGCACATCACCTGCCCGACCAGGGGCGAAAGGACACTGGACCACTGCTACACAACAATCAAGGACGGCTACAAGGCACAATCTCGTCCCCCATTTGGGAAATCCGACCACGCCGCCATCTTCCTCATGCCAAAATATAAACAAAGGCTCAAACAGGATGTTCCGGTTCAGAGGGAGGTCGTGCGCTGGACGGACCAATCGGTGGCCGCGCTACAGGACGCATTCAATGACGCAGACCCGGACATGTTCCGAAACAGCTCTGATGACGTCAACGTGTTTTGCGGAAGGGGTTGTGAGTTTCATCGGGAAACTAGTGGATGATACCGTACAAAAAACGACCATCAGAACGTTTCCCAATCAGAAGCTGTGGGTGGATAAAACAATCCGCGATGCTCTGAGATCTCGCACCGCTGAATACAATGCGGGACTTGCGTCGGGGGACATGGACGTGTACAAGGCTGTGGCATATAACGTCCGGAAGGCGGTGAAATAGGGAAGGCAGCGCTACGGGAGGAAACTAGAGTCACAACTCCAACAGAGTGACGCTAGGAGCCTGTGGCAGGGACTAAGGACAATAAAGGACTATAAAGCTCTAACATCCGGTATGACAAACGCGGACATGACTCTGGCAGATGAGCCGAACACCTTTTATGCTCACTTCGAGGCTGCAGCTAAAGACGCTCGCGATGCTAATGCATCCTCAGAGCCTGCGCAGACCAGCTTGCACCTGTGTTCACAGAGATATTCAACATCTCCTTATCTCAGTCGGTGATCCCTACATGCTTTAAGGAGTCCATCATTGTTCCTGTTCCGAAGAAACCACATCCTGCTTCCCTCAATGACTATCGGCCTGTAGCCCTCACATCAGTGGTGATGAAGTGCTTTGAACGGCTGGTACCATTCAAACCACTCTACAGATGATGCTATTGCTCATCTTCTTCATACATCTCTCACACACCTGGACAATAGAAGGGGGAATTATGTTAAAATGCTCTTCATCGACTACAGCTCAGCATTTAATACCATAATTCCCTCCACACTTACCACCAAGCTGGAGCACCTGGGACTCAGCTCATCTCTGTGTCAGTGGATCTCCAACTTCCTAACTGGCAGACCACAGGCTGTAAGGATGGATGGACATGTCTCAGCCTCCCTCACTCTCAGCACTGAAGCATCACAGGGTTGTGTTCTGAGCCCTCTACTGTACTCTCTGTACACACACGACTGCGTAGCCTCTACTAACACCATCATCAAGTTTGCTGATGACACTGTCGTGGTGGGCCTGATCACTGACAATGATGAGATTGTCTTCCTGGAGGAGATTGGAAATCTGGAGCACTGGTGCCAGAGGAACAATCTCCTTCTAAACATCAGCAAGACGAAGGAGTTGGTAGTAGACTTTAGCACAAAGCAGGAGAGGAACTACCAGACCCCTGTCATCAACAACAGCCCAGTGGAGAGAGTAGACAGTTTCAGATACCTCAGTGTCCACATCAAGCAGGACCTGTCATGGACCTGTCACATCAACACCGTGGTAAAGAAGGCCCGACAGCGTCTCTACCACCTCAGGCGCTTGAGAGACTTTAGACTGCCCTCCAATGTGCTCAGAAACTTTTAATCCTGCCCTATAGAGAGCATCCTGACGAGAAACATCACGACCTGGTTTGGGAACAGCACCATGCAGGACAGACGAGCTCTACAGAGGGTTGTGCGATCAACTGAGCGCATCATCCACACCGAGCTCCCTGACCTGCACTCGATCTACAACAAGCGGTGCTGGACCAGGGCCAGGAAGATCATGAAGGACCTCAGCCACCCCGGCAATGGACTGTTCAATCTGTTGAGGTCAGGAAAGTGATTCCGCTCCCTGAAGGCCAATACAGAGAGACTGAAGAGGAGCTTCTACCTGCAGGTGATACGGTCTCTCAACCAGCACACCAAACAATACTGACTGACCCACTTTACACACCCACACTCATGCTTCTTGCACTCTCTCTGGACTCTTGTAACAATTATTGCACACCCTTCACACTACATTACTATTTATTCTATAGCACAAGTCACTTTAAGTACAAAACACTTTACAGCATACTTGCACACCCCCTGGACATCTCTATTTATATTTCATATTTTTCTATACTGTACACCTAGGTACACCTAGGCTTTCTTATATTTCTTATATCGGATATGTATTTTTCTACATTTACACCCAGGTTTCTTATTCTCTTATATTCTTCTTATATTTTTTATTTTCTTATATTTTTCTTTTTGTATATTGTATATTTTTACTGTACATATATTTTATTATTTTATTCTTAGTTAAATCTATTTCTAGTTTCTTTGTTATATTCATTTCGTGTAAATAGTCTTAAATTGTCTTTATTCTAAGGTCACGGGCAGTCGCCTAAGCATTTCACTGCATATCATACTGTGTATGACTGTGTATGTGACAAATAAAATTTGAATTTGAATTTGTGTGTGTGGTGTGTTTGTGCGCGTTAGTGTGTGAGGGTTAGTGTGTGTGAGAGTGAGGGAGAGAGGTGTGTGATGTGTGGATGTGTCAGTCTGTGTATGACGAGTAAATGTGCTTGTGTTTGTGCTTGTTTGTGTGTATAGTGTGTGAGTCTGTGTGTATTAACATTAGTGATGTGTGTGTGTGTGTGTGTGTGTGTGTGTGTGTGTGTGTGTGTGTGTGTGTTTGTGTGTGTGTGTGTGTGTGTGTGTGTACAATAGGCCGCAGATGCTGGAAGAAATGCATCACGCTATGATGTTTCTGAATGTGATGTCACAGAAGGTGTCACTGAATATAATGTCACTCAATATAATGCCACACAGAAAGTTATTAAGAATTTTCTGGCGTACGTTCAAGACCTTATCACAGCTGACCCTGTGAGATATGAAAAATCCCTCTGCAATTTTGCATTTGCAATGTATCATATCGGCCCGGTTTGGTAGTGATCGTATAAATTCCCTAGGAGGAGTATATCAGAATCCATCAAGTGCGTTTTTGCAAACGACCCAAAATAGCCCGGGCCACGAGACTCTCATGCCTGCTGGCAGCAGATTCCAAATGGTCTGCAAAGTTTCATGAGTTTTTGAGCATGTTAAGACCCCCAAAAGGTCAAAAAGGGGGAGAATAAAATAATCACTGAGCTCTAAATGTGTACCGAGTTTCGCGTGTCTACGTGAAAGTGTCTATGAGCTAGGGAGCAAAATCTCTTGTGAGGGCCTCTGAGGCCCTCGAGCTATGCCCGTGGCCCAGACTCCGAACATCCGAATTGCAGCAGATTCCAACCTGTCTGCCATTTCCTAATCCTGAGGAAAACAAGAGGGCCCTGCGCATCTTATACTGTAGTACTTAGGCCATAATAATCCTTAAAGACTGCATGTAAACTCGTTTTGTGTGTTTTACATTAACATGCATAAGTTGTGTGAAAAAAATGCTTTCCTGAGCTCATACAGTGCTAAGAACAAAGCACACGCTTTATCTCCGCATGAGAAGCTTAAAACTGAAAGGCCATATAATTTCCAAGACTTTCATCCATTCTGGCATACATGTTGAATAACAAATTTTTTGTTAGTCTTTTTCACATTTTGAGCATAAAAACTGCATATAAATTCGTTTTGTGTGTTTTACATGACCATGCATTAGTTATGTGAGAAAACCGCTTTGCTGAGCTTGTAAAGCGCTAAGAACACAGCAAACGCTTTATCTCAGCACACGGAGCATAAAAGTGAAAAGAATGATAATTTCCAACAATTTCATTCATTCTGCCATACAAGTTGAATAACAACTTATTTTGTTAGTCTTTTTCACATTTTGAGCATAAAAACAGCATATGAATGGATTTACATGACCATGCATTAGTTGTGTGAGAAAACCGCTTTCTTTAGCTCGTACAGCTCCAAGAAGATAGCAAACGCTTTATGTCAGCAGGAGCACAATAAAAATGAAAGAAGTGATTCTTTTCAACACTTACATGCATACATGTTGAATACCAACTTTTTGCATAGTCTTTTTCACATTTTGAGCATAAAACTGCATATAAATTGGTTTTGTGTGTTTTACATGACCATGCATTAGTTGTGTGAGAAAACCGCTTTCCATGATCTTGTTCAGCGCTAAGAACATAGCAAACAGTTTATCTCAGAATGCCAAGCATGAAACTGAAAGGACATATAATTTCCAACACTTTCATGCATTCTGGCATACATGTTGAATAACAACTTTTTTGTTAGTATTTTTCACATTTTGATCATAAAAACTTGATATGAATTTATTTTGTTTTACATGACCATATGCATTAGTTGTGTGAGAAAACTGCTTTCCTGAGCTCGTACAGCGCTAAGAACACAGGAAATGCTTTATCTCAGGACGAGGAGCATAAAAGTGAAAGGAATGATCATTTCCAATACTTTCATGCATTCTGTCATACATGATGAAAAACAACTTTTTTGTTAGTCTTTAACACATTTTGATCATAAAAACTTGATATAAATTTATTTTGTTTTACATGACCATGCATTAGTTGTGTGAGAAAACCGCTTTCCTGAGCTCGCACAGCGCTAAGAACACAGCAGACGCTTTATCTCAGGACGAGGAGCATAAAAGTGAAAGGAATGATCATTTCCAACACTTTCATGCATTCTGGCATACATGATGAATAACAACTTTTTTGTTAGTCTTTAACACATTTTGATCATAAAAATTGCATATAAATTCGTTTTGTGTGTTTTCTATGACCATGCATTAGTTGTGTGAGAAAACCGCTTTCCTGAGCTCGTACAGCGCTAAGAACACAGCAAACGCTTTATCTCAGCATGAGCTTGATAAAAATAAAAGCAATGATCATTTCCAAGACTTTCATGCATTCTGAAATACATACATACATGGTGAATAACAACTTTTTTCGTAGTCTTTTACACATTTTGAGCATAAAAACTGCATATAAATTTGTTTTTTGAGTTTTTCTATGACCATGCATTAGTTGTGTGAGAAAACCGCTTTCCTGAAATACATGCATCCATTCTGAAATACATACATACATGATGAATAACAACCTTTTTCGTAGTCTTTTACACATTTTGAGCATAAAAACTGCATATAAATTCTTTTTTTTTAGTTTTTCTATGACCATGCATTAGTTGTGTGAGAAAACCGCTTTCCTGAGCTCGTACAGCGCTAAGAACACAGCAAACGCTTTATCTCAGCACGAGGAGCATAAAAGTGAAACGAATGATAATTTCCAACACTTTCATGCATTCTGGCATACATGATGAATAACAACTTTTCTTGTTAGTCTTTTTCACATTTTGAGCATGACAACTGCATACAAATTAGTTTTGTGTGTTTTATATCACCATGCATTAGTTGTGTGAGAAAATCGGTTTCCTGAGCTCGTACAGCGCTAAGAACACAGCAAACGCATTATCTCAGCACGAGCACCATAAAAATGAAAGCAATGATAATTTCCAATACTTTCATGCATTCTGGCATAAATGTTGAATAACAACTTTTTTTGTTAGTCTTTCTCACATTTTGAACAGAAAACTGCCTATGAATGCCTTCTGTGCGTTATACATCACCATGCATTAGTTGTGTGAGAAAACCACTTTCCTGAGGTCGTACAGCGCTAAGAACACAGCAAAAGCTTTATCTCATCACTACAAGAATAAGACTGAAAGGCATTCTGGCATACATGTTGAATAACAACCTGTTTGTTAGTCTTTTTCACATTTTCAGCGTGAAAAGAAATCTGTGGTGAAGTTGACTGTGAGGTTGCCAGTCAAAAGACCTGTGGAGTTACAGTCCACACACCTCTCCCAGCTACGACGGACTGCAGACATTCCCATGCCAGCTACGCCGTAGTTGGCGAAGACTGTAATTGGAGGAGTATAATAATTACACACACACACACACACACACACACACACACACACACACACACACACACACACACACACAACGTTTCAACATGATGTTCAAGACGTTTAAGTTAAGTAGGCCGCTTTTGGTGGAGAAAATGAGAAGAATAGTACCGTGACTGACAGACATGTACAGACATGTACGGTGCCTGAATGTGCATGTGGAGCACTCATTGATGAAACGGGTTTGAGTGATTGAAAAACTATTATGATAATTATTCATTTTATAGCACAATTCTACATACACAAACACTACAAACATTCAACATACATTAAACATACTTCACACAAAGCCATATACGACACAGACACAGATACATAGACACTCAAACACACAAAGACACACTCACACAGACACAGACAGACACAGACACATACAGACACACACAGACACACAGACACAAATTTTATGCTGTTTACAGATTCATTGACAATCTCAAGCCCCAGCGTTTTTATACAGCCATACCAGGGATTATTATGTGCCTGTCTCGGACCCATGTTCCACCCCTGACCGTGTATACGGGTCCCCATAATGATGTTGCTGTTGATGGACTCATCGAAGTACTGCACAAGACTGGCTTAAGCAAGATTCAGGAGGTGTTTATCGTCATCGACTGGCGAGGAGTGATAGCTCTATGCAAGCAAAATTCAATCTTTGTTGTATCTTCAATGGCCCCACAGTTCTGGATGATGCTCTGGGTCTTGGGGGATGTTCTGTGAGCATGGGTATCCAAATTGGCTGCACTAACTATTAGAGAATACCTCATATAAGTCCACCTGTTTGTGAAAGACTGGGGAAGGGGTTTGTGGATGTTTTAGATAACTTAGAGCTTATGACACTGTCTCCTCGACAAAATGCCACGAGTATGCCATTTCCACAAACGTACTGCTCTGCTGCCTATTATGGAACGGTCACCACACAGCACATCATACAGCTCTTCGGTTGTCTCTGTGTGTCTTTAATTTTTGACCCAGAAGGGTTCCTAGCAAAGTTTGAAACATAAAGAAGTGATAGGCTGAAAAGGGCAGTTCCAGGAATTCAATCACATCCTGAACACACAGAATCATGCATCCACACACACACACACACACAAACACAAACACAAACACACACACACACACACACACACACACACACACACACACTACAATCTACACACACAGTACACACACGTACTACGCAACTACCAAAGCCACAAACACTAGACATACACATACTGCACACTTACATCCTACACTCACATATACTACACATACACACAACCATTACACATAACACACACACAGTCCACATCGTTAATAAACACAACAAATCGGAACCACAGACACATAGACATCTCACACACATCTTATGTTTGTCTACCAACATCTACACACTTCCTAGAATCCTACACAAATGATGACCTGCTCAAGCACCAGCGATATTACAGTTACCATGAAACCCATCTGACACTGAGTGACAACTAACAATGCATAACTAGAAAGACACGTCCAGCCATGACGATGCCTTATACTTATGTCATACTTGTTTAAAAAAATGTAGCGTGATAAAAAATCACAGATATTGTAAGGTGTGACCAAGTGGCGATGGCACAGTTGTTTGGTCCCGCTCATCGCTGCTTGTAATTATATTTATTCTTTTAATTTTAAAAAGCCAACTTCTTGGCCTTCAACTTCAGAGAGCTCCTCTGTAGACAAGCAGACCGTATAGTACGTGGCTGCCTTGGATGCATAAGTGTTCTTCGACTGACCATGCATGCGGGGTCCCCATTGTGATATTGATGGTGATAGACCCGCCAGAATGCTGTACAGGACTGGGCATTAGTGAGCTTGAGGAGGTGTTTATCTTCATCAACTGGGGAGTGATCGGCGATACCTTCAATAGCCCGATGTACATTCTTTGTGGGTAGATGGTAGCCAAACTGGCTGCAGGGAACAAATTGATCATGCAATCCTTGGTTCTTTGTGGAAGGAAGAGGATAGTTCTTGCCCTAAAATCTTTGAGAATACCTCCAAAAATTCCAGCTGTTGGTGAGACACTGGGTAAGGGGATTGTTGGTGGATGAAATAGCTCTAGATAGATGATTCTATCTGCTTGATAAGATGGAACAAGTAAACAACGTACCACAACCTTCTATGAAACGTTCACCATGTAGCATATCATACAGTCATTTGGCCTTTTCTTTGTGCTTTTTGCTTCTGTGCAACAAGGCACAGCAGCTGTGCTGGGAAGTTCTAGGAATATACATCCATCCATCACAAACACACACACACACACACACACACACACACGCAAACGCACACGCACACACACACACACACACACACACACACACACTATACGTCATAAATACTCACAACAGATCATACACAAAGACTAACACTCACACATGACAAATACCTACAAACAGGCACACTCTACAGACACGAATTCCACAAATTACACTGTATACACACTACACACATACACATAAACACACTCACACAAACACACACACTTCACAAACAGACGACACAGACACACATGACACACACATACACATACCACACATATACATATTCGTACACACACGCGCACACACACTATAAACAAACACAGACACACATCAAATTCTTATCCTGCACATACAGTACACATTCTACACACACGCCTTACAAACAGTACACATCCTCTCCACACCCTATGCCTCCTACACAAATGATGACCGGCCCAGGAACCTACGACATTACAGTCGTTACCAAGCAATCACGAGCAATGACGCATAGAAAGAGACATCCAACATCGACGATGTCTTAAACTTATGCCATATTTAGTGACATCATTGTCCATGGGGTTTAAGGGGGCTCAGCGTGCTCAAAAGACACACAGGTTGTTTTGTGCGTCCAGATGCCTATGGCACAGGTGCTTGGGCCCGCTCATCATTGCTTTTCAATATATTTCTTCTTTTTATATTAAAAGGCTGCAGGGCCAACTTCTAGGCTTTCGTCTTCTGAGAGAGATTCTTGTTGGGTTTCTAGATCGTTCTGTGGTATGTGCTAGCCTGAGACCCACGAGTGTTCAATGTTCCCTCCAGAGTGCTGCACATGACTGGCTTGAGCAAGCTTGAGGTGGGGTTTATCTTCATTGAACAGAGAATGACCTGTGGTAAGCAACAAAAATGAATGCTAGTTGTGTCTTATATGGGCCGATGTACTTGTTGGAGTCCACCTTGAATAGGAAGTTCTTTGGAGAACTTTAAGACCAATTGTGCTGTGTGAGGCTCTGGGCCTTAGGCTCTTGCTCTGATGACATTAGTAGATGGTGGACAAATTGGGGCATACAGGGAGCAAATCGATCATCCTAGGTTCTTTGTTGGGCTGTGGCTGTAAGTTTTTGGCCCTAGCTCTTTGAGAATACCTGAGAATAAATCCACCTGTTTGTGAAACAATGGGAAACTTGGCTGTGGGTGGTTCAGATAGCTCAGACCCTATGACCCTAACTGCTTGAGAAAATGTCATGAGAAACCCATTCTTTCAAAAAACGTACTGTGGGCTTGTATGGAACGCTCACGACCTAGCACATCATACTGCCTTTCCTTCTTTGTGGCTCTTCGCAAAGGTCGCAGCAAACAGCAGCGATAAGCTGACCCAGCCAGATTCGGCGTTCCAGGAATTATCTACTGTAGCCTTGCACAGTAAATCTGTGACACCAGACTTGCCTGCCTAGATGTGAAAGGCCTAGGTATCTTGAGACTAGTGTTTACAGTTGATGATTAAGGGACACCTGGTGCTGAAGCAGGTGAAACCCTGGCCAATAGAAGCCTGCACTGTTGTTTTGAGATCACTGTTTAGGAAGGCTGCAACTTACGGCGACTTCACTGACTTGGAGGAGTAAACATCATCAGCGACCAGCTACATCAACAAGTGCTGTTGTCACTTTCTTCAAGAACATCATCACACAACCAACAAGAAACTTTAATAGATTTACTGCGGAGGTGCGTGGACTTGTGAAGACCCAAGTCATCAGAGCAGCAAGGGCCAAACGTTCCCTGGCCATAGAGATTCAAAGCGCTCACATGCCCAGAGAATTATCAACCAGTTCAGCGATAGTGGTAACATATAGCAGAGCTTCACCAGCAATCACCAACAAAAGGACATCACCAAAGGAACTCATCGTCACCCGCCTGTTACAGTGACGGCTCCATTTCAGATGCACTGAACAGCTACTACCCTCACTTCGACATGCAGAACATCATGACGTTCGGGAGAAACTGTGTGTCTCATCAGCAAGAACCAAGAGTCAGCACAAAGACAGGAAGTGCAGAGGCTAACTGTCTGCTGTAGGCACAACAACCTGTCGCTGAATTTTGCTAAAACAAAGAACATTGTTGTTGACTTCAGGAGGACACAACGCGGCAACTCTCTGATGAACATCACTGCTCCTGTGTGGAGATCATCAACAGCAACAAATTCCTGGTTGGCCACCTGGAGGAGAACCTCACTCAGTCCCTCAACAGCAAACAAGAGTATTAAAAACATCTCCTCGTCCCGAGAAGGCTGAGGAAGACCCAGCTTTTGCACAATATCCATTACTTTTTATATGCACAAAACTATTTGATCTTTGCTGCTACTTCAAAGGAATGTGTCCTGGTTACTGTTTCTCCTCCCACTACCTCAACTCATTATGTCATTAGCACAAAGTAATGAAATGTGTCATGTTGTGACGTTCTAACTCTTGTTTGCACATTTGAACATCTGTCTTGTCACAGCTAAGCAGCTATTTAGGTTGCTTATTTATCTAGTGTTTGTTCATTCATGATGGTAATGCTGTATGTAGGACATTGGTCCTAGAGACACGTTGTTTCGTTTCACTGTGTACTAAACTATATATGGTTAAAATGAAAATAAATGCTTACTTGAACTTGGCTCAAACAGGCTGGCTTTTGAACAGATAAAAACAAAGAACATGCTAAAGCCTCATGTGTTCATGATGTATGTCTCTCCAGTACCGAAACATTACCTCCCACCGCATCATTCCTAGGGTAACCCGCCATCAGAAGTACTCAGGCCTCTGACCTGCATTGGCGGAAGCGTACCTCGATCTTCCACCATTTTGCCATGTACGCGCTGCCTGCTGTCAATACTTCATTCTATAAACTATAAACAAAAAGCTGTTTTCTGTATTTATATAATTTATATTTTATTATTTCATAATTATTTGCACGTTTTCTTATTCATAGTCTATTAATTTATTATTATAGTCATATTCTTTGTTTGAATACTCTTTTCTGTTTTTATGCTTGGGTCATACACCGTTGTCAAAGCATTTCTCTGAATATCATGTTTTGTATGATTTATTTGTGTATTTGACAAATAAAACTAGAAATGTAATTGACGTTTGAGTGTGATCTATTACGCTATGTATTAATTTTGCAAGTTTATGTCAATCATTTTAACATTGCTTCCTTATTACCTATGTAAAAACATAAGGGTGTAAATGACCTTTCACATGACGTGAAAATTAGATTTCTATATATTAGAAAAGCGAAAGAAATCATTTCCAAAACATTCAAGAATTCTGGCATACATGTTGAATTGCAATTTCTTTTGTTATTCCTTTACACGTTTAAAGCATGAAAATTGCATATGAACTCGTTGTGTATATTTTACATGCCCGAACATTCATTAGGTGTGAAAAAAACCGCTTTCCTACGCACGGACACCTCTAAGAAGAGGGCAATCTAACAGTGAAAATAATAAGGAATGATACTTTCCGGCATTTTCACGCATTGGCTTTCATGTTAAATAACAACTTTAAGGTTAGTCTTTTCACATTTTGAGCATAACAACTGACCATGCATTAGTTGTGTGAGAAAACCGCTTTCCTGAGCTCGTACAGCGCTAAGAACACAGCAAACGCTTTATCTCAGCACGCGGAGCATAAAACTGCAAGGAATGATAATTTCCAACACTTTCATGCATTCTGGCATACATGATGAATAACAACTTTTTTGTTAGTCTTTAACACATTTTGATCATAAAAACTTGATATAAACTTATTTTGTGTTTTACATGACCATGCATTAGTTGTGTCTGAGAAAACCGCTTTCCTGAACTCGTACAGCGCCAAGAACACAGCAAACGCTTTATCTCAGCACGCGGAGCATAAAAGTGAAAGGAATGATCATTTCCAACACTTTCATGCATTCTGGCATACATGATGAATAACAACTTTTTTGTTAGTCTTTAACACATTTTGATCATAAAAACTTGATATAAACTTATTTTGTGTTTTACATGACCATGCATTAGTTGTGTGAGAAAACCGCTTTCCTGAGCTCGTACAGCGCTAAGAACACAGCAAACGCTTTATCTCAGCACGCGGAGCATAAAAGTGAAAGGAATGATCATTTCCAACACTTTCATGCATTCTGGCATACATGATGAATAACAACTTTTTTGTTAGTCTTTAACACATTTTGATCATAAAAACTTGATATAAACTTATTTTATGTTTTACATGACCATGCATTAGTTGTGTGAGAAAACCGCTTTCCTGAGCTCGTACAGCGCTAAGAACACAGCAAACGCTTTATCTCAGCACGAGCACCATGAAAATAAAAGCAATGATCATTTCCAACACTTTCATGCATTCTGGCATACATGATGAATAACAACTTTTTTGTTAGTCTTTAACACATTTTGATCATAAAAACTTGATATAAACTTATTTTGTGTTTTACATGACCATGCATTAGTTGTGTGAGAAAACCGCTTTCCTGAGCTCGTACAGCGCTAAGAACACAGCAAACGCTTTATCTCAGCACGCGGAGCATAAAAGTGAAAGGAATGATCATTTCCAACACTTTCATGCATTCTGGCATACATGATGAATAACAACTTTTTTGTTAGTCTTTAACACATTTTGATCATAAAAACTTGATATAATTTTATTTTGTGTTTTACATGACCATGCATTAGTTGTGTGAGAAAACCGCTTTCCTGAGCTCGTACAGCGCTAAGAACACAGCAAACGCTTTATCTCAGCACGCGGAGCATAAAAGTGAAAGCAATGATAATTTCCAACACTTTCATGCATTCTGGCATACATGATGAATAACATCTTTTTTGTTAGTCTTTAACACATTTTGATCATAAAAACTTGATATAAATTTATTTTGTGTTTTACATGACCATGCATTAGTTGTGTGAGAAAACCGCTTTCCTGAGCTCGTACAGCGCTAAGAACACAGCAAACGCTTTATCTCAGCACGAGCACCATGAAAATGAAAGCAATGATAATTTCCAACACTTTCATGCATTCTGGAATACATGATGAATAACAACTTTTTTGTTAGTCTTTAACACATTTTGATCATAAAAACTTGATATAAACTTATTTTGTGTTTTACATGACCATGAGTTTTTATGAGTTGTGTGTGAGAAAACCGCTTTCCTGAGGTCGTACAGCGCTAAGAACACAGCAAACGCTTTATCTCACCGCTACAAGGATAAGACTGAAAGCCATTCTGGCATACATTTTGAATAACAACCTTTTTGTTAGTCTTTTTCACATTTTCAGCGTGAAAAGAAATCTGTGGTGAAGTTGACTGTGACTTTGCCAGTCAAAAGACCTGTGGAGTTCTTTTGTCCACACACCCCTCCCATCTACGACCGACTGCAGATATTCCCATGCCAGAAACCACGTAGTTACCGAAGACAGTAATTAATTCACTAGCCTGAATGTACACGTGATGTTCAAGACGTTTAAGTTAAGCAGGCCGCTTTTGGTGGAGAAAATGAGAAGAATAGTACCGTGACTGACACACATGTACAGACATGTACGTTGCCTGAATGTGCATGTGGAGCATTCATTGATGAAGCGGGTTTGAGTGATTGAAGAACTATTATGATAATTATTCATTTTAAAGCACTATTCTACATACACAAACACTACAAACATTAAACATACATTAAACATACTGCACACAAACCCATACGACAGACACACACACACACGCACGCACGCACACACAAACACTCTACATACGCACACATACTACACATGCACAACACGTAATACACTCTCACCCACACACACACAGACACACAAACAGACACACACACACACACACACACACACACAGTTCAACATGATGTTCAAGACGTTTAAGTTAAGCAGGCCGCTTTTGGTGGAGAAAATGAGAAGAATAGTACCGTGACTGACAGACATGTACAGACATGTACGTTGCCGGAATGTGCATGTGGAGCACTCATTGATGAAGCGGGTTTGAGTGATTGAAGAACTAATAGGATAATTATTCATTTTATAGCACTATTCTACATACACAACCACTACAAACATTAAACATACATTAAAAATACTGCACATAAACCCATACGACAGACACACACATACATACACACACACACACACACACACACACAAACACACAGTTCAACATGATGTTCAAGACGTTTAAGTTAAGCAGGCCGCTTTTGGTGGAGAAAATGAGAAGAATAGTACCGTGACTGACAGACATGTACAGACATGTACAGACATGTACAGACATGTACGTTGCCTGAATGTGCATGTGGAGCACTCATTGATGAAGCGGGTTTGAGTGATTGAAGAACTATTATGATAATTATTCATCTTATAGCACTATTCTACACCCACAAACACTACAAACATTCAACATACATTAAACATATATTAAACATACTTCACACAAAGCCATATACGACACAGACACAGATACATAGACACTCGAACACACAAAGACACACTCACACAGACACAGACACAGACACACACAGACACAGACACACACAGACACACACAGACACACACAGACACACATTTTAAGCTGTCTACAGATTCATTGACAACCTCAAGGCCCGGCGTTTTTAGAGTGACGACAAAACCCAGCCGACATTGAGCGAGCCAGCAATGGCTCACCAGAAAGAGACATCCAGGAATATCGATGCCTTAAACTGATGTCATATTTGTTTAAGAGGTCTTAGCATGCTGAAAAGGCACACAGGTTTTGAGGTTCAAAACAAGTCGCAACGGCATATACACATATACAGCCATACCAGGGATTATTATGTGCCTGTCTCGGACCCATGTTCCACCCCTGACCGTGTATATGGGGTCCCCAAAATGATGTTGCTGTTGATGGACTCATCGAAGTACTGCACAATGTCATGGGTCTAGCTGGTGGTAGTGCTAGACCGGCTGATGGTGTTGCCGTGGGCATGAAGGTAGGCATGTACGCAGAGGGGTGTAACAGAAAGAGTCTTTATTTAAACAAACAACTCAAAAACAGAACAAAGGAACTAAAACAACAAACTCAAACTAAAACTAGGGCTCAGGAGAAACACAGGAACTGGAAGGGATCTAAACTCAGGGGACCAAGAGCTGACATGGGAACTAGGAGCTGAGACAGGGAACCAGGAGCTGAGACAGGGACTAGGGATGAGGAAACATGGAGCTGGAGCTAACTAAGACACAGAGGGGAACTAAAGACAGGGACTGGAGGCACAGAGACTGGAGAGACAGGGCTGGAGGCACAGAGACTGGAGAGACAGGGCTGGAGGCACAGAGACTGGAGACAGGGCTAGACAGGAGACAGGGCTAGACAGGAGACAGGGCTAGACAGGAGACAGGGCTAGACAGGAGACAGGGCTAGACAGGAGACAGGGCTAGCTGGGTTAGTGAGGTTAGTAGCTACATGTTGTACTGGGGACACTGGAGGCTGATCTAACCGGGTTAGTGGCTAATAGTGTTAGTACTGACCTAGGGGACCGGAAGACAAAAGGCAGGGCACACATGAGGCTATACCAAACTAGCGGCCAACCTACTAGTGACCAGAACCACTAGCAGTCACTCCCACTAGAGATTAGCCTACTGGAGGTTAACCCTACTAGCGGCTAACCCTACTAGCCGTCAAGGCCTACTAGCGGCTAACCCTGCTAATGGCTAAACACTCATGTGGCTACACATACAAGGGAAAAGACCAGAAGGCAAAACAGTACTTACACAGGACACAGGAGGAGACACAACCTAACTACACAGTGAACAAAGCAGCTCCATGAATCCACAGACACAAGGAACATCAAGAAAACAAAACTAGAGCCCTCTGAAAACTAAGGTTACAAAACATAAACCAAATATAAACGCAAAGTAACAAAAAGGAATGCCCACATGATGGTAATCCAAACAGACACCAACAGACAATCAGACAATCACAAACAATCAGACACAAACAAACAATCAGACAATGCTCGACCCAGTTTCCCAGAACAAACTGCTATTTATAGAAGGTTTTAATGAGCCACCTCAGTTCAGGTGAGCCTCATCACCTGACTGAGGTGCCTTCTGGGAAACTGAGTCAACCAACAGGAACTACACACAAAGACAGACAGACATGAACAGTGACCTCTAGTGGAGGTTTCTAACAGTACCCCCCCCCCTTAAAAACGCTCCTCCGGAGCGTTACCGGAGGTCCCCATTGTCTTGAGTCATTTCACCCGACTTACGACGCCGACGAGCTGGTTCCCCGAGCAGGATGGGAAGGCGGGCGGAACTGGAATGCCGCCGAAACCAGGCGCCGGAGGCAGTCTCGGGTCTGCCCTTGACGCTTGGCAGTGGAGGTGGCAATGGACCGTGCTCGGGGTGGTAGACTTGACGCCGAAGCCGGGTGGTGGATTTGGGACCTCATTGACACTCTGGGATGGGAAGGGGGGGGAATCCCCCACTGAGGCACTGGATGACGGAGCCTCCCCGTGAGGCCCGGAGACGAAGGGGTGGAGCCTCCCCGTGAGGCCCGGAGACGAAGGGGTGGAGCCTCCCCGTGAGGCCCGGGAACGGAGCTTTGCGGCCTCCCCATGAGGCCCTGGAACGGAGCTTTGCGGCCTCCCCGTGAGGCCCTGGAACGGAGCTTTGCGGCCTCCCCGTGAGGCCCTGGAACGGAGCTTTGCGGCCTCCCCGTGAGGCCCTGGAACGGAGCTTTGCGGCCTCCACGTGAGGCCCTGGAACGGAGCTTTGCGGCCTCCCCGTGAGGCCCTGGAACGGAGCTTTGCGGCCTCCCCGTGAGGCCCTGGAACGGAGCTTTGCGGCCTCCCCGTGAGGCCCTGGAACGGAGCTTTGCGGCCTCCCCGTGAGGCCCTGGAACGGAGCTTTGCGGCCTCCCCGTGAGGCCCTGGAACGGAGCTTTGCGGCCTCCCCGTGAGGCCCTGGAACGGAGCTTTGCGGCCTCCCCGTGAGGCCCTGGAATGGAGCTTTGCGGCCTCCCCGTGAGGCCCTGGAACGGAGCTTTGCGGCCTCCCCGTGAGGCCCTGGAACGGAGCTTTGCGGCCTCCCCGTGAGGCCCTGGAACGGAGCTTTGCGGCCTCCCCGTGAGGCCCTGGAACGGAGCTTTGCGGCCTCCCCGTGAGGCCCTGGAACGNGGAAAAATGAAGCATATGAAGAGAAGAACACTGTCCCTACTGTGAAACATGGAGGAGGCTCTGTTATGTTCTGGGGCTGCTTTGCTGCATCTGGCACAGGGTGTCTTGAATCTGAGCAGGGTCAATGAAATCTCAAGACTATCAAGGGATTCTAGAGAGAAATGTGCTGGCCAGTGTCAGAAAGCTGGGTTTCAGTCTTGCAACAGGACAATGACCAAAAACACACAGCTAAAAACACCCAAGAATGGCTCAGAGGAAAACATTGGACTATTCTAAAGTGGCCTTCTATTAGCCCTGACCTCAATCCTATTGAGCATCTTTGGAAGGAGCTGAAACATGCTGTCTGGAAAAGGCACCCTTCAAACCGGAAACAACCGGAGCAGCTTGCTCATGAGGAGTGGGCCAAAATACCTGCAGAGAGCTGCAGTGTCATGGGTCTAGCTGGTTGTAGTGGCTAGACCGGCTGATGGTGTTGCCGTGGGCATGAAGGTAGGCATGTACGCAGAGGGGTGTAACAGAAAGAGTCTTTATTTAAACAAACAAACAACTCAAAAACAGAACAAAGGAACTAAAACAACAAACTCAAACTAAAACTAGGGCTCAGGAAAAACACAGGAACAGGAAGGGATCTGAACTCAGGGGACCAAGAGCTGACACAGGGAACCAGGAGCTGACATGGGAACTAGGAGCTGAGACAGGGGGCTGACAGAAGGAACCAGGGATGAGGAAACATGGAGCTGGAGCTAACTAAGACACAGAGGGGAACTAAAGACAGGGACTGGAGACTGGAGGCACAGAGACTGGAGAGACAGGACTGGAGGCACAGAGACTGGAGAGACAGGACTGGAGGCACAGAGACTGGAGAGACAGGACTGGAGGCACAGAGACTGGAGAGACAGGACTGGAGGCACAGAGACTGGAGAGGAGACAGGGCTAGACAGGAGACAGGGCTAGACAGGAGACAGGGCTAGACAGGAGACAGGGCTAGGGGCACAGAGACTGACAGGAACTAGACTAGCTGGGTTAGTGAGTTTAGTAGCTACATGTTGTACTGGGGACACTGGAGGCTGACCTAACCGGGTTAGTGGCTAATAGTGTTAGTACTGACCTAGGGGACCGGAAGACAAAAGGCAGGGCACACATGAGGCTATACCAAACTAGCGGCCAACCTACTAGTGACCAGAACCACTAGCAGTCACTCCCACTAGAGACTAGCCTACTGGAGGCTAACCCTACTAGGGGCTGACCCTACTAGCCATCCAGGCCTACTAGCGGCTAACGCTGCTAATGGCTAAGCACTCATGTGGCTACACATACAAGGGAAAAGACCAGAAGGCAAAACAGTACTTACACAGGACACAGGAGGAGACACAGCCTAACTACACACTGAACAGAGCAGCTCCATGAATCCATAGACACAAGGAACATCAAAGAAAACAAAACTAGAGCCCTCTGAAAACAAAAGGTTACAAAACATAAACCAAATATAAACTTAAAGTAACAAATGAATGCCCACATGATGGTAATCCAAACAGACAATCACAAACAAACAACAAACAATCAGACAAACAATGCTCGACCCAGTTTCCCAGAACAAACTGCTATTTACAGAAGGTTTTAATGAGCCACCTCAGTTCAGGTGAGCCTCATCACCTGACTGAGGTGCCTTCTGGGAAACTGAGTCAACCAACAGGAACTACACAGAAAGACAGACAGACATGAACAGTGACCTCTAGTGGAGGTTCCTAACAGTACCCCCCCCCCTTAAAAGCGTTACCGGAGGTCCCCATTGTCTTGAGTCATTTCACCCGACTTATGACGCCGACGAGCTGGTTCCCCAAGCAGGATGGGAAGGCGGGTGGAACTGGAATGCCGCCGAAGCCAGGCGCCGGAGGCAGTCTCGGGTCTGCCCTTGACGCTTGGCAGTGGAGGCGGCAATGGCCCGTGCTCGGGGGGGTAGACTTGACGCCGAAGCCGGGTGGTGGATTTGGGACCTCATTGACACTCTGGGATGGGAAGGGGGGGGGAGCCTCCCCGTGAGGCCCTGGAACGCAGCTTGGAGCCTCCCCGTGAGGCCCTGGAACGCAGCTTGGAGCCTCCCCGTGAGGCCCTGGAACGCAGCTTGGAGCCTCCCCGTGAGGCCCTGGAACGGAGCTTTGCGGCCTCCCCGTGAGGCCCTGGAACGCAGCTTTGCGGCCTCCCCGTGAGGCCCTGGAACGCAGCTTTGCGGCCTCCCCGTGAGGCCCTGGAACGCAGCTTTGCGGCCTCCCCGTGAGGCCCTGGAACGGAGCTTTGCGGCCTCCCCGTGAGGCCCTGGAACGCAGCTTTGCGGCCTCCCCGTGAGGCCCTGGAACGCAGCTTGGAGCCTCCCCGTGAGGCCCTGGAACGCAGCTTGGAGCCTCCCCGTGAGGCCCTGGAACGCAGCTTGGAGCCTCCCCGTGAGGCCCTGGAACGCAGCTTGGAGCCTCCCCGTGAGGCCCTGGAACGGAGCTTGGAGCCTCCCCGTGAGGCCCTGGAACGGAGCTTGGAGCCTCCCCGTGAGGCCCTGGAACGCAGCTTGGAGCCTCCCCGTGAGGCCCTGGAACGGAGCTTGGAGCCTCCCCGTGAGGCCCTGGAACGGAGCTTGGAGCCTCCCCGTGAGGCCCTGGAATGGAGCTTGGAGCCTCCCCGTGAGGCCTTGGAAGCGGTGCTTGTGGGACCTTTCATAGTTCTGCTGTAGGGCAAGCCGACTACCCTCAGCCTGCTTGCCCCAGCGTTACGGTCCCAGCCCCCCCCCAAAAAAATTTCCCCGGGGGGGAACCGGAAGACAAAAGGCAGGGCACACATGAGGCTATACCAAACTAGCGGCCAACCTACTAGTGACCAGAACCACTAGCAGTCACTCCCACTAGAGATTAGCCTACTGGAGGCTAACCCTACTAGGGGCTAACCCTACTAGCCGTCAAGGCCTACTAGCGGCTAACCCTGCTAATGGCTAAACACTCATGTGGCTACACATACAAGGGAAAAGACCAGAAGGCAAAACAGTACTTACACAGGACACAGGAGGAGACACAGCCTAACTACACAGTGAACAAAGCAGCTCCATGAATCCACAGACAAAAGGAACATCAAGAAAACAAAACTAGAGCCCTCTGAAAACTAAGGTTACAAAACATAAACCAAATATAAACGCAAAGTAACAAAAAGGACACCAACAGACAATCAGACAATCACAAACAATCAGACACAAACAAACAATCAGACAATGCTCGACCCAGTTTCCCAGAACAAACTGCTATTTATAGAAGGTTTTAATGAGCCACCTCAGTTCAGGTGAGCCTCATCACCTGACTGAGGTGCCTTCTGGGAAACTGAGTCAACCAACAGGAACTACACAAAGACAGACAGACATGAACAGTGACCTCTAGTGGAGGTTCCTAACACACAAGACTGGCTTAAGCAAGCTTCAGGAGGTGTTTATCGTCATCGACTGGCGAGGAGTGATAGCTCTATGCAAGCAAAATTCAATCTTTGTTGTATCTTCAATGGCCCCACTGTTCTGGATGATGCTCTGTGTCTTGGTTGCTTGCTCTGGGAGCATGGGTATCCAAATTGGCTACAGGGACCAGATTGATCCCGGTTTCTTTTAAGGGGGTGTTTAAGTTTTTGGCCCTAACTATTAGAGAATACCTCATATAAGTCCACCTGTTTGTGAAAGACTGGGGAAGGGGTTTGTGGATGTTTTAGATAACTTAGAGCTTATGACACTGTCTCCTCGACAAAATGCCACGAGTATGCCACTTCCACAAACGTACTGCTCTGCTGCCTATTATGGAATGCTCACCACACAGCACATCATACAGCTCTTCGGTTGTCTCTGTGTGTCTTTAATTTTTGACCCAGAAGGGTTCCTAGCAAAGTTTGAAACATAAAGAAGTGATAGGCTGAGAAGGGCAGTTCCAGGAATTCAATCACATCCTGAACACACAGAATCATGCATCCACACACACACACACACACACACACACACACACACACACACACACACACACACACACACACACACACACACACACACACACACACACACACACACACACACACACACACACACACACACACTACAATCTACACACACAGTACACACACATACTACGCAACTACCAAAGCCACAAACACTAGACATACACATACTGCACACTTACATCCTACGCTCACATATATTACACATACACACAACCATTACACATAACACACACACAGTCCACATCGTTAATAAACACAACAAATCGAAACCACAGACACATAGACGTCTCACACATATCTTATGTTTGTCTACCAACATCTACACACTTCCTAGAATCCTACACAAATGATGACCTGCTCAAGCACCAGCGATATTACAGTTATCATGAAACCCATCTGACACTGAGTGACAACTAACAATGCATAACTAGAAAGACACGTCCAGCCATGACGTGGCCTTACACTTATGTCATACTTGTTTAAAAAAATGTAGCGTGATAAAAAAATCACAGATATTGTAAGGTGTGACCAAGTGGCGATGGCACAGTTGTTTGGTCCCGCTCATCGCTGCTTGTAATTATATTTATTCTTTTAATTTTAAAAAGCCAACTTCTTGGCCTTCAACTTCAGAGAGCTCCTCTGTAGACAAGCAGACCGTATAGTACGTGGCTGCCTTGAATGCATAAGTGTTCTTCGACTGACCATGCATGCGGGGTCCCCATTGTGATATTGATGGTGATAGACCCGCCAGAATGCTGTACAGGACTGGGCATTAGTGAGCTTGAGGAGGTGTTTATCTTCATCAACTGGGGAGTGATCGGCGATACCTTCAATAGCCCGATGTACATTCTTTGTGGGTAGATGGTAGCCAAACTGGCTGCAGGGAAGAAATTGATCATGCAATCCTTGGTTCTTTGTGGAAGGAAGAGGGTAGTTCTTGCCCTAAAATCTTTGAGAATACCTCCAAAAATTCCAGCTGTTGGTGAGACACTGAGTAAGGGGATTGTTGGTGGATGAAATAGCTCTAGATAGATGATTCTATCTGCTTGATAAGATGGAACAAGTAAATCACTCAATTACACAAACGTACCACAATCTTCTATGAAACGTTCACCACGTAGCATATCATACAGTCATTTGGCCTTTTCTTTGTGCTTTTTGTTTCTGTGCAACAAGGCACAGCAGCTGTGCTGGGAAGTTCTAGGAATATACATCCATCCATCACAAACACACACACACACACACACACACACACACACACACGCACACGCACACACACACACACACACTATACGTCCTAAATACTCACAACAGATCATACACAAAGACTAACACTCACACACGACAAATACCTACCAACAGGCACACTCTACAGACATGAATTCCACAAATTACACTGTATACACACTACACACATACACATAAACACACTCACACAAACACACACACTTCACAAACAGACGACACAGACACACATGACACACACATACACATACCACACATATACATATTCGTACACACACGCGCACACACACTATAAACAAACACAGACACACATCAAATTCTTATCCTGCACATACAGTACACATTCTACACACACGCCTTACAAACAGTACACATCCTCTCCACACCCTATGCCTCCTACACAAATGATGACCGGCCCAGGAACCTACGACATTACAGTCGTTACCAAGCAATCACTAGCAATGACGCATAGAAAGAGACATCCAACATCGACGATGTCTTAAACTTATGCCATATTTAGTGACATCATGGGGTTTAAGGGGGCTCAGCGTGCTCAAAAGACACACAGGTTGTTTTGTGCGTCCGGTGGCACAGGTGCTTGGGCCCGCTCATCATTGCATTTCAATATATTTCTTCTTTTTATATTAAAAGGCTGCAGGGCCAACTTCTAGGCTTTCATCTTCTGAGAGAGCTTCTTGTTGGGTTTCTAGATCGTTCTATGGTATGTGCTAGCCTGAGACCCACGAGTGTTCAATGTTCCCTCCAGAGTGCTGCACATGACTGGCTTGAGCAAGCTTGAAGTGGGGTTTATCTTCATTGAACAGAGAATGACCGGTGGTAAGCAACCAAAATGAATGCTAGTTGTGTCTTATATGGGCCGATGTACTTGTTGGAGTCCACCTTGAATAGGAAGTTCTTTGGAGAACTTTCAGACCAATTGTGCTGTGTGAGGCTCTGGGCCTTAGGCTCTTGCTCTGATAACATTAGTAGATGGTGGACAAATTGGGGCATACAGGGAGCAAATTGATCATCCTAGGTACTTTGTTGGGCTGTGGCTGTAAGTTTTTGGCCCTAGCTCTTTGAGAATACCTGAGAATAAATCCACCTGTTTGTGAAACAATGGGAAACTTGGTTGTGGGTGGTTCAGATAGCTCAGACCCTATGACCCTAACTGCTTGATAAAATGTAATGAGAAACCCATTCTTTCAAAAAACGTACTGTGGGCTTGTATGGAACGCTCACGACCTAGCACATCATACTGCCCTTCTGCCTTTTATGTGTGCTTTTCATTCCTGAGTGATTTTCCTTCTTTGTGGCTCTTCGCAAAGGTTGCAGCAAATAGCAGCGATAAGCTGACCCAGCCAGATTCGGAGTTCCAGGAATTATCTACTGTAGCCTTGCACGGTAAATCTGTGACACCAGTCTTGCCTGCCTAGATGTGAAAGGCCTAGGTATCTTCATGTTCATGATCAACTGACTAGTGTTTACAGTTGATGATTAAGGGACACCTGGTGCTGAAGCAGGTGAAAACCTGGCCAATAGAAGCCTGCACTGTTGTTTTGAGATCACTGTTTAGGAAGGCTGCAACTTACGGCGACTTCACTGACTTGGAGGAGTAAACATCATCAGCGACCAGCTACATCAACAAGTGCTGTTGTCACCTTCTTCAAGAACATCATCACACAACCAACAAGAAACTTTAATAGATTTACTGCGGAGGTGCGTGGACTTGTGAAGACCCAAGCCATCAGAGCAGCAAGGGCCAAACGTTCCCTGGCCATAGAGATTCAAAGCGCTCACATGCCCAGAGAATTATCAACCAGTTCAGCGATAGTGGTAACATATAGCAGGGCTTCACCAGCAATCACCAACAAAAGGACATCACCAAAGGAACTCATCGTCACCCGCCTGTTACAGTGACGGCTCCATTTCAGATGCACTGAACAGCTACTACCGTCACTTCGACATGCCGTGACGTTCGGGAGAAACTGTGTGTCTCATCAGCAAGAACCAAGAGTCAGCACAAAGACAGGAAGTGCAGAGGCTAACTGTCTGCTGTAGGCACAACAACCTTTCGCTGAATTTTGCTAAAACAAAGAACATTGTTGTTGACTTCAGGAGGACACAACGCGGCAACTCTCTGATGAACATCACTGCTCCTGTGTGGAGATCATCAACAGCAACAAATTCCTGGTTGGCCACCTGGAGGAGAACCTCACTCAGTCCCTCAACAGCAAACGAGAGTATTAAAAACGTCTCCTCGTCCCGAGAAGGCTGAGGAAGACCCAGCTTTTGCACAATATCCATTACTTTTTATATGCACAAAACTATTTGATCTTTGCTGCTACTTCAAAGGAATGTGTCCTGGTTACTGTTTCTCCTCCCACTACCTCAACTCATTATGTCATTAGCACAAAGTAATGAAATGTGTCATGTTGTGACGTTCTAACTCTTGTTTGCACATTTGAACATCTGTCTTGCATGCAGCTATTTAGGTTGCTTATTTATCTAGTGTTTGTTCATTCATGATGGTAATGCTGTGTGTAGGACATTGGTCCTAGAGACACGTTGTTTCGTTTCACTGTGTACTAAACTATATATGGTTAAAATGAAAATAAATGCCTACTTGAACTTGGCTCAAACAGGCTGGCTTTTGAACACATAAAGCAAACAACATGCTAAAGCCTCATGTGTTCATGATGTATGTCTCTCCAGTACCGAAACATTACCTCCCACCGCATCATTCCTAGGGTAACCCGCCATCAGAAGTACTCAGGCCTCTGACCTGCATTGGCGGAAGCGTACCTCGATCTTCCACCATTTTCCCATGTACGCGCTGCCTGCTGTCAATACTTCATTCTATAAACTATAAACAAAAAGCTGTTTTCTGTATTTATATAATTTTTATTTTATTATTTCATAAATATTTGCACGTTTTCTTATTCATAGTCTATTAATTTATTATTATAGTCAGATTCTTTGTTTGAATACTCTTTTCTGTTTTTATGCTTGGGTCATACACCGTTGTCAAAGCATTTCTCTGAATATCATGTTTTGTATGATTTATTTGTGTATTTGACAAATAAAACTAGAAATGTAATTGACGTTCGAGTGTGATCTATTACGCTATGTATTAATTTTGCAAGTTTATGTCAATCATTTTAACATTGCTTCCTTATTACCTATATGTAAAAACATAAGGGTGTAAATCACCTTTCACATGACGTGAAAATTAGATTTCTATATATTAGAAAAGCGAAAGAAATAATTTCCAAAACATTCAAGAATTCTGGCATACATGTTGAATTACAATTTCTTTTGTTATTCCTTTACACGTTTAAAGCATGAAAATTGCATATGAACTCGTTGTGTATATTTTACATGCCCGAACATTCATTAGATGTGAAAAAAAACGCTTTCCTACGCACGGACACCTCTAAGAAGAGGGCAATCTAACAGTGAAAATAATAAAGAATGATAATTTCCGGCATTTTCATGCATTTGCTTTCATGTTAAATAACAACTTTAAGGTTAGTCTTTTTAACATTCTGAGCATAACAACTGCATATACATTCGTTTTGTGTGTTTAACAGGACCATGCATTAGTTGTGTGAGAAAACCGCTTTCCTGAGCTCGTACAGCGCTAAGAACACAGCAAACGCTTTAACTCAGCACGAAGAGCATAAAAGTGAAAGGAATGATCATTTCCAACACTTTCATGCATTCCGGCATACATGATGAATAACAACTTTTTTGTTATTCTTTAACACATTTTGATCATAAAAACTTGATATAAACTTATTTTGTGTTTTACATGACCATGCATTAGTTGTGTGAGAAAACCGCTTTCCTGAGCTCGTACAGCGCTAAGAACACAGCAAACGCTTTATCTCAGCACGCGGAGCATAAAAGTGAAAGGAATGATCATTTCCAACACTTTCATGCATTTTGGCATACATGATGAATAACAACTTTTTTGTTAGTCTTTAACACATTTTGATCATAAAAACTTGATATAAATTTATTTTGTGTTTTACATGACCATGCATTAGTTGTGTGTGAGAAAACCGCTTTCCTGAGCTCGTACAGCGCTAAGAACACAGCAAACGCTTTATCTCAGCACGCGGAGCATAAAAGTGAAAGGAATGATCATTTCCAACACTTTCATGCATTCTGGCATACATGATGAATAACAACTTTTTTGTTAGTCTTTAACACATTTTGATCATAAAAAACTTGATATAAATTTATTTTGTGATTTACATGACCATGCATTAGTTCTGTGTGAGAAAACCGCTTTCCTGAGCTCGTACAGCGCTAAGAACACAGCAAACGCTTTATCTCAGCACGCGGAGCATAAAAGTGAAAAGAATGATCATTTCCAACACTTTCATGCATTCTGGCATACATGATGAATAACAACTTTTTTGTTAGTCTTTAACACATTTTGATCATAAAAACTTTATATAAACTTATTTTGTGTTTTACATGACCATACGTTAGTTGTGTGTGAGAAAACCGCTTTCCTGAGGTCGTACAGCGCTAAGAACACAGCAAACGCTTTATCTCACCACTACAAGGATAAGACTGAAAGGCATTCTGGCATACATTTTGAATAACAAACTTTTTGTTAGTCTTTTTCACATTTTCAGCGTGAAAAGGAATCTGTGGTGAAGTTGACTGTGACGTTGCCAGTCAAACGACCTGTGGAGTTCTTTTGTCCACACACCCCTCCCATCTACGACCGACTGCAGATATTCCCATGCCAGAAACCACGTAGTTACCGAAGACAGTAATTAATTCACTAGCCTGAATGTACACGTGATGTTCAAGACGTTTAAGTTAAGCAGGCCGCTTTTGGTGGAGAAAATGAGAAGAATAGTACCGTGACTGACACATGTACAGACATGTCCAGACATGTACGTTGCCTGAATGTGCATGTGGAGCACTCATTGATGAAGCGGGTTTGAGTGATTGAAGAACTATTATGATAATTATTCATCTTATAGCACTATTCTACACCCACAAACACTACAAACATTCAACATACATTAAACATATATTAAACATACTTCACACAAAGCCATATACGACACAGACACAGATACATAGACACTCGAACACACAAAGACACACTCACACAGACACAGACAGACACAGACACAGACACACACAGATACACACAGACACACAGACACACATTTTAAGCTGTCTACAGATTCATTGACAACCTCAAGCCCCGGCGTTTTTAGAGTGACGACAAAACCCAGCCGACATTGAGCAAGCCAGCAATGGCTCACCAGAAAGAGACATCCAGGAATATCGATGCCTTAAACTGATGTCATATTTGTTTAAGAGGTCTTAGCATGCTGAAAAGGCACACAGGTTTTGAGGTTCGAAACAAGTCGCAACGGCATATACACATATACAGCCATACCAGGGATTATTATGTGCCTGTCTCGGACCCATGTTCCACCCCTGACCGTGTATATGGGGTCCCCATAATGATGTTGCTGTTGATGGACTCATTGAAGTACTGCACAAGACTGGCTTAAGCAAGCTTCAGGAGGTGTTTATCGTCATCGACTGGCGAGGAGTGATAGCTCTATGCAAGCAAAATTCAATCTTTGTTGTATCTTCAATGGCCCCACTGTTCTGGATGATGCTCTGTGTTTTGGTTGCTTGCTCTGGGAGCATGGGTATCCAAATTGGCTGCAGGGACCAGATTGATGACGCAAGCCCAGTTTCTTTTAAGGGGGTGTTTAAGTTTTTGGCCCTAACTATTAGAGAATACCTCATATAAGTCCACCTGTTTGTGAAAGACTGGGGAAGGGGTTTGTGGATGTTTTAGATAACTTAGAGCTTATGACCCTGTCTCCTCGACAAAATGCCACGAGTATGCCACTTCCACAAACGTATTGCTCTGCTGCCTATTATGGAATGCTCACCACACAGCACATCATACAGCTCTTCCGTTGTCTCTGTGTGTCTTTAATTTTTGACCCAGAATGGTTCCTAGCAAAGTTTGAAACATAAAGAAGTGATAGGCTGCGAAGGGCAGTTCCAGGAATTCAATCACATCCTGAACACACAGAATCATGCATCCACACACACACACACACACACACACACACACACACACACACACACACACACACTACAATCTACACACACAGTACACACACATACTACGCAACTACCAAAGCCACAAACACTAGACATACACATACTGCACACTTACATCCTACACTCACATATATTACACATACACACAACCATTACACATAACACACACCCAGTCCACATAGTTAATAAACACAACAAATCGAAACCACAGACACATAGACGTCTCACACATATCTTATGTTTGTCTACCAACATCTACACACTTCCTAGAATCCTACACAAATGATGACCTGCTCAAGCACCAGCGATATTACAGTTACCATGAAACCCATCTGACACTGAGTGACAACTAACAATGCATAACTAGAAAGACACGTCCAGCCATGACGTGGCCTTACACTTATGTCATACTTGTTTAAAAAAATGTAGCGTGATAAAAAATCACAGATATTGTAAGGTGTGACCAAGTGGCGATGGCACAGTTGTTTGGTCCCGCTCATCGCTGCTTGTAATTATATTTATTCTTTTAATTTTAAAAAGCCAACTTCTTGGCCTTCAACTTCAGAGAGCTCCTCTGTAGACAAGCAGACCGTATAGTACGTGGCTGCCTTGAATGCATAAGTGTTCTTCGACTGACCATGCATGCGGGGTCCCCATTGTGATATTGATGGTGATAGACCCGCCAGAATGCTGTACAGGACTGGGCATTAGTGAGCTTGAGGAGGTGTTTATCTTCATCAACTGGGGAGTGATCGGCGATACCTTCAATAGCCCGATGTACATTCTTTGTGGGTAGATGGTAGCCAAACTGGCTGCAGGGAAGAAATTGATCATGCAATCCTTGGTTCTTTGTGGAAGGAAGAGGGTAGTTCTTGCCCTAAAATCTTTGAGAATACCTCCAAAAATTCCAGCTGTTGGTGAGACACTGAGTAAGGGGATTGTTGGTGGATGAAATAGCTCTAGATAGATGATTCTATCTGCTTGATAAGATGGAACAAGTAAATCACTCAATTACACAAACGTACCACAATCTTCTATGAAACGTTCACCACGTAGCATATCATACAGTCATTTGGCCTTTTCTTTGTGCTTTTTGTTTCTGTGCAACAAGGCACAGCAGCTGTGCTGGGAAGTTCTAGGAATATACATCCATCCATCACAAACACACACACACACACACACACACACACACGCACGCACACGCACACACACACACACACACACACACACACACACTATACGTCCTAAATACTCACAACAGATCATACACAAAGACTAACACTCACACACGACAAATACCTACAAACAGGCACACTCTACAGACATGAATTCCACAAATTACACTGTATACACACTACACACATACACATAAACACACTCACACAAACACACACACTTCACAAACAGACGACACAGACACACATGACACACACATACACATACCACACATATACATATTCGTACACACACGCGCACACACACTATAAACAAACACAGACACACATCAAATTCTTATCCTGCACATACAGTACACATTCTACACACACGCCTTACAAACAGTACACATCCTTTCCACACCCTATGCCTCCTACACAAATGATGACCGGCCCAGGAACCTACGACATTACAGTCGTTACCAAGCAATCACTAGCAATGACGCATAGAAAGAGACATCCAACATCGACGATGTCTTAAACTTATGCCATATTTAGTGACATCATTGTCCATGGGGTTTAAGGGGGCTCAGCGTGCTCAAAAGACACACAGGTTGTTTTGTGCGTCCGGATGCCTATGGCACAGGTGCTTGGGCCCGCTCATCATTGCATTTCAATATATTTCTTCTTTTTATATTAAAAGGCTGCAGGGCCAACTTCTAGGCTTTCATCTTCTGAGAGAGCTTCTTGTTGGGTTTCTAGATCGTTCTATGGTATGTGCTAGCCTGAGACCCACGAGTGTTCAATGTTCCCTCCAGAGTGCTGCACATGACTGGCTTGAGCAAGCTTGAAGTGGGGTTTATCTTCATTGAACAGAGAATGACCGGTGGTAAGCAACCAAAATGAATGCTAGTTGTGTCTTATATGGGCCGATGTACTTGCATATCGTACTGTGTATGACTGTGTATGTGACAAATAAAATTTGAATTTGAATTTGAATTTGACTTGTTGGAGTCCACCTTGAATAGGAAGTTCTTTGGAGAACTTTCAGACCAATTGTGCTGTGTGAGGCTCTGGGCCTTAGGCTCTTGCTCTGATAACATTAGTAGATGGTGGACAAATTGGGGCATACAGGGAGCAAATTGATCATCATAGGTTCTTTGTTGGGCTGTGGCTGTAAGTTTTTGGCCCTAGCTCTTTGAGAATACCTGAGAATAAATCCACCTGTTTGTGAAACAATGGGAAAGTTGGTTGTGGGTGGTTCAGATAGCTCAGACCCTATGACCCTAACTGCTTGATAAAATGTAATGAGAAACCCATTCTTTCAAAAAACGTACTGTGGGCTTGTATGGAACGCTCACGACCTAGCACATCATACTGCCCTTCTGCCTTTTATGTGTGCTTTTCATTCCTGAGTGATTTTCCTTCTTTGTGGCTCTTCGCAAAGGTTGCAGCAAATAGCAGCGATAAGCTGACCCAGCCAGATTCGGAGTTCCAGGAATTATCTACTGTAGCCTTGCACGGTAAATCTGTGACACCAGTCTTGCCTGCCTAGATGTGAAAGGCCTAGGTATCTTCATGTTCATGATCAACTGACTAGTGTTTACAGTTGATGATTAAGGGACACCTGGTGCTGAAGCAGGTGAAAACCTGGCCAATAGAAGCCTGCACTGTTGTTTTGAGATCACTGTTTAGGAAGGCTGCAACTTACGGCGACTTCACTGACTTGGAGGAGTAAACATCATCAGCGACCAGCTACATCAACAAGTGCTGTTGTCACCTTCTTCAAGAACATCATCACACAACCAACAAGAAACTTTAATAGATTTACTGCGGAGGTGCGTGGACTTGTGAAGACCCAAGCCATCAGAGCAGCAAGGGCCAAACGTTCCCTGGCCATAGAGATTCAAAGCGCTCACATGCCCAGAGAATTATCAACCAGTTCAGCGATAGTGGTAACATATAGCAGGGCTTCACCAGCAATCACCAACAAAAGGACATCACCAAAGGAACTCATCGTCACCCTCCTGTTACAGTGACGGCTCCATTTCAGATGCACTGAACAGCTACTACCGTCACTTCGACATGCCGTGACGTTCGGGAGAAACTGTGTGTCTCATCAGCAAGAACCAAGAGTCAGCACAAAGACAGGAAGTGCAGAGGCTAACTGTCTGCTGTAGGCACAACAACCTTTCGCTGAATTTTGCTAAAACAAAGAACATTGTTGTTGACTTCAGGAGGACACAACGCGGCTGTCACGGTTACTGCTTGCCGGACGAAAGAGAGACATGATAGCAGAGGTGGAAGTGATCAAAGGATTTTAATGATAACAAAAACAGGGAAAAAACAGAACAGAACATGAACTTAAACCAGGATGAACTAAACATGGAGCTACACTGAACTAGACATTACAAACAGACTGAAAGACAGACAGGCTAGGAGACAGACAGACAGACTAGGAGATAGACAAACCAGGAGAACACAGAGCCTAGGAGAACACGGAGCTAGGAACACAGAGCCAGGAACATAGAACCAAGGAGAACATAGAACCAGGAAGAACACAGAACCAGGAAGAACACAGAACCATGGAGAACACTGACAACAAGGAGAACACTGACAACAAGGAGAACACTGACAACAAGGAGAACACAGAGCTAGAATGAACATACCACACAAACAGTAACCCTACACGAACAGATGCAAGACAAGGACAACACAGAACTCAGGAACATTTATAATCACACTAATCAGCAAACTCAGTTCAGGTGAGCGCCACATCACCTGACTGAGGTGCATTCTGGGGATTAGAGTCCACAAAGAACACAAAGAAAACAGAAAAAACAAAGGAACTCTGGGCGCTTTGTCGCCCTCTAGGGGTAATCCCTGACATTACCCCCCCCCAAAAGGCGCACCACCGGGGCGCCAAAGGAGGACCCGGACACCCTCCCCAAGGTCCCAGTACCGTCCTCCCTACAGCGAGGCTGCAAGGGATCTCCCCTTGGAGTGGAAAGGAGATTATGCAAAGTTTGGTGCCGAGGTCGGACGGCAGAGCGGTCACGGAATCCTTGAAGAGGGGCGACGGAGTCAAGAGCACGGCGTCCTGGAACCCGTGCGGAGGCAGGAGCACGCTGCCCTGGAACCAAGGAGGCAGGAGCATCAAGGCCCCAACCCGTGGCGAGGCAGGAGCACGGGCGTCCTGAACCCGCGGCGAGGCAGAGCACGGGCAAGGCCCTGAACCCGCGCGGAGGCAGGAGCATCAGCGCCCTGAACCCGCAGGAGGCAGGGAGCACGGCCCTGAACCCGTGCGGATGGCAGGAGCACGCCCTGAACCCGCAAGGAGGCAGAGCACGGCATTCCACGAACCCGCAAGGAGGCAGGAGCACGGCGCCCACGTAACCCGCGCGAGGAAGAGGCGTGCTCGCCGGGCCCGGCGCGATGACGGCGCGGCGTGAGGAAGAGGCGGCCACCGGGCGGGGCGCATGACGGGCGGGCGGCGAGGAAGAGGCGGCTCGCCGCTCCTCGGCGCGGCGATGACGGGCAAGGCGCGGCGAGGAAGAGTATGCTCGTCGTCCTCGGCGGCGCATGACGGCGGCGCGGGGGAAGAGGCGGCTCGTCGTCCTCGGCGGCGCATGACGGCGGCGGCGGAGGAAGAGGCGGCTCGTCGTCCTCGGCGGCGCATGACGGCGGCGGCGGAGGAAGAGGCGGCTCGTCGTCCTCAGCGGCGCATGACGGCGGCGGAGGAAGCTCGCTATCCACCTCGATACAGGACGGCAGCAGCGGAGGCAGCTCGCTGTCCATCTCGGGGAACCCTGGAGGGTCTGGGCGTCCACTGAGGCTGGCTGGAGGGTCTGGGCGTCCACTGAGGCTGGCTGGAGGGTCTGGACGTCCACTGAGGCTGGCTGGAGGGTCAGGGCCTCCACTGAGGCTGGCTGGAGGGTCAGGGCCTCCACTGAGGCTGGCTGGAGGGTCAGGGCCTCCACTGAGGCTGG
Organism: Clarias magur; assembly: GCA_013621035.1. NCBI lineage: Eukaryota > Metazoa > Chordata > Actinopteri > Siluriformes > Clariidae > Clarias > Clarias magur. Next base: position 299,576 of record QNUK01000681.1, read on the forward strand.
CTGGAGGGTCAGGGCCTCCCCTGAGGCTGGCTGGAGGGTCAGGGCCTCCACTGAGGCTGGCTGGAGGGTCAGGGCCTCCACTGAGGCTGGCTGGAGACTGGGTGCTGGCCTTGATGTCAGCTGCCTCTTGGTTGGCCTCGGCCAGCTGTTCCTGCACCACTGCCCCCAGCTCCAGCAGGGTTTGCATTTGCCCCCGATCTCCCGTCGAGCGACAAATGTTTAACTGCTGGATGAGCAACCCGGCTAGTTGGTGGAGCCCCAGCCTCCGCTGTTGAAGCTCTACGTGATCTGCCCTTTGAACGCCAGCAGACACATGTTCGCCCTCTCCAGCTTCTTGCTGAGGTGCTCCACCGGCAGTCGCTCTGGCGCGCCCCCAGTTGGTCCGCCGGAGGGCAAGCCGACTCCCCTCGAATGACGCATGCCCTGGCGTCACTGTCATAGCCCCCGCCCAAAAATTTCCCAAGGGAGGCTCCTCTGCTACATTACTTTTTAGGTCTTGCATTCTGTCACGGTTACTGCTTGCCGGACGAAAGAGAGACATGATAGCAGAGGTGGAAGTGATCAAAGGATTTTAATGATAACAAAAACAGGGAAAAAACAGAACAGAACATGAACTTAAACCAGGATAAACTAAACATGGAGCTACACTGAACTAGACATTACAAACAGACTGAAAGACAGACAGGCTAGGAGACAGACAGACAGACTAGGAGATAGACAAACCAGGAGAACACAGAGCCTAGGAGAACACGGAGCTAGGAACACAGAGCAGCCAGGAACATAGAACCAAGGAGAACATAGAACCAGGAAGAACACAGAACCAGGAAGAACACAGAACCAAGGAGAACACTGAGAACAAGGAGAACACTGAGAACAAGGAGAACACAGAGCTAGAATGAACATACCACACAAACAGTAACCCTACACGAACAGATGCAAGACAAGGACAACACAGAACTCAGGAACATTTATAATCACACTAATCAGCAAACTCAGTTCAGGTGAGCGCCACATCACCTGACTGAGGTGCATTCTGGGGATTAGAGTCCACAAAGAACACAAAGAAAACAGAAAAAACAAAGGAACTCTGGGCGCTTTGTCGCCCTCTAGGGGTAATCCCTGACAGCGGCAACTCTCTGATGAACATCACTGCTCCTGTGTGGAGATCATCAACAGCAACAAATTCCTGGTTGGCCACCTGGAGGAGAACCTCACTCAGTCCCTCAACAGCAAACGAGAGTATTAAAAACGTCTCCTCGTCCCGAGAAGGCTGAGGAACACCCAGCTTTTGCACAATATCCATTACTTTTTATATGCACAAAACTATTTGATCTTTGCTGCTACTTCAAAGGAATGTGTCCTGGTTACTGTTTCTCCTCCCACTACCTCAACTCATTATGTCATTAGCACAAAGTAATGAAATGTGTCATGTTGTGACGTTCTAACTCTTGTTTGCACATTTGAACATCTGTCTTGCATGCAGCTATTTAGGTTGCTTATTTATCTAGTGTTTGTTCATTCATGATGGTAATGCTGTGTGTAGGACATTGGGCCTAGAGACACGTTGTTTCGTTTCACTGTGTACTAAACTATATATGGTTAAAATGAAAATAAATGCCTACTTGAACTTGGCTCAAACAGGCTGGCTTTTGAACACATAAAGCAAACAACATGCTAAAGCCTCATGTGTTCATGATGTATGTCTCTCCAGTACCGAAACATTAACTCCCACCGCATCATTCCTAGGGTAACCCGCCATCAGAAGTACTCAGGCCTCTGACCTGCATTGGCGGAAGCGTACCTCGATCTTCCACCATTTTCCCATGTACGCGCTGCCTGCTGTCAATACTTCATTCTATAAACTATAAACAAAAAGCTGTTTTCTGTATTTATATAATTTTTATTTTATTATTTCATAATTATTTGCACGTTTTCTTATTCATAGTCTATTAATTTATTATTATAGTCAGATTCTTTGTTTGAATACTCTTTTCTGTTTTTATGCTTGGGTCATACACCGTTGTCAAAGCATTTCTCTGAATATCATGTTTTGTATGATTTATTTGTGTATTTGACAAATAAAACTAGAAATGTAATTAACGTTCGAGTGTGATCTATTACGCTATGTATTAATTTTGCAAGTTTGTCAATCATTTTAACATTGCTTCCTTATTACCTATATGTAAAAACATAAGGGTGTAAATGACCTTTCACATGACGTGAAAATTAGATTTCTATATATTAGAAAAGCGAAAGAAATCATTTCCAAAACATTCAAGAATTCTGGCATACATGTTGAATTACAATTTCTTTTGTTATTCCTTTACACGTTTAAAGCATGAAAATTGCATATGAACTCGTTGTGTATATTTTACATGGCCGAACATTCATTAGGTGTGAAAGAAACCGCTTTCCTACGCACGGACACCTCTAAGAAGAGGGCAATCTAACAGTGAAAATAATAAGGAATGATAATTTCCGGCATTTTCATGCATTTGCTTTCATGTTAAATAACAACTTTAAGGTTAGTCTTTTTAACCTTTTGAGCATAACAAGTGCATATACATTCGTTTTGTGTGTTTTACAGGACCATGCATTAGTTGTGTGAGAAAACCGCTTTCCTGAGCTCGTACAGCGCTAAGAACACAGCAAACGCTTTAACTCAGCACGAAGAGCATAAAAGTGAAACGAATGATAAGTTCCAACACTTTCATGGATTTTGGCATACATGATGAATAACAACTTTTTGTTAGTCTTTAACACATTTTGATCATAAAAACTTGATATAAACTTATTTTGTGTTTTACATGACCATGCATTAGTTGTGTGTGAGAAAACCGCTTTCCTGAGCTTGTACAGCGCTAAGAACACAGCAAACGCTTTATCTCAGCACGCGGAGCATAGAACTGCAAGGAATGATAATTTCCAACACTTTCATGCATTCTGGCATACATGATGAATAACAACTTTTTTGTTAGTCTTTAACACATTTTGATCATAAAAACTTGATATAAACTTATTTTGTGTTTTACATGACCATGCATTAGTTGTGTGAGAAAACCGATTTCCTGAGCTCGTACAGCGCTAAGAACACAGCAAACGCTTTATCTCACCACTACAAGGATAAGACTGAAAGGCATTCTGGCATACATTTTGAATAACAACCTTTTTGTTAGTCTTTTTCACATTTTCAGCGTGAAAAGAAATCTGTGGTGAAGTTGACTGTGACGTTGCCAGTCAAAAGACCTGTGGAGTTCTTTTGTCCACACACCCCTCCCATCTACGACCGACTGCAGATATTCCCATGCCAGAAACCACGTAGTTACCGAAGACAGTAATTAATTCACTAGCCTGAATGTACACGTGATGTTCAAGACGTTTAAGTTAAGCAGGCCACTTTTGGTGGAGAAAATGAGAAGAATAGTACCGTGACTGACACACATGTACAGACATGTAGGTTGCCTGAATGTGCATGTGGAGCATTCATTGATGAAGCGGGTTTGAGTGATTGAAGAACTATTATGATAATTATTCATTTTAAAGCACTATTCTACATACACAAACACTACAAACATTAAACATACATTAAACATACTGCACACAAACCCATACGACAGACACACACACACATCCACGCATGCACACACAAACACTCTACGTACGCACACATACTACACATGCACAACACGTAATACACTCTCACCCACACACACACACACACACACACACACACACACACACACACACACACACACACACACACACACACGCACACACAGTTCAACATGATGTTCAAGATGTTTAAGTTAAGCAGGCCGCTTTTGGTGGAGAAAATGAGAAGAATAGTACCGTGACTGACAGACATGTACAGACATGTACGTTGCCGGAATGTGCATGTGGAGCACTCATTGATGAAGCGGGTTTGAGTGATTGAAGAACTATTATGATAATTATTCATCTTATAGCACTATTCTACACCCACAAACACTACAAACATTCAACATACATTAAACATATATTAAACATACTTCACACAAAGCCATATACGACACAGACACAGATACATAGACACTCGAACACACAAAGACACACTCACACAGACACAGACACAGACACACACAGACACAGACACACACAGATACACACAGACACACAGACACACATTTTAAGCTGTCTACAGATTCATTGACAACCTCAAGCCCCGGCGTTTTTCGAGTGACGACAAAACCCAGCCGACATTGAGCGAGCCAGCAATGGCTCACCAGAAAGAGACATCCAGGAATATCGATGCCTTAAACTGATGTCATATTTGTTTAAGAGGTCTTAGCATGCTGAAAAGGCACACAGGTTTTGAGGTTCGAAACAAGTCGCAACGGCATATACACATATACAGCCATACCAGGGATTATTATGTGCCTGTCTCGGACCCATGTTCCACCCCTGACCGTGTATATGGGGTCCCCATAATGATGTTTCTGTTGATGGACTCATCGAAGTACTGCACAAGACTGGCTTAAGCAAGCTTCAGGAGGTGTTTATCGTCATCGACTGGCGAGGAGTGATAGCTCTATGCAAGCAAAATTCAATCTTTGTTGTATCTTCAATGGCCCCACTGTTCTGGATGATGCTCTGTGTTTTGGTTGCTTGCTCTGGGAGCATGGGTATCCAAATTGGCTGCAGGGACCAGATTGATGACGCAAGCCCAGTTTCTTTTAAGGGGGTGTTTAAGTTTTTGGCCCTAACTATTAGAGAATACCTCATATAAGTCCACCTGTTTGTGAAATACTGGGGAAGGGGTTTGTGGATGTTTTAGATAACTTAGAGCTTATGACCCTGTCTCCTCGACAAAATGCCACGAGTATGCCACTTCCACAAACGTACTGCTCTGCTGCCTATTATGGAATGCTCACCACACAGCACATCATACAGCTCTTCCGTTGTCTCTGTGTGTCTTTAATTTTTGACCCAGAATGGTTCCTAGCAAAGTTTGAAACATAAAGAAGTGATAGGCTGCGAAGGGCAGTTCCAGGAATTCAATCACATCCTGAACACACAGAATCATGCATCCACACACACACACACACACACACACACACACACACACACACACACACACACACTACAATCTACACACACAGTACACACACATACTACGCAACTACCAAAGCCACAAACACTAGACATACACATACTGCACACTTACATCCTACACTCACATATATTACACATACACACAACCATTACACATAACACACACCCAGTCCACATAGTTAATAAACACAACAAATCGAAACCACAGACACATAGACGTCTCACACATATCTTATGTTTGTCTACCAACATCTACACACTTCCTAGAATCCTACACAAATGATGACCTGCTCAGGCAACAGCGATATTACAGTTACCATGAAACCCATCTGACACTGAGTGACAACTAACAATGTATAACTAGAAAGACACGTCCAGCCATGACGTGGCCTTACACTTATGTCATACTTGTTTAAAAAAATGTAGCGTGATAAAAAATCACAGATATTGTAAGGTGTGACCAAGTGGCAATGGCACAGTTGTTTGGTCCCGCTCATCGCTGCTTGTAATTATATTTATTCTTTTAATTTTAAAAAGCCAACTTCTTGGCCTTCAACTTCAGAGAGCTCCTCTGTAGACAAGCAGACCGTATAGTACGTGGCTGCCTTGGATGCATAAGTGTTCCTCGACTGACCATGCATGCGGGGTCCCCATTGTGATATTGATGGTGATAGACCCGCCAGAATGCTGTGTACAGGACTGGGCATTAGTGAGCTTGAGGAGGTGTTTATCTTCATCAACTGGGGAGTGATCGGCGATACCTTCAATAGCCCGATGTACATTCTTTGTGGGTAGATGGTAGCCAAACTGGCTGCAGGGAAGAAATTGATCATGCAATCCTTGGTTCTTTGTGGAAGGAAGAGGGTAGTTCTTGCCCTAAAATCTTTGAGAATACCTCCAAAAATTCCAGCTGTTGGTGAGACACTGAGTAAGGGGATTGTTGGTGGATGAAATAGCTCTAGATAGATGATTCTATCTGCTTGATAAGATGGAACAAGTAAATCACTCAATTACACAAACGTACCACAATCTTCTATGAAACGTTCACCACGTAGCATATCATACAGTCATTTGGCCTTTTCTTTGTGCTTTTTGTTTCTGTGCAACAAGGCACAGCAGCTGTGCTGGAAAGTTCTAGGAATATACATCCATCCATCACAAACACACACACACACACACACACACACACACACGCACACGCACACGCACACGCACACACACACACACTATACGTCCTAAATACTCACAACAGATCATACACAAAGACTAACACTCACACACGACAAATACCTACAAACAGGCACACTCTACAGACATGAATTCCACAAATTACACTGTATACACACTACACACATACACATAAACACACTCACACAAACACACACACTTCACAAACAGACGACACAGACACACATGACACACACATACACATACCACACATATACATATTCGTACACACACGCGCACACACACTATAAACAAACACAGACACACATCAAATTCTTATCCTGCACATACAGTACACATTCTACACACACGCCTTACAAACAGTACACATCCTTTCCACACCCTATGCCTCCTACACAAATGATGACCGGCCCAGGAACCTACGACATTACAGTCGTTACCAAGCAATCACGAGCAATGACGCATAGAAAGAGACATCCAACATCGACGATGTCTTAAACTTATGCCATATTTAGTGACATCATTGTCCATGGGGTTTAAGGGGGCTCAGCGTGCTCAAAAGACACACAGGTTGTTTTGTGCGTCCGGATGCCTATGGCACAGGTGCTTGGGCCCGCTCATCATTGCATTTCAATATATTTCTTCTTTTTATATTAAAAGGCTGCAGGGCCAACTTCTAGGCTTTCATCTTCTGAGAGAGCTTCTTGTTGGGTTTCTAGATCGTTCTATGGTATGTGCTAGCCTGAGACCCACGAGTGTTCAATGTTCCCTCCAGAGTGCTGCACATGACTGGCTTGAGCAAGCTTGAAGTGGGGTTTATCTTCACTGAACAGAGAATGACCGGTGGTAAGCAACCAAAATGAATGCTAGTTGTGTCTTATATGGGCCGATGTACTTGTTGGAGTCCACCTTGAATAGGAAGTTCTTTGGAGAACTTTCAGACCAATTGTGCTGTGTGAGGCTCTGGGCCTTAGGCTCTTGCTCTGATAACATTAGTAGATGGTGGACAAATTGGGGCATACAGGGAGCAAATTGATCATCCTAGGTTCTTTGTTGGGCTGTGGCTGTAAGTTTTTGGCCCTAGCTCTTTGAGAATACCTGAGAATAAATCCACCTGTTTGTGAAACAATGGGAAAGTTGGTTGTGGGTGGTTCAGATAGCTCAGACCCTATGACCCTAACTGCTTGATAAAATGTAATGAGAAACCCATTCTTTCAAAAAACGTACTGTGGGCTTGTATGGAACGCTCACGACCTAGCACATCATACTGCCCTTCTGCCTTTTATGTGTGCTTTTCATTCCTGAGTGATTTTCCTTCTTTGTGGCTCTTCGCAAAGGTTGCAGCAAATAGCAGCGATAAGCTGACCCAGCCAGATTCGGAGTTCCAGGAATTATCTACTGTAGCCTTGCACGGTAAATCTGTGACACCAGTCTTGCCTGCCTAGATGTGAAAGGCCTAGGTATCTTCATGTTCATGATCAACTGACTAGTGTTTACAGTTGATGATTAAGGGACACCTGGTGCTGAAGCAGGTGAAAACCTGGCCAATAGAAGCCTGCACTGTTGTTTTGAGATCACTGTTTAGGAAGGCTGCAACTTACGGCGACTTCACTGACTTGGAGGAGTAAACATCATCAGCGACCAGCTACATCAACAAGTGCTGTTGTCACCTTCTTCAAGAACATCATCACACAACCAACAAGAAACTTTAATAGATTTACTGCGGAGGTGCGTGGACTTGTGAAGACCCAAGCCATCAGAGCAACAAGGGCCAAACGTTCCCTGGCCATAGAGATTCAAAGCGCTCACATGCCCAGAGAATTATCAACCAGTTCAGCGATAGTGGTAACATATAGCAGGGCTTCACCAGCAATCACCAACAAAAGGACATCACCAAAGGAACTCATCGTCACCCGCCTGTTACAGTGACGGCTCCATTTCAGATGCACTGAACAGCTACTACCGTCACTTCGACATGCCGTGACGTTCGGGAGAAACTGTGTGTCTCATCAGCAAGAACCAAGAGTCAGCACAAAGACAGGAAGTGCAGAGGCTAACTGTCTGCTGTAGGCACAACAACCTTTCGCTGAATTTTGCTAAAACAAAGAACATTGTTGTTGACTTCAGGAGGACACAACGCGGCAACTCTCTGATGAACATCACTGCTCCTGTGTGGAGATCATCAACAGCAACAAATTCCTGGTTGGCCACCTGGAGGAGAACCTCACTCAGTCCCTCAACAGCAAACGAGAGTATTAAAAACGTCTCCTCGTCCCGAGAAGGCTGAGGAACACCCAGCTTTTGCACAATATCCATTACTTTTTATATGCACAAAACTATTTGATCTTTGCTGTTACTTCAAAGGAATGTGTCCTGGTTACTGTTTCTCCTCCCACTACCTCAACTCATTATGTCATTAGCACAAAGTAAGGAAATGTGTCATGTTGTGACGTTCTAACTCTTGTTTGCACATTTGAACATCTGTCTTGCATGCAGCTATTTAGGTTGCTTATTTATCTAGTGTTTGTTCATTCATGATGGTAATGCTGTGTGTAGGACATTGGTCCTAGAGACACGTTGTTTCGTTTCACTGTGTACTAAACTATATATGGTTAAAATGAAAATAAATGCCTACTTGAACTTGGCTCAAACAGACTGGCTTTTGAACACATAAAGCAAACAACATGCTAAAGCCTCATGTGTTCATGATGTATGTCTCTCCAGTACCGAAACATTACCTCCCACCGCATCATTCCTAGGGTAACCCGCCATCAGAAGTACTCAGGCCTCTGACCTGCATTGGCGGAAGCGTACCTCGATCTTCCACCATTTTCCCCATGTACGCGCTGCCTGCTGTCAATACTTCATTCTATAAACTATAAACAAAAAGCTGTTTTCTGTATTTATATAATTTTTATTTTATTATTTCATAATTATTTGCACGTTTTTGTCACGATCCGAACAGGCGTAGTGGATCCAAGCGCAGAGCGCGTGTGGAATATAGCGCCGATTATCCTGTGATGAACGCGCTGTTTGTTTTGTGAATGAAAGCTCCCGCTGTGCGGAGATGCGGCGGCACGGCGCGAGCCTCGCGTAGAGAATGTGAAAGTGAAGAGCGCGCTGAACGCAACTCAGGTCCGCGGGGAATAATCGTGGTTGTGAACGTGCTTGCTTCGAGGTCATGAAATCCAATACAGTCCGTAATCCTGATTCGTGGTCATGAAACGTGAGCGATGGTCGATATCCAGAAATCCAAAAAAGCAGTAATCCAAAACGTGAAACGAGAGCAAGGTCCGTGAAACAGAGCGTGGGTCGAGATCCAAAAGTCAAGGCAGTGAAAAACGCTGGAAAATTGGGCATGAGGGCACACAATAATCTGGCAAGAGGTGGTGGTTTGTGAAAGAGTTTTATAGAGCGGAGTAATGAATGAAATGAAGAACAGGTGTGCTGAGCCGGTGAATGAGGCGGCAAAATGAAAGCAGCGGACTGGAGTGTGGAGAGGAGTCACAGGTGATCACTTGGCTTGAGGTGTGGATGTGACATGGTGTACCGTGACAGTACCCCTCCCCCTACGGACGCCACCTGGCGTTCTAGAAGGTGCCTCCGGGTGAAGTTTATGGAAATCTGTGATGAGGGAATGGTCCAAGATGAATCTGGCAGGAACCCAACTTCTCTCCTCAGGGCCGTAGCCTTCCCAATCCACGAGGTACTGAAGGCCGCGGCCTCTACGGCGAGACTTAAGAAGTCTTCGGACAGTAAAGGCTTCGCCACCATCAATGAGCCGAGGTGGTGGGGGAGGACGGGGGGAAGGTGCCAGAGGGCAAGGTGCCAATCTGCGGATCTGGGATACATGGAAAGTGGGGTTAACTCGACGCATGGACAAAGGAAGGGCCAGTCTGACAGAACACGGGTTGATAATGCGTGAGATGGTGAAAGGGCCAACGAACCTTGGCGAGAGTTTTCTGGACGTTGTCTTGAGAGGCAGATCACGTGTGGACAGCATGACCCTTTGGCCAATCCGGTACTTGGGGGCCGCAGAACGATGGCGGTTAGCTTTACGCTGGAATGTACTCACTGTGCGTTTCAGCTGAGCACGAGCCCGTCGCCATGTTCTCTTACAGCGGCGGACGAAGGCTTGGGCTGACGGGACAGCAGTTTCCTCCTCCTGGGTGGGGAACAGTGGTGGTTGGTAACCAAGGCAGCATTGGAAAGGGGACATTCCGGTGGAGGAAGTGAGGAGTGTATTATGGGCATATTCCACCCAAGGAAGATAACAGCTCCATGAGGCTGCATCACGTGAGGCCATGCATCTCAAGGATTTCTCAAGCTCTTGGTTGATGCGTTCTGTCTGACCGTTACTCTGGGGGTGGAAACCTGAAGAGAGGCTGGGCGTGGCGCCGATGAGGCAGCAAAAGGCCTTCCAGAATTGCGCTGAGAATTGGGGTCCCCTGTCTGAAACTATGTCTACGGGCAATCCATGGAGCCGAAACACGTGGTCAATCATGAGTTCAGCTGTTTCTTTAGCCGATGGGAGTTTGGGTAAGGGAATGAAGTGAGCTGATTTAGAGAAGCGGTCGACCACAGTGAGTATGCAGGTGTTATTGTTTGAGGGGGGTAATCCAGTGACGAAATCGAGAGCGATGTGAGACCAGGGGCGGTGGGGGATGGGGAGGGGTTTTAGGAAACCCTCAGGAGGACGGTTGAGAGTCTTGTTTCTGGTACATGTGTCGCATGAGGCCACGAACTTCCTGACATCTTCCATGATGGATGGCCACCAGAAACGTTGCTGTAGTAGGGATAGGGTGCGGGTTGCTCCTGGGTGGCAGGCTAATCTTGAGCTGTGGCCCCAGTCCAGTACTTGGGGTCGGACGGCAGCTGGGACAAAGAGTCGTCCTGAAGGAACATTACTAGGGCCTGGCTCCTGTTCGAGGGACTGCAAGACCTGGTTCTCCACTTCCAGACGTGTCATGGCCACGAGACATTGTGGTGGTAGGATGGTGTCCAGGATTGGTGTGTCCCGAGTGGTGGAGAACTGTCGAGAGAGGGCGTCGGGTTTAGCGTTCTTGGAACCTGGGCGATAGGACAATGTGAAGTTGAATCTAGAGAAGAATAGGGACCAGCGTGCCTGACGTGAATTGAGCCTCTTGGCTGACCTGAGATACTCTAGGTTTCTGTGGTCTGTCCATACGAGGAATGGGAGGTCAGCTCCCTCCAGCCAGTGTCTCCATTCCTCGAGGGCGAGTTTGACTGCAAGAAGTTCACGGTCCCCGATGTCGTAGTTGCGCTCAGGGGATGAGAGTCGACGGGAAAAGAATGCACATGGGTGAAGCTTATTATCTTTGAGGGACCGCTGAGAGAGAACAGCTCCGACTCCTGTTTCGGAAGCGTCTACCTCCACAATGAATTGAAGAGAGGAGTCTGGAAAGACAAGAATGGGTGCCGTGGTGAAACGATGCTTGAGATCGTTGAATGCTTTCTCAGCTTCAGTGCTCCACCGGAAGGGGGTCTTTGTGGACGTGAGTGATGTGAGAGGAGTTGCCACCATGCTATAACTTCTAATAAATCGCCTGTAGAAGTTAGCGAAGCCCAGAAAGCGTTGGAGCTCTCTTCTAGATGATGGTGGCGGCCAGTCAGTGACCGCTTTTCCTTTAGTTGGATCCATCTGAATGCCTGATGGAGAGATGAGGTACCCTAAAAATGACGTGGATTCTTGGTGAAATTCACATTTTTCGGCTTTGACGTATAGTTTGTTCTCCATCAGGCGTTGCAGGACTTGACGTACGTGTGTTCTGTGTTCCTTTAGTGAACGGGAGAAAATCAGGATGTCGTCGAGGTATGCGAAAACAAAGATGTTTAAAAAATCTCGAAGGACATCGTTGATCAGATTTTGAAAAACTGCTGGGGCATTGGTTAGGCCAAAAGGAACTACCAGATACTCGTAATGGCCAGTGGGGGTGTTGAAGGCTGTCTTCCATTCGTCACCTTCCCTGATCCGGACTAAATGGTAAGCGTTCCTCAGGTCCAGTTTAGTGAAGAGGCAGGCATCTTGCAGTAGCTCGAAGGCTGTAGACATCAAGGGGAGCGGATATCGATTCTTAACTGTGATTTCATTGAGTCCTCTGTAATCTATGAAGGGACGAAGGGACTTGTCTTTTTTCTCTACGAAAAAGAATCCAGCGCCGGCCGGGGAAGAGGAGGGGCGAATGATGCCTGCGGCTAGGGATTCAGAGATGTAGAGTTCCATTGCCTCTCTTTCGGGGCGCGATAGGGCATAGAGGCGTCCCTTTGGGGGCGAGGTACCAGGGAAGAGGTCAATGGCGCAATCGTAGGGGCGGTGGGGAGGGAGCGAGACGGCGCGTGATTTACTAAAGACCTGTTTCAGATCATGATATTCAGCAGGAACTTTGAACAAGCTGGGGATTTCTTCTTGAGACGTGATTAATTCATTTTTGGGAGAAGCAGAACGAAGACAGGAAGACAAGCAGGCAGGGCTCCATTCAAGGACATTTCTCCTTGTCCAGTCAATGTGGGGGTTATGTTGCTTTAACCATGGGAGGCCAAGGACGACTGGTGCATGGGGGCTCTTGATAATTAGGAGAGAGATACTTTCGGCATGGTTACCTGAGAATTGAAGTGTGAGAGGGACTGAGCGGTGTGTAATCGGAGGGAGTCTGCTGCCATCTAGTGCCTGGACATGGAAGGGTCGACTAAGTGGAACAGAAGGAATCTTGAGCTTGGTGATCGTGGAGACAGCTATCAGGTTTTGATCTGCCCCGGAGTCTACGAGGGCGTTCAGGACGTGGGACTTATTATCGTAGGTCAGGGTTATGGAAAACACTGGTCGTGGATCTGGGAATGAGCTGAGTGTGGGGGCCCCCTGTACTCCCAGAATTACCGGGGGCCCAGGGCTTTTAAAGGACAGGTTCGTACTAGGTGACCCGCTTGACCACAGTAGAAGCAGGAGCCCTCGTTGCGGCGTCGCTGACGTTCCTTTAACGAGATATGAGTACGACCAATGTGCATGCGCTCATGTGAGGTTTTGAGGGTAGGCATGGTGATGGTTGAGACTGGTGGTTGAATAAGAGCTGGGCTTCTGGACCACTGATGGTCCATCTGATAGTGGACACGCTTGCGAACGTCGATACGTGTTGCAAGGTCCATGAGTTCTTGGATCGTGGAGGGAAGCTCTCGAGCTGCTAGTTCATCCTTAATCGGATCAGAAAGTCCATGGAGGAAAGCGTCGAAGAGCGCTTGATCATCCCAGCCACAAGAGGGGGCTAGGGTTCTGAAGTCAATGGTGTAATCATGTACAGAACAGGTTCCTTGGCTTAGCTTGAGTAATTGGCCTGCTGCCTGGCGACCTGAAAATGAGCGGTCAAATACCTTCCTCATTTCGGAGGTGAATGTCCCATAGGTGGCACAGCAGGGGACCTGGGCATCCCATAATGATGTTCCCCACTCTCTTGCTTTTCCAGTAAGGAGGGTTATAATGTACGCTACCTTAGACCGTTCCGTGGGGAAGGACGACGCTTGTAACTCCAGTACAAGAGAGCATTGAGACAGAAAGGAACGGCAGGTAAGTGAATCGCCATCATATGTGGGCGGTGCAGGGAGCCGTGGCTCATGGCGTGTGGTGGGTGTTGGTGGTGCCTGAGGAGCAGGAGATGAAATACAGTGCAGCCGTTTAATCTGATCAGCGAGAGATGTCAGCGTTTGCGTGACAGTGCTAAGTGTAGTCATGATGTGTTGAATATCCCGCTGATGAGAGCCTAAAAGCGCACCTTGGTTCTGTAGCGCCGCCTCCAGCTGCGCGATATCTGCTAGATCCATAATTGGCCAGATTATACTGTCACGATCCGAACAGGCGTAGTGGATCCAAGCGCAGAGCGCGTGTGGAATATAGCGCCGATTATCCTGTGATGAACGCGCTGTTTGTTTTGTGAATGAAAGCTCCCGCTGTGCGGAGATGCGGCGGCACGGCGCGAGCCTCGCGTAGAGAATGTGAAAGTGAAGAGCCGGTGCGCGCTGAACGCAACTCAGGTCCGCGGGGAATAATCGTGGTTGTGAACGTGCTTGCTTCGAGGTCATGAAATCCAATACAGTCCGTAATCCTGATTCGTGGTCATGAAACGTGAGCGATGGTCGATATCCAGAAATCCAAAAAAGCAGTAATCCAATACGTGAAACGAGAGCAAGGTCCGTGAAACAGAGCGTGGGTCGAGATCCAAAAGTCAAGGCAGTGAAAAACGCTGGAAAATTGGGCATGAGGGCACACAATAATCTGGCAAGAGGTGGTGGTTTGTGAAAGAGTTTTATAGAGCGGAGTAATGAATGAAATGAAGAACAGGTGTGCTGAGCCGGTGAATGAGGCGGCAAAATGAAAGCAGCGGACTGGAGTGTGGAGAGGAGTCACAGGTGATCACTTGGCTTGAGGTGTGGATGTGACATGGTGTACCGTGACAGTTTTCTTATTCATAGTCTATTAATTTATTATTATAGTCAGATTCTTTGTTTGAATACTCTTTTCTGTTTTTATGCTTGGGTCATACACCGTTGTCAAAGCATTTCTCTGAATATCATGTTTTGTATGATTTATTTGTGTATTTGACAAATAAAACTAGAAATGTAATTGACGTTCGAGTGTGATCTATTACGCTATGTATTAATTTTGCAAGTTTGTCAATCATTTTAACATTGCTTCCTTATTACCTATATGTAAAAACATAAGGGTGTAAATGACCTTTCACATGACGTGAAAATTAGATTTCTATATATTAGAAAAGCGAAAGAAATCATTTCCAAAACATTCAAGAATTCTGGCATACATGTTGAATTACAATTTCTTTTGTTATTCCTTTACACGTTTAAAGCATGAAAATTGCATATGAACTCGTTGTGTATATTTTACATGGCCGAACATTCATTAGGTGTGAAAGAAACCGCTTTCCTACGCACGGACACCTCTAAGAAGAGGGCAATCTAACAGTGAAAATAATAAGGAATGATAATTTCCGGCATTTTCATGCATTTGCTTTCATGTTAAATAACAACTTTAAGGTTAGTCTTTTTAACATTTTGAGCATAACAAGTGCATATACATTCGTTTTGTGTGTTTTACAGGACCATGCATTAGTTGTATGAGAAAACCGCTTTCCTGAGCTCGTACAGCGCTAAGAACACAGCAAACGCTTTAACTCAGCACGAAGAGCATAAAAGTGAAACGAATGATAAGTTCCAACATTTTCATGCATTCCGGCATACATGATGAATAACAACTTTTTGTTAGTCTTTAACACATTTTGATCATAAAAACTTGATATAAACTTATTTTGTGTTTTACATGACCATGCATTAGTTGTGTGTGAGAAAACCGCTTTCCTGAGGTCGTACAGCGCTAAGAACACAGCAAACGCTTTATCTCAGCACGCGGAGCATAAAAGTGAAAGGAATGATCATTTCCAACACTTTCATGCATTCTGTCATACATGATGAATAACAACTTTTTTGTTAGTCTTTAACACATTTTGATCATAAAAACTTGATATAAACTTATTTTGTGTTTTACATGACCATGCATTAGTTGTGTGTGAGAAAACCGCTTTCCTGAGCTCGTACAGCGCTAAGAACACAGCAAACGCTTTATCTCAGCACGCGGGGCATAAAAGTGAAAGGAATGATCATTTCCAACACTTTCATGCATTTTGGCATACATGATGAATAACAACTTTTTTGTTAGTCTTTAACACATTTTGATCATAAAAACTTGATATAAATTTATTTTGTGTTTTACATGACCATGCATTAGTTGTGTGAGAAAACCGCTTTCCTGAGCTCGTACAGCGCTAAGAACACAGCAAACGCTTTATCTCAGCACGAGCACCATAAAAATGAAAGCAATGATAATTTCCAACACTTTCATGCATTCTGGCATACATGATGAATAACAACTTTTTTGTTAGTCTTTAACACATTTTGATCATAAAAACTTGATATAAACTTATTTTGTGTTTTACATGACCATGCATTAGTTGTGTGCGAAAACCGCTTTCCTGAGGTCGTACAGCGCTAAGAACACACCAAACGCTTTATCTCAGCACGCGGAGCATAAAAGTGAAAGGAATGATCATTTCCAACACTTTCATGCATTCTGGCATACATGATGAATAACAACTTTTTTGTTAGTCTTTAACACATTTTGATCATAAAAACTTGATATAAACTTATTTTGTGTTTTACATGACCATACGTTAGTTGTGTGTGAGAAAACCGCTTTCCTGAGCTCGTACAGCGCTAAGAACACAGCAAACGCTTTATCTCAGCACGAGCACCATGAAAATGAAAGCAATGATAATTTCCAACACGTTCATGGATTTTGGCATACATGATGAATAACAACTTTTTAGTTAGTCTTTAACACATTTTGATCATAAAAACTTGATATAAACTTATTTTGTGTTTTACATGACCATGCATTAGTTGTGTGTGAGAAAACCGCTTTCCTGAGCTCGTACAGCGCTAAGAACACAGCACCGCTTTATCTCAGCACGCGGAGCATAGAACTGCAAGGAATGATAATTTCCAACACTTTCATGCATTCTGGCATACATGATGAATAACAACTTTTTTGTTAGTCTTTAACACATTTTGATCATAAAAACTTGATATAAACTTATTTTGTGTTTTACATGACCATGCATTAGTTGTGTGAGAAAACCGCTTTCCTGAGCTGGTACAGCGCTAAGAACACAGCAAACGCTTTATCTCACCACTACAAGGATAAGACTGAAAGGCATTCTGGCATACATTTTGAATAACAACCTTTTTGTTAGTCTTTTTCACATTTTCAGCGTGAAAAGAAATCTGTGGTGAAGTTGACTGTGACGTGTGGAGTTCTTTTGTCCACACACCCCTCCCATCTACGACCGACTGCAGATATTCCCATGCCAGAAACCACGTAGTTACCGAAGACAGTAATTAATTTACTAGCCTGAATGTACACGTGATGTTCAAGACGTTTAAGTTAAGCAGGCCGCTTTTGGTGGAGAAAATGAGAAGAATAGTACCGTGACTGACACACATGTACAGACATGTAGGTTGCCTGAATGTGCATGTGGAGCATTCATTGATGAAGCGGGTTTGAGTGATTGAAGAACTATTATGATAATTATTCATTTTAAAGCACTATTCTACATACACAAACACTACAAACATTAAACATACATTAAACATACTGCACACAAATCCATACGACAGACACACACACACACGCACGCATGCACACACAAACACTCTACATACGCACACATACTACACATGCACAACACGTAATACACTCTCACCCACACACACACACACACACACACACACACACACACACACACACACACACACACGCACACACACACGCACACAGTTCAACATGATGTTCAAGATGTTTAAGTTAAGCAGGCCGCTTTTGGTGGAGAAAATGAGAAGAATAGTACCGTGACTGACAGACATGTACAGACATGTACGTTGCCGGAATGTGCATGTGGAGCACTCATTGATGAAGCGGGTTTGAGTGATTGAAGAACTATTATGATAATTATTCATCTTATAGCACTATTCTACACCCACAAACACTACAAACATTCAACATACATTAAACATATATTAAACATACTTCACACAAAGCCATATACGACACAGACACAGATACATAGACACTCGAACACACAAAGACACACTCACACAGACACAGACACAGACACACACAGACACAGACACACACAGATACACACAGACACACAGACACACATTTTAAGCTGTCTACAGATTCATTGACAACCTCAAGCCCCGGCGTTTTTAGAGTGACGACAAAACCCAGCCGACATTGAGCAAGCCAGCAATGGCTCACCAGAAAGAGACATCCAGGAATATCGATGCCTTAAACTGATGTCATATTTGTTTAAGAGGTCTTAGCATGCTGAAAAGGCACACAGGTTTTGAGGTTCGAAACAAGTCGCAACGGCATATACACATATACAGCCATACCAGGGATTATTATGTGCCTGTCTCGGACCCATGTTCCACCCCTGACCGTGTATATGGGGTCCCCATAATGATGTTGCTGTTGATGGACTCATTGAAGTACTGCACAAGACTGGCTTAAGCAAGCTTCAGGAGGTGTTTATCGTCATCGACTGGCGAGGAGTGATAGCTCTATGCAAGCAAAATTCAATCTTTGTTGTATCTTCAATGGCCCCACTGTTCTGGATGATGCTCTGTGTTTTGGTTGCTTGCTCTGGGAGCATGGGTATCCAAATTGGCTGCAGGGACCAGATTGATGACGCAAGCCCAGTTTCTTTTAAGGGGGTGTTTAAGTTTTTGGCCCTAACTATTAGAGAATACCTCATATAAGTCCACCTGTTTGTGAAAGACTGGGGAAGGGGTTTGTGGATGTTTTAGATAACTTAGAGCTTATGACCCTGTCTCCTCGACAAAATGCCACGAGTATGCCACTTCCACAAACGTACTGCTCTGCTGCCTATTATGGAATGCTCACCACACAGCACATCATACAGCTCTTCCGTTGTCTCTGTGTGTCTTTAATTTTTGACCCAGAATGGTTCCTAGCAAAGTTTGAAACATAAAGAAGTGATAGGCTGCGAAGGGCAGTTCCAGGAATTCAATCACATCCTGAACACACAGAATCATGCATCCACACACACACACACACACACACACACACACACACACACACACACACACACACTACAATCTACACACACAGTACACACACATACTACGCAACTACCAAAGCCACAAACACTAGACATACACATACTGCACACTTACATCCTACACTCACATATATTACACATACACACAACCATTACACATAACACACACCCAGTCCACATAGTTAATAAACACAACAAATCGAAACCACAGACACATAGACGTCTCACACATATCTTATGTTTGTCTACCAACATCTACACACTTCCTAGAATCCTACACAAATGATGACCTGCTCAGGCAACAGCGATATTACAGTTACCAGTTGTTTGGTCCCGCTCATCGCTGCTTGTAATTATATTTATTCTTTTAATTTTAAAAAGCCAACTTCTTGGCCTTCAACTTCAGAGAGCTCCTCTGTAGACAAGCAGACCGTATAGTACGTGGCTGCCTTGAATGCATAAGTGTTCTTCGACTGACCATGCATGCGGGGTCCCCATTGTGATATTGATGGTGATAGACCCGCCAGAATGCTGTACAGGACTGGGCATTAGTGAGCTTGAGGAGGTGTTTATCTTCATCAACTGGGGAGTGATCGGCGATACCTTCAATAGCCCGATGTACATTCTTTGTGGGTAGATGGTAGCCAAACTGGCTGCAGGGAAGAAATTGATCATGCAATCCTTGGTTCTTTGTGGAAGGAAGAGGGTAGTTCTTGCCCTAAAATCTTTGAGAATACCTCCAAAAATTCCAGCTGTTGGTGAGACACTGAGTAAGGGGATTGTTGGTGGATGAAATAGCTCTAGATAGATGATTCTATCTGCTTGATAAGATGGAACAAGTAAATCACTCAATTACACAAACGTACCACAATCTTCTATGAAACGTTCACCACGTAGCATATCATACAGTCATTTGGCCTTTTCTTTGTGCTTTTTGTTTCTGTGCAACAAGGCACAGCAGCTGTGCTGGGAAGTTCTAGGAATATACATCCATCCATCACAAACACACACACACACACACACACAACCGCACACGCACACACACACACACACACACACACACTATACGTCCTAAATACTCACAACAAATCATACACAAAGACTAACACTCACACACGACAAATACCTACAAACAGGCACACTCTACAGACATGAATTCCACAAATTACACTGTATACACACTACACACATACACATAAACACACTCACACAAACACACACTTCACAAACAGACGACACAGACACACATGACACACACATAAACAT
Source organism: Clarias magur (assembly GCA_013621035.1). NCBI lineage: Eukaryota > Metazoa > Chordata > Actinopteri > Siluriformes > Clariidae > Clarias > Clarias magur. The sequence goes on from QNUK01000681.1 coordinate 319,843, forward strand.
ACCACACATATACATATTCGTACACACACGCGCACACACACTATAAACAAACACAGACACACATCAAATTCTTATCCTGCACATACAGTACACATTCTACACACACGCTGTCGTGGAAATTAATTGAAGACTCAGGCTTTGATTTCAGAAGGTTACAACTTTATTGGTTGATCAATAAAGTCGGGAGGTCTGCAGAACACACCCCGACTCCTGACGGCTTCTTGCTTAAATACTGATCCCAAACAAAGGCAGCCAGTTTTCCCGCGCTGATTTTACATACAACATCTGGGTTTCATTAAATGTCACAGTTCTAGGTGCCTCAATGTATAGATCGGATTTTCTACACAGGCACATTCCAAGAGGCCTATATGCTTGTCTTCTCACGCCAGCCTCCCATTATTTCAAGCTGGGGTATCTTTTATTCCTTAAAAGTAGGGTATATCACATAAAATAAGATAAAAATTTCTTCTACACCTCCCCCCTCTGGTACTTATAAGTCCCACAATAACCGTTTTATATAGAGTGCAAATTCATGTGTTAGTCTTCCTTACGCTAACTGGTGATTAAATTAAATCACTGGACTTCTACCAAGGACCAACCTATGTATTTGAACTCTAGTGGAGAATCGGCCAAACCTCTCCTTCCGCTCTTGACTAGAAAGGAGTAAAAGACTCGACCTCCATGATCTTATACTTTTCATGACACCGTAACAATAACACGACATGAATATGTAATTAACACAGTGATTTTTTTAGGTTTACACTAACTGGGTGAATGATACAATCTAAAATGAAACATGCATAACACATTAAAATTTTAAAAGTAGGTATAAATTTAAACAGCCTTGTTGTAATGTAAGAATCTTCAACCCAGATACTTTGCGCATCGTAGAGGGTCACCTTTTGGGGAGAGGCCAGGCCAGTGCTTTCACCCAAGGCATGGCTCATCATTAATCATCTTCTTCGTCCTCATCCGAGGTGCAAGAACCCTCTTCTGATTCTTGTGAATCACATTCAGAGCTGTAAATGTCTTTATCATTGATTGAGGGAGGTCTTTCATCTTGCCATTTTAATACCTCCATTTGTTGAACAGTGGCTTTAAGGACCAAAGATTTTAATACAGGCAGTACACAACAGAATAACAATCCTCCTATTGCTACAGCGAAACTCAAAAACATACCAAATTTAGCAAACCATGCTCCCCACGCTCCCAGTTTCAGGTCTAACCAGTCCCATATTTTATTATCTCTCCCAGCATTTTCAGTTACTTCACGTCTCAGATTCTTTAGTTGATTCATGGCCTCAGTAAACGTCCCATCAGGTGCTGTATTATTAGGAATATAGGTACAACATTGATCACCGAAGAGGATGCACACACCACCTTTTTCAGCCAACAACCAATTTAATGCTAACCGGTTTTGCCAAGTCATCTTGCTTGTTGCATGCACCTGTTCTCCTAAGGCAGCTAATGCATTATCTGTATAATTGATGAATCTTTGTTGATTATAGTAAATATAATTAATCCATTCCGCATTTTTATTAGGTGTTATCCATATGAAAAGAGACTCAAATCCTGATTTTACCTCATCTCTTGCTTTGAATTCATCAGGTATACCTCTGGGTTGTCCTATTGAATCAATGTGCTCGTTAGGATCCGTCTGGTAACCCCTTTTTACTCTATGATTAGTGTTTGGGTTACCCCCCGCTAGTTGTTCTATGTCCCAATTTATTATTGACATTTCCTGAATCATCCGTACTCTAGCACAGATCCCATTCCAGCTCTTTGGTAATGTGGCTCTCAACTGTGTTCCCCCACAGAGCCAGAAGAAATCAGCTACGGGTATTGTCTGGTCATCATAACGGAACTTTAGTGGAAACAGCAATGTTTGGTTCATGCAGCTATGCGTTATAGTGATGTTCTCTCGCAAAGTTACGGTTGCATGAAGTATAGTTTTCTTATGAACGTCAGTTCGCTGAAAAGAGTCAGTGTCTAGGTGCCACATCATTATACAATTACCTTGAAATTCCCCCATGCTGTAATTTCCTGTAGTCTTGTTGAAGCATTCATACTCAAGTGTGTAATCTATCTCATACTCAGATGGCAATTCTATCTTTTTAGCTTCTATTCTTACGTCTAACTGCTGGCACCATTCCCCCCATTCGGGCGTATGGTAGTTATTAAAGTAATCTGGACTACTCAAGATTGCTAAACATTCTGCTGGACACAGTGGTCTTCTAAAAACATGCAAGTGACAAAACTGCTGAGTAAATTTTGCACAGTGTCTAAAGTCATACTGATTGGGTACTACTACGAATTTACTTAATGGTGATGGGGTGCAAATCAAACAACTAGTTAATTTGTTTTCCTGAGCTGTGTAGGCAGCCCACTTATACCACTCATTACCGTGTGCTATGCTTAAGAGTTTATCATTGGTTTTTCTACCAACAATTTTATTTTTAGGCACTCTGTGTTCAACATTTAACTTCTGTAAAGTCGATTCTTGGGAAGTCTGGTTGGAGCTGAGTAGAGGTGAGCTGACTACAGCTTGATTTAATACCTGGAATATAGTGATCATTAGGTATGTTATCCACTTTATTTTCTCCATCTTTCACACAGATTGCAAGACCTTGTATGTTATCACTGCTAGGCGGTGGATCCTCTTCGTCTGCACCTCCTCCCTTACTTACTTTAGGGACTCTTGTGCAATGGTTTAAATGATACCACGTGGTTTTGCCTTCCACTTGGACCGCTGTTGGAGTGGCTGCTACAACTTTGTAGGGCCCTTCTCTCCTGGGTTCATGCCACTTCCTTCTGAACACGCGTAGATAGACCTGGTCTCCTGGAGCGAAGGGACACGGAGCGTCTTTTTCCTCCTCCTTCTCCTTGCTTTTTTCCTGCACATAGATTGCTTTATGTATTGCAGTTAGTTTCTTCATATACGATCTGAGTTCCATTTGTAATTGTTCTAGTGGTGGGCCCTTGTATGGATCTCTACAGAAGGGGACAGGCATGGGTCGACCCGTAAGCATTTCATGCGGGGTTAAGTATGTATTTCTGTTAGTTTGCATGCGATAGCTCATTAGTGCAAGGGGTAAAGCATCAACCCAGTTAAGTTTTGTACTAGCACAGATTTTGTTAAGCTTGGTCTTGAGAGTACCATTTATTCTTTCTACCATCCCCTGGGACTGCGGATGATAGACACACCCAAATCTTTGCTTTATTCTCAACTGCTGCAGTACCTGTTTTACAGTTTTCTGAATGAACGCTGATCCATTATCTGAACTGATCTCTGATGGAATTCCAAATCTAGGTATTACTTCTCTTGTAAGAAATTTTATAACCGTTCCTGCCCCTTCATCTGCAGATGGCATTGCTTCTACCCACCGACTGAACCGGTCAATCACTACCAGCATGTACCTTTTGCCACGAGCATACTTTATCATGTCAACATAATCCATCACTAGGTGCTTAAATGGTCCCTCAGGCACCGGTATATGGCCAATAGGTGTCGCTGTTCCCTTTCTGACATTATGCTTGGCACATATCTCACATGAAGCTAGAAACTCATCAACCATAGCATGCAGATACGGAGACCAATACCCTTGGGTTTTAATTCTCCTTACAATCTCTCCTCTGGCACAATGATCGAATCCATGAGCATCTGAAACCAAAATATTCAACAGTGCTGTGGGGGCAATGATTAAACCTTCATGCGAACGCCACACACCCTGTGCATCCTTCTGAGCTCCCCTCTGGAGCCACATCGAGTGCTCATAAGGACCTGCTTGATGTTGAATCCGAATAATATCCTCCAACTGAGGCTGCGGTTCTATGAGGACTACTGGTCCCATCACTGCTACTTGACATTTTGATGCTTGCTTCGCTTCTAAGTCTGCTATGTTGTTACCCTTAGTGACATAATCATTACCTTTCTTGTGAGCCTGACATTTAATGACAGCCAATCGTTTTGGTAGCATCATAGCAGACATTAACTTGTTTATCTGTTCAGCATGCTGGATGGGTGTTCCATCACTCTTCTTAAACCCTCTCTGCTTCCATACTGCTCCAAACAGATGACACACACCATGTGAATAGGCTGAATCGGTAAAAATATTTGCTACTAGACCTTCGGCCAGCTGACATGCGGCTGTGAGGGCTTTCAACTCAGCTAACTGAGCCGAACACGGTTGTGCACAGTGCTGAGATAGGACAGATTCAAAGTCTTCTCCATTTTTCTTTATCACCGCATACCCAGTATGACTCCCCACATGGTCTCTGAAACTAGATCCATCAACAAAGTAAGTAACTTCTGCTTCAGATATCGGCTTAGACTCAAGATCAGGCCGTAACCTAGTAAATGCCAAAGAGTTTGCCACACAATCATGAGACACACCTTCATACGCCAAGGGAAGTAATTCAGCCGGATTAACCGTGTCACATCTTTTGATCGTAATGTCAGGATATGTGAGCAGTGAAGAATATGCTAGAAG